>CM066342.1:10071995-10494495 GCA_033807585.1 Hydrophis major
GGGGGAGAGCTGCAGGCTGCCTCCCCCTTCCCTCCCCTCCCTTCCCTCCCCAAGCTGGCTTCCCTTCTCTCACCCAGGCTTTCTTGAGTCAACGTCAAGAGGCTGCAACTGTGCGTCACTCCGAGGCGCACAAAACCATAACAGATTCCTGAAAGTCACGGAGGCCAAATCAAACCCTGTTGCCTTCACGCCAAGCACAATCCAACAGATGTTTGCTGTTTTCTGAGACTGGGGAAAGGAGGCCTGTTCCCACCCCAGCTTTCCTCGGCCCCAGCCTTGCTCTGTGATGACTCGGGGCGTGGCCCAAAGGCAACACAGTCCAATAAGCAAGAAGAGTCCCTCTATTATCTCCAACTTTGCCCCCAATGTCCAAGTGACCTTCGGCTGGAGAAAAACTCTCCCAGGAACAACCTTTAACTGGAGGAAATTCAGTCCAAAACAAGCCACATACAAACTGTAACTAAAAAAACCAAACAAACCCAAGCTGAAGTAATTAATTTGACAGAGCAGGAGAAGGAATTTGAGACTTGAAAGCACGGCAAAACACACACAGTTGGGAAGATGATGCCAGGAACACAGATATGCCTCGACAATATAAGATAAATTCACAATTTGCTCCCAACAGCTTGCTGCGTGCAGCTGCCCTCTTTAAACACCGTGTTCCCAGCTGCAGCTAATGAAGGAAATCAGGGCCCTTTCCTCCCCCTTAAGCCACGCAACTCATGTTGCTCCCTTCTCCATTCCTCCCTGCGTGCCCTAGGATGAAGAGGGGGTAGGTCTGGTTGTCCTCTGCACTCCCTCTCCCTTGTTCTACCTCTTCCCTGCTCTGCCCAGCCAGACTTTGCCCTTCCCCGGTTTCTTCCACAGCCAGCAGAGCCACACTCCCACTCCCTGTCAGCTGTTCGGCCTCCCGCTCCGAATCAGATTCTGGCAGGGCCATGACATGATCTGGAAACCCCACCTGTGTGCCCCACAGGGAGAGCCCGACAGGCAGTGCGAAGACGCCAGACGGCAGCCCCACCGGCCAGGAGCCAAAGTCCGGGACCTCCTCCAATCAGAGCTCGCCAGAGATGCCCACCACCAAGAACAGGTGCGTGGTGGGAAACACACACACACACACACACATACACACACAGCTGGCATCTCCTGGCTGAGTCCAGCCTTGGTTCTGACTCCCCTTTTAACCCTGTTTCTTCCACCTTCTTACAGGCCAGATCCGGTGATGCCCAAGGTGGAAACCGGGCACGAATCCTCCCGCTCTTCTTCCAGTGCCAGCAGCTTTGGCAGCATGGTGGAGGACGCCGAAGGCTGTCGGGATGATGCAAACGGGGTGAGGTGGCACCGGGAGGGGGCGGGCGAGCGAGCTGAAGGGAGAAGGGGCTGGGGCACAGATGCCAGGAAGGAAATTCAGAAGGAGGCAGAAAAGGGGGCCTTTTAGAGATTCTCCTGTTGGCTTCGGGCGCCTTTGAAAGTTAGGCAAGTAAAAGCAGTAATAAGGCCCCAGTTTGCCCCTGGAAATCCTGGCTTGTTGTTCAGCGCAACGGAAACCTCCCGGAATATCCTAAGCAGTGGGCAACGAGGCCCATTTCTGCGGCCATTAAAGGCCGGAAATGACCCAGGGATTCCAGGCCCTCTTTTCGACTCCAACCCCCCTCCAACTTGTCTCCGAGATTCTCAGCGGGCGTTGCAGCCCACTCGAAGGGGCTTCCTGATCCACGGCCGAGCCCCTGCCCTAAACGTTGTGGACTAGCAACTTGGCAGAGGAACCATCAGGTCCTTGCCTGGGTGTCCACTAAGCCTCCAACACCCCCCCCCCTTCCGCTTTCTGTGTCTCAGGAGAGTCACTTCCCCTCGACGCATTCGCACAAGCGCGACTCCTTCATCTACAGCACGTGGCTGGACGACAGCACCAGCACGCCCAGCGGGGGCAGCTCTCCAGGTACCTCGTTGCTGCGCCCCCACGAGGGTGCTCTGGGAGAGTTGGCCTTCACACCCACACCCCATTGGTGTGATTCAAAAATGTTTACTACCGGTTCTATAGGCGTGGCAGGGGAAGGATATACTGCCAAATCCCCCTTGCCTCCCCATCCCTGCTAACCTGCTTTCCAGCTCCCTTCTCCTGGGCAGGGCAACCCAAGGAGACCCAGCCGATCAGCCGGGACTCGATGGGGGGCAGAGAAGAGATGAGGGAGGGGCCAGTCAGAGGTGGGATTGGCCGGTTCTCCAAACGACTCAAAATTTCCTTTACTGGTTCTCCAGAATTGATCAGAACCTGCTGAAGGCCACCTCTCTCTCTCTCACACACACACACACACACATACACAAATGGGATGGAACTTCGCCCCCCCTCTGGTGCCTGGCGTGGGGCCTCTTTGCTCATGAAGGAGGGAAGGCTGGTTATCCCAAGCGGCCTTGGTGCTTCCCCTTCCCAGGCCCCTCGCGCTCCCCCCAGCCGGATCCCAGGAAGCCCACGGACCCGCCTTGCCCAGAGATCCAGATCCAGCTCGAACACTCGGACCAGCAGCCCCCCCACCTGGTGAGGAGGGGGTCCCCCAAGGGCTGGGAGGAAGGAGAGGGTCCTTTCCTTGAGGGGAGGGGTAGAGAATTGGGACCTGCAGCCTCTGGGTGGTCTTTTAATCCTCCTTTTCTCTTTCTCCCAGAGCTGCTAACCTCCCTGCTGTCTCGTGGATGTGCCTCTTGAGCAGGTCAGACCAGGGGTCCCCCAGGATCTTCCCTGGAGGGTTACCCCGCCCATCCCCGAGCCTCTGGCCAACCCTCCAAAGACCCCGTTAGGGGGTCCTGCCTAGTGGTGGGATCCAAATTGTTTTACGACCGGTCCTGTGCGCGTGGCTTGGTGGGCCTTGCAGGGGAAGGATACTGCAAAACTCCTATTCCTATCCCACTTCACTTAACCTGCTTTCCAGCTCCATTCTCCTGGGCAGGGCAACCCAAGGAGACCCAGCCGATCAGCAATGGGAGGCAGAGAAGAGAGATGGGGGTTGGCGGGGCCAACCAGAGGTGGTTCTTTTGCCGGTTCTCCCAACGACTCAAAATTTCCACTTTACCGGTTCTCCAGAACCGGCTGAATACTCTGGTCCTGCCCCATCACACACACGTCCCTCCCTGACTCTGCTAGTTCCCTTCTGCTCTACCTTTCAGCCCTCCCCCCCCTCCATCCTGGCTCTGGGAGGGAGGGGTGAGCCTTCCTTTGCCCTCCCCGACAGCTCACGGCAAAGACGCACAAGCCAAGGCGACGGAGAAGCCTTCCTCTTCATCTCGGGGCACACGACGACGACGACGACCCTCCCAACCAGCAAGTCCCGCTCCCCCGACCCTACATTTTAAGCATCTGCTTCTCTTCTCCTTTGCGGCGGCTTCTTTCCATCGCGGTGCAAGGGACGGCATTGCTTCTGGGCCCTGGACTCTCTGGGCCTCCATTTCTCCCCCTCCTCACTTACTTCCATGAGCTGTGCTCAAAGATACCCCCCTCCCCAGTTCCATCCCTAACCCAAATCCTCGTGGAGTCCAAAACTGGGTGGACAATCACAAGTAGCGTTAACGGAGAGGCCCTGGGTGTTTCCCGCTGTCCCGGTTCCTCTGGGGAGAGCCCGTCTGGAATAAGCTACGGTGTGGGGCAGAGAGCCTCCGGCCTCTTCCTGGCTTTCCTCTCGCCCTGTTGCTTGCCAGGGGCCACTTTGGAAAAGGACAGCCGGGCAAGGAACTGGAAGCGGGTATAGGGGGAGTTTTCTGGACCGCTGGATCTCTGGACGGTGTTTCAGGACACGGGAGAAGCCGATGGATGGATTACACCTCGATGAGCTTCCTCTGTCTCTGTTGGCCACCCAAGCTCTCCCCTGTCCGGCTGGCGCACGCCTTCCTGTCCTCGGCTCTGGCTACATTCTCTGTCCGGTTTGCACCCCCACGGCAGTTGTGTGCCCTCTTTAGGGAATTTCGGGCCGTCGCAGGCAGAGCGTTCATCCCAAAAAACCTTTGACAATCTCGCCACAGGTCAGCTAGGGTGTGGCTTGGCTGAATGTGGAGATTTTCAAGATAGGCCACACCAGCCACGCTTCCCCCAGCCCCTTCACCCCACGGCCTGGCCAATTGACTCTCTGGCTGGGCTTTAAGCCGCAGGGATCTCCCCTCTGAGCTGTGGTTGGGCTGACCCCCACGCTGTGCAGGATTTAAGGGTGGAAGCGGGCACAACACCCTTGCGAGCAATGTACCCTTACGGGCTCCACAGATGTCTGGATCAGGGAAAGCCCCAACCCGTAATTCCCAGGCATCCAGGTTTAATTTTAAACATCCTTCCAGCGATATGAAAAGATTAATTCCCACAATGCCTGGGTCTGTTGCGTAAGTCCTTCCTTCCTTCCTTCCCTTTTGGGTTGTTTTGGTAGTTTAATTTAATTTAATTTTTTTATTTTTAAAAAAAGTTGCACAAAATCCATGAACTTAAACAATGTTTAAACATTGCGTTTTAATTTAAAGTCCCAGACTGTAATTTGTGTTTCCAGTGACCTGTGTATAAAAGATATATATAAATAATATATATATATACACACATATATCTATTTATCGCTATTGTAAGAAGAATCTATTTGTAAAATGCTTTTTAAGATACACAGGCTGGAAAATAAAATGAGAAATCTCCATGTGGCTTTTCCGTTTCCCATTCCCGTTGGAAGGGTTTCTGATTTGGGAGGCCTTGTGAGGAGGAGGGAATTGGCCTGACCTGTTTGACTTTTAATCCCAGGGTGGAGTCTCTCTGCTCCCGTCCCAGGTGCAATTCTCATGAAGTTCTGGAGAAGGGGAATTCTGGCAGTTCCCCCCCTTTAAATCATGAGTCTCTTTCTTTCTTTCTTTCTTTCTTTCTTTCTTTCTTTCTTTCTTTCTTTCTTTCTTTCTTTCTTTCTTTCTTTCTTCCTTTCCTCCTTTCCTTTCCTTTCCTTTCCTTCCATCCAACTTTAAGCTGTGTGGACTCCAACTCATAGAATTCCTCAGCCAGGTATGATACAAATCTCTTAAGAAGTGCTGCAGAAATCTTTCTTTCCTTCCTTCCTTTCCTTTCCTTTCCTTCCTTCCATCCATCCATCCAACTTTAAGCTGCGTGGACTCCCAACTCATAGAATTCCTCAGCCAGGTATGATACAAATCTCTTAAGAAGTGCTGCAGAAATCTTTCCTTCCTTTCCTTTCCTTTCCTTTCCTTTCCTTTCCTTTCCTTTCCTTTCCTTTCCTTTCCTTTCCTTTCCTTTCCTTCCATCCATCCAACTTTAAGCTGTATGGACTCCAATTCACAGAATTCCCCAGCCAGTTATGATACAAATCTCTTAAGAAGTGCTGCAGAAATCTTTTTTTTTTCTTTCTTTCCTCCTTTCTTTCTTTCCTTCCTTCTTGCTTTCTTTCCTTCCTTCCTTCCTTCCTTCCTTCCTTCCTTCCTTCCTTCCTTCCTTCCTTCTTTCTTTCTTTCTTTCTTTCTTTCTTTCTTTCGATTTGTCAATGGCTTACAAGATAATAGGTATAAGTATATACATTTATTTGGGGGGGGGGGAGGAGGAGGAGGAGGAGGAGGAAGAAACTCGCAAGGAAAAAAAAGGGAAAACCTGAAAACTTAACAGCAGGCCAAGCCAAATCCCGGCAGCTGTAAATCTCGCCGCCGCCGCCACCGCCCCCGGCGGATCTTTGCGGGATGTTTGGGGCTTTTTTCCAGATCGGAACCACGTCAAAAGCGGCCTTTTTTTCGGCTGGAAAGCGGGGGAGAAAGAGAAGGCGAAAAGGGAAGGGTGCTGGCACGCAGGCGGATCCAAGCGCCGCGGGGAAGGAAGCAAGGAGGGCGGCCGGGTGGGTTGTGTGCCGGCTCTCCTCCAGCTGTTCCCGGCGCCCTTTGGGCTGCTGGAGGGGCAGTCGCTTCCCGGCTTCCTTTCCACTGCAGCAACCCCGGCACCCTTGTCCGAACCCGGCGGGCGCGGGGAGAGCGAGCGGCCGGTGCGCAACGCCGGGAGGACGTGGAAAGTCCGGCGGGTCCTTGCGGCGTTGGAGCAGATAACAGATAAATCAGAGTTGGAAGGGATCTTGCACCCTGCCCAAGCGGGAGAACCCTACACCAGGGGTCTCCAACCTTGACAACTTGGAACACTTGTGGACTTCAACTCCCAGAATTCCTCAGCCAGCTTCGCTGGCTGAGGAATTCTGGGAGTTGAAGTCCACAAGTGTTCCAGTTGCCAAGGTTGGAGACCCCTGCCCTACACCATTTCTGACAAATGGCGGTCCAAATCTCTTCTTGAAGGTTTCAAGGGATGGCGCTCCCACAACTTCGGAGGGGAGGCTGTTCCAGCAGGGTGTCTGTGTGAGTCGGGGGGTCTTGCAAGGTCCCCTTCCCTCCAAGGTGCGAAGCGTGGGGGGGGGGGAGTTGCGCGGGCCTCCCCCCCGCTCGAAGGGCGCGTCTTCCCCTCAGGTGCGCAAGGCGAGGCCGGCTCCCTCTTGGAGTCCCGGGAGAGCGAAGGGCAGCCCGGCTGCGTTGGCGAAGAGGGCGACTTTTCCCCCCAGCGAAGCTTCCCCTGGGCGCCCTTGGCGGGCGGTTGTCGCTTGAGGCGGGGCAGGGGGAGCGGGGGTCCTTCGCCCCTCATGAGGTGCCTTCTCGGACCTGCTGGGCTCCTTCAGCCAGCCCCCCCCCAAAAAAGTGACTTAGGACCTTAAATTCCCCACAGATAGTCCTTACGAGTTACAGCTGCTCGCTTAGTGACCGCTCAAAGCCACCACGACCCTGGAAAAAAAAAAGCGACTGGCAGCCATTTTACAGACTAAGGCCTCTTGGCCACCGACTCGTATTTATGACGGTCGCAGTGTGGGGGCATGCACGTGATTTGCAACCTGACGGGGGGAGGGGAGTCAAGGGGGAAGTCGGATTCATTTAATAACCATCTAGTTAACAACGGTGGCAGGAAAGGTGGGAGGGGGGGTGAAATTTACTTAGCAAATGTCTTGCTTGACAACATGGCTCAGAGAACAGATCATCAGAGTTGGAAGGGACCTTGTAGGTCATCTAGTCCAACCCCCCCCCCCCACAAAGCAGGAGACCCTACACCCTTTCTGACAAATGGCACTCCAATCTCTTCTTGAAGGTCGTCTCAATGGCAGTAGTGACTCAAGGACTTTACCTGTATAAGGTCTCCTGCCTGAGCAGGGGGGCTGGACTAGAAGACCTCCAAGGTCCCTTCCAACTCTGTGATTCTGAGGACTCTGGGGGTTTATAGGAAGACAGAGCCCCCCTCATTTAATTCTTCCATGGGCTGAGGAGGGAAGAGTAATTCAGACTCTGGGGGCTTTTGGGGGGCTGCTGGTGCCAACAGCCACTTGCTGGGGTACCAGAGGGATTTGAGACGCCACTTCTTCCTCCATCGGGGTTGGGCTGGCAGCGTTTTCTCCCCTCCATGTTTGCTCAGGGTAGTGATGCCTCTTGGACATTTCCCCCACCAGAAAAATAGGGAGACACACACACACACACATACACACAGAGCAGAAAACCACATTTGAGGTACCCAGGCCAGAGGGAATGCAAAACTGCCTTTGCTGCGAGCCACAACTGTTTATATTCCAAAGGAAAAATTCCATCCAAGTGAAAAAAAAAAGAGTTTTTCTTGGGGAATTAACCCCTTCGCACCTGGTCATTCTTATGGGTCTCTTCTAGTGAGGGTCTAGAAAGTGGATTATTCCCCAGAGGCCCTGCAGCTACAGCCCCCCAAATGCAAACACACAAAAGCTGATTCCCCCATCGCTTTTGATCCCGGCTTGATCTTGGATGCTCAAATTCAAACCGTGTTCTTTTTGCTGGTCCGTCCTTGCAGAACTTAAAACACAGAGTAATTTCGTCTATGATTCTCTTCCCAATTCTGCAAATGTTTGGTTCCCAAGTTCTCAAGTTTCCTGTAGTGCTGCCATAATACAATATTACTGGATGATGACTAACAGGGCTTTTTCCGGATCTGAAAGAAAATGTAGAACTTTGGGGTTCTGTGATTAGGGATGCAGGAATGTACCCAGGGTTTTTTTTTTCCATATTCTTTTATCTTTTTTTTTTTCCATATTCTTTTATCTTTTTTTTTTCCTGCTGCTTGGTCTTCCTTTTAATCTCTGCCTTCCGACCCTATCAAATTCCTAATTTTTTTAATCATGTGATGATCCTACAGGGCTAACGATACTCTCAAATTAATCCAGCTTGCCTCTACATCTCTGTCTTTTATTTCATTGCAAAACACACCTGATTATTATTACAGGTCACAACAATTTAGTGACAGTTTGAAGGCACTGAAAAAAAAAAAGGAACTTATGGCTGTTTTTCACACTCTGCAGCCATTTCCCCCATCGTTGCATGATTAAAAATTCAGACGCTTGGCAACTGACTTGTATTTACGATGGTCACAGTGTTTGGCAGTGTTCATGTGGTCCCCTTGTGCAACCTTCTGACAAGCTGAAGGCCATGGGGAAGCCAGATTTCATTTAAGAATCATGTGACTGCCCTAACAACTGTGGCAAGAAAAATTGTAAAACGGGAGCAAAGCTCACCTCAAAAGTGCTTTGCTTTGTCACAGAAATGTTGGGCTCAATTTGTCGTAAGTCAAAGATTAGTTGTATTATTGTTGTTGTTATTTCTTTTTTTGGTGCCTTTGACAGAGTTGTCCCCTGTACGAAGAAAGGGCTCCCCTGTTTCCTCTCGTCGACCACTTGCTGTGTTTGGAAAATTCCTGCTATCTTTGGAAACCGAATCTCTCCGGCGAAGTCTCTTAATTGAGGGTCCCTCTTGGACGGACAGCTCTGGCTGAAAGGCCTTTTGACAGGTCTGTGATCCTTCCCAGGGTGAAGAAACTTTTCCGGGCTTGGTTTCTGCAAAGAGTGAGAGCTCATGTCCTTCGTTTTCCATCTGGGGTGATATCACAGGTCATTCCAGGACGAGAGTTCATACCTGTCCAGTTCCCACTGGGGAGGTACGTGGCCTGGCAAGCCGGCCAAAAAAACTACTCTTCTGGTGAACTTTAGCATGGTCATTCCACCATGTGGAGGCAGAGCTGGGCCTCTCCTGCATCCCTAATCACAGAACCAAAAGTCATTTTCCTTCAAGTCCAGAAAAAGGACTTTTAAAAGCCATGAGTCAACCTCCAATAATTTTGCATCAGCACTACAAGAAACTTAAGAAGTTGGGAACCCCAGCAATGGATCTCCTGGAAATTGATCCGCACTTGCCTCTGGAAGTTGCCTTGGGAACTTTCCTTGTTGTTCCCATCCTTAGTGGGAAAACTTCCACCATTGATTTCCCCAGACTTTATTTACCCATTGACATATGATTTCTGGCCAAATTTGTTCCCGCAGACAACGCTTCTACTCTTTTGTTTCCCTGATTTGACAACGTTTGAGGAGGCTGGCCGGGACTTTGCGTAGAAAGCCGGCCAGTTTTGAGATGATCTCACCTTTGGGGACAGGAGCAACCCAGGAGTAAGGACTCTGGGCATGGGAGAGAGTGAGGATCCTTTTGCGTATTTGTTTTGGGGGACGATCCGGCGCAGAGGGAAAGGACCGGCATGGGGCCAACCATCCTTGAAATATCTTTAAAATGGGGCTTGCAGCTCAGTCAACTAATTTCCTGACAGTGAGGACAATGAATCAGTAGAACAACTTTGCCTCCAGAAGTTGTGCGTACAACACTTGGAAGTTTTTAAAAAGAGATTGGATATCCATTTGTCTGAAGTGATATAGGGTTTCCTGCCTAAGCCGGAGGTTGGACTCGATCCAAAGGTCTCTTCCAACTCTTATTCTAATTCTAATTCTCATCTCTCCCTTACACCTTCCTTTCTGGGGCGCTTGAGAGGGGACCAGGCAAGGCTTGAGGAAGGAAGCGGAGCCCCCTCTTAATCTCCACCCGATTAATACAAAAAATAAAGGAATGACGTCTTACGGGGAGCAAGTCGAGATAGACGGATGGCAGGGTGGGAATCGCTTCCTAATCTCGGGAGGCAAGAGGAGGCCTTCGTGGCGTGGATGCTGTCTTTCCGGGGGCCAGAGATGCTGTTATTTTCTGATAAAAAGAAGGGATGTGAGAGCGCACGGGATCAGGGGACAAAAGGCCATTGTGCTGGGCCGCTCTCTCCCGGCAGGATTGCCCCTCCATGCTCTTCAGCCAAATTCCCTCCATTTAGCATCTGAATTTGATCCATTCAAAGTTAGTGGAAACAAATCCCAAACCAAGCAAGTAGCCTGTGTGTTTGTGTGTGTGCCTGCCTGCCTGCCTGCTGAGTTTTCCAGGCTACCCTGGGAACTGTCGGGAGGGAAAACCGATCTAGCATCAAGAGTTCTCCAACTTGCCAGCGGCTGGGAGAAGGAGAACCTGTTAGTCATCCCAAGCTGTAAACAATTTGTTCCTTTTTTTCCCCCCTCCCTTTCTTGCCTTCCCCCCCCTTTTTTTTTTACCAACGGGGTGGAGGTGGGGGTTGTGGTGTGTGTGTGAGATATGTGGGGGAGACTTCCAGGCCCCGCCAGCCTCCTTCCCCTCCATTTAAGAAAGCATTTTGTGCGTTCTGCGATGAGCAATCCCTCCGATGACGCCTCCCCTCTCTTGCTTGGGTTGTGGGTTGGGATTAAGTGCTTTCCCCTTTAATCTACCTGGTGCTGAGCAAATTGCTGTTTACCTGGGAGGTGAGGAGCCCACCCAGTTAGATATGCCAAGGAACTCGCTAGCTCTCGCTTTGTTCTTCCTTTGTGGGAATCTCAGCACTGATGCTTTGGGGAAAATGCACCAACAGGAGACGCTTCCTGCTTCAGCCTCTCCATCCCCGGCAGAGCCCGTGAGCAGGATTCGATTCCCCTATCCCTGTTTTTCAAGGGGAGGGACCCCTGAGACACAGGGATGCTAAAATGAGACATCTCTTAAAAAAGCTCTGGCCAGATTCGGGCATTCCCATCTTGAAAGCCGTCTTGGGGCAGGAAATTCTCCAAGTTAATAGTGCGCGAGGGGTGAAGAAATAAACCGGTGTTTCAAGGCACACTCTGTCAGTCCCAGGGATGGCAGCCTTTCCAGAGGGATCTGATCCAAGCCAGTGGCTGCCTTGGCTTGTAAAAGGGCCAGATAAACAGTTTAAAAGTGTGGCGTTTTTTTTTTCTCATTCTGGGGTTCGAAGGAAGAAAAGAGGCAGATCAATTTTGGGCTTGAAAGCCAGGGGGATTCGTCTGGTCCTTTGGGAAACCTCTACCCTGCTTGGCTGTAAACCGGTTTCCATACTGTTACTTGCCAGGTGGCTTGGGGTTATTATTACTATTATTATTTTTAGAAACTTGGTTTTCTGGAAAAGGCCTTGGACTAACTCCAATATTGTGAATTATTGCAGGAACGGCCAGGTGACATCTGGAAGGTCAGCAATCAAAGAGAGAGGGAGACAGAGGAAGGAAAAGGGAAAGAAAGAAAGAGGAAAAGAAAGGAAAGAAAGAAAAGAAAGAAAGAAAAAGAAAGAAAGAAAAGAAAGAAAGAAAAAGAAAGAGAGAGAGAGAAAGAAAGAAAGAAAGAAAGAAAGAAAGAAAGAAAGAAAGAAAGAAAGAAAGAAAGAAAGAAAGAAAGAAAGAAAGAAAAAGAAAGGAAGGAAGGAAGAGAAAGAAAGAAAGAAAAAAGAAAAGAGAATGAAGGAAAGAGAAAGAAAGAAAGAAAGAAAGAAAGAAAGAAAGAAAGAAAGAAAGAAAGAAAGAAAGGAAGAGAAAGAAAGAAAAAGGAAGGAAGGAAGGAAGGAAGGAAGAGAAAGAAAGAAAAAGAAAGGAAGGAAGGAAGGAAGGAAGGAAGGAAGGAAGAGAAAGAAAGAAAGAAAAAAGAAAAGAAAAGAAAAAAGAACCCACCAACTTTGTTTGATTCCTGGTCAGCAAATCAAGGTGAGCATTTTCTTGGGTATTGAAAGACAGCCACCTGTGGCTGCTTCCTTTTCTTTTTTGCGCTGTCTGAACTCAAATCTGCACCTCCTGATTAAACTTGCCAAGGGTGAAGGTAGCCCCGGCTCGCCCCAAAACGGAGCCAATGTGCTTCGTGCCACGTGTTGCTGCTGGCATTGGAAGAGAGCTCTGCGAAGACCAAATCCGCAAAGGTATTTTTCAGGGCACTTTCCCCGTCTCCTGTCCAGTTGCTATTCTTAGTGCCTGGGCAGCTTGGCTTGGTGGCTCAAGGGAAAACAGAGGCTTTCTGTGTTCAGCTTTGCCAGGATGACCAGGTTGGTTGGTTTTGGAAGGTCCTCTCTCCAGGCAGCAGGAGAGGTGCCAGCATTGGCACAGCCCTTTCACTGCCACCTGGGAAAGTGCTCTTGTCTGGCCATCGGATTCCTCCTCTCACCTGAGGCTGCGGCACCTGCCCTCGGGAGACAAATATTTATCCAAACCCTCCTGCTAAAGAAACCTTTCCCCACCCTGGCTTCCAACCCAGCTGACCAGGTCTCTTGCTGGTCAGCCAGTGGTCCAGCTAGCCTCCGCCTGCAAGCCACACATTGTTGCCTTGGGTGCCATCTGCCAGGAAAGGCTCAGTTTCACCCCATTTCTGACAGAAGGTGGTTGACAAAACCCCTCCCCCCCCCAAAAAAAAAGGTTTCTGCAGAGGGCAACGTTTTAAAAAGGAACCTAAGGAGGGTTTGGTGGTTTGCAGACCTGACATTCAACTGGGCAGACGGTGAAGCCAGTCCACTCAGGCCTGTCCCTTTGTCCACAGGGCTGGCTGGTTTGTCTGGGTCAGGAGAGACCCGGTGGAAACTGACCAACTGACCACAAGGCATTTGAGGTCCGGAAGGGAAGGACTCATCGTCCCCGGTGGCCTGCTTGTGCGGCCTGGCAAGAATTGGAGCCCTTGTGGCCTCCACTGCCTCAAAGGACATCTGCCCAGTTGGAGTGGAGTGGACCAAGAAGGGTACCCACTCTCCCCCGTCCTTTTGTGCCCACCAGGAGAGGATGTGCAAGCAGGGGCTTCTCTTAAGGCTCTCCACCCACCCACAGCCTCCTGAGCAGAGGGGCCCAAGCGGCATCTCAGGACACAGAGGTAGTTTAGGGTTTGCTCCAGCGTCCGTGCCCAGCTGCAGGGCCTGGAATAAAGGCCGTTTCTTCCCAGAATCTGATTTGCTGGGGGCATCTTGTGCGGGTGGAGGAAATCAACCTGGAATTCTATTTCAGGTCCGTATTTGCAAAGGGGTTTTGGAAGTGACCAAGAAGAGTGAAAATATATTTCTTGATCGGAGGTGACAGCCTCAAGCCGGATTCCAGCAGAAGATCCTGAAGGTACAACCCTCCCTGGCCAATCCAGATACAGATTAACTGACTTGGAAGGTACCTTGTAGGTCATCTAGTCCAACCCCCCTCCACCACCCCCCAAGCAGACCCTACACCATTCCTGACAGAGGGCAGTCCCGTCACTTCTTGAAAGCCTCCAGGGATGAAGCTCCCACAACTTCCGAGGGCAACTCCTGTTCAATGGATGGATTGTTCTCTCACTGTCAGAAAGTTTCTCCTTATTTCCAGGTTGAATCTCTCCTTGTTCAGTTTCCATCCATTATTATTCCTTGTCTGGCCTTCGGGTGCCTTGGAAAATAGCTTTGACACCCCTTCCTCCTCTCTGGGGCAGCCCTTCAAATATTGGAAGATGCTCTCCTGTCTCCCCTGGTCCTTCTCTTCCCTAGACTAGCCAGGCCCAGTTCCTGCAACTGTTCATCGTATGTTTTAATCTCCAGTCCCCCAATCATCCTAGTTGCTCTTCTCTGCACTTTTTCTAGAGTCTCAAGATCTTTTTTTCTAGTGTGGTGTAACCAAAACTGGATGCAGTACTCTAGGTGTGCCCTTACTAAGGCTTTTTAGAGTGGTATTAGCACCTCCCTTGATCTCGATTGTATCCTTCTGTTAATGCAACTTAGGATGGCATTCGCTTTTTTGGCTGTCGCCACACACTGTTGGCTCATATTGAATTGATTGTCCACTAAGACTTCCCCCCAATGCTCCCCAGGGTCCCCATTGTCAACATCTGTCTGCAGCACCTCTTCAGGTGAGATGGATGAGGCGTCCTGTTCCCGGAGCCAGAGAGGGCCAGCACCGTTTCCCTTCTGCCCAGATGTTTCCCTGGAAGTTCCTGCCCAGCCGAGGCACCAGGTGCCAGGGCTGCCCAGTTCCTTCCTGGAGGCTCTGAACTTTCCACTGAGGCTCTTGGCCAGTAAGCGGTTGCAATGTTGCTCCTGGCTAGGAGCCTAAGAAAACTTTAGCAAAAGGAGAAAATTGTGCTTGGTTGTGGCTAATTTAGACACAGAGCGAAAAGGAGGAGGGGAGAGGGCTCTGTTCATGGAGGGTGGTGGTGGTCCAGTATCTGGCATTTCCTCTCTGAGACCCAATTTCCCCCCCCCCCCAAAATCCTTTGATCACCGGCCCATCATGCCAAGGGAAGGAGAGCAGGCAGATGCTTTCAAGGCAATTCCATTAAGAAGGCTTGGAAGTTTTTCAGTGGTGGAACGTGACTGCATCTGTCCCCTTGCCCTCCGTGACTGCTGCTTCCCTCTGCCTTGCACTGTGCCCCACGAGCAGGTTTCTATTTGAGAAGCTCCTGCTCTGTTATTTGTCATTTTTCGGTTCCTTGACACCTTTTGACTAGCGTTCTGTGCTTGGATGCGCTTGTGGGACACGGCCGGGCAAAAACCACTAACCATAAATGTAGGAAAAAATGTATTTATGAAGGTGCCGTATCAGACGCTCCTCTGTGTAGCCCAGCATTGTTGACTCTGCTTGACAAACAGCTCTGCAGCACCCCAGAGAAGGGGAGGGGTGTTTTTTTTCCCCCTACCCCTTGTTCTCAGTAATGGGGGCTCTGGGGCCAGCAAAGTGACACGTCCTCCCCTCTCCCTCCGCCAAACCGTCCCAGATTTGACTGGGGAGAGATATGGCCTGCAAGCCACCAGCCTCTAATGGCAAATTTCTGACTCTCCCCTCTGTAAGATGTCCACATTTAAAGCACCCCAAAGCCCCTCGGCAACCCATCAGCCCGCCCAGGAGGATAGCATGGGTGGTCGGGTGGTCTTTCTTTAGGAGCCCCTCTGTTTCCCTTACCGCGTTGGGTGGGTTTGGAGTAATTTTCTCCCCTGCTCCTTCTCTAAAATGTATGAATGAGGCGGGAAGGACGGGGCCCCAATTCAACATCCGGTACCGGATGGCCCAGCCGAGCAGAATTCTGGAAGCGCCCTAAGCAGATGGCTTTCCCGTTGCTTTCTTGTCCAGCTGTTCCCCAAATCAGATCTGCGGTTCTGGATGCCCGCTGTGCCCTGGGAAGTGCCCATTTCCTTCAAAAAAAAAAAACAGCCGGTTCTCAAAATAATTTTATTTCAGATTCCTCCTTCCCCTGAATTTCAATGTTTTAAAAGTTATGCAAACAAAGAAGGGGGGGAAAAAAAAATCAATTTAAGAGTTTCGGTTTTTTTTTAACGGGAGAGCAAACTCACAAAGATCTCTCTCCCACGGTTGGCCATGTTGGGAGCCTTTTCTTTGGCAAAGAAGGCCTTCCATCCCTCAGAGATGAAGGAGCTGCTTTGCCTGATGCCTTTCTCTGTTTGGAAGCAGAAAATCTCCCTGGGCTCTTAAGACTTTGCCCTGCCCAAAGTAGCAGGGAGAGGCGAAGGTCCTGTCCTTGCAAAGAGCAAAAAGGCTGCCTCCCAACTACGTTTCTTCCCGGCCCAAGAGTCAGGAAACTGAAGAGGAAGACCGGAAGAGCTGGGAGAACCCAACCGATGATGACTGGAGCCCAGCATTGGTGTTCTGCGGCCACCAGAATCTCCTGGAGAAGTTCAGAGGTGACCAGAGAGGACCTGCCTTCCCACCTCTTCCCTTTCCATGCACGGCCACAAAAGGCGAATCTCTGCCCATCCATCATGGCTTCCCAAGCCGGGGAGAGGAAAAGAGAGACTTTCCATGGTGTCTCATGGAAATGACTTCTATGGAGTTAAGGACCAGTTAAGGGACAGTGGGTGTCCTTTGGTTGCCCTGAACCTACAGCCCATGAGAAGCAAATGAAAAAGACAAGGAATTGCTCAAGGTATGAAGAGCCAGAGAGGGTCTGGCTTACAGGTGGACATGCACTGTCAAGACTTGTCTGACTTCTATGTAGTCCCATTTGGTGAAGGGCAGTGCCCCACTCCAGTTCTCCTCTCCTTCCCCCACTCAGCCTTCTGCACCAGGACGGGCAGAGTTCCTAATGGGCTCCCTTTCACCAGGAGTAGGCAACCTGCGGCTCTGGAGCCGCATGTGGCTCTTGACGGCTCTCTGTTGCTGATCCCACCACTGGCTGGCCCCTCCCCTCCCCATCACTCCTCCTATGGCCTGAGAAGGTAAGGGTGATATTGGGGGATGGAGACTCGCTCCATATTCCAGAACAGGAGGTGACTGGGTGGGAGTGAGTGACTTCAAGTTGACCACCCACCTCCAAGTCACACCGGTTGTTAAATTATTGGCTCCCAGGGTTTTCTTTTCTGTGGGAAACGGATCCCAATGGCTCTTTTGAGTGTTTGAGGTTGCAGACCCCTGCCCCACACTGTAGAGATTTACACCTGCAGCCCGTATAAGCAGTCCCCCTCCCATGCAACCCCAGGGTGGAGTTTGCTGTCTCCCTCTCAAGCTAAGCCAAATTTTTGCTTAACTCTCAAGCTAAGTCAAATTTTTACCTTTAACTGGTGTTTGCTGAATAAGCTGCGTACAGTAACTGGGTTTGTACATTGGGCTAATGCACAAGCCAAGGCTTTTACAAACCACAGTGCGCCACAGTGGCAGCGTTCACGTTGGTGCCTACCTACCCTGGCTTATTACGGTGGCACCCATTGTCACCTCCTGGCTTCATGTGATCCCTTCCCTTGTGGCAGAGTTCTCTGTTTTCCAGACTTTCATTTGCTTAAGTCACAATTCTTAGCAACGGGATGTGGGGTGTGCGGAGGGAATGAAAAGGGTGACATGTTTAAAGACTTTGGAATTGATACAAAGGAACATCCTGTTCCAACTGTTGGTAGCAGAAAAACTTGAACTTGATGGGGTGGAGACATGGAGGTTTTATGAGTTTTGGTAACTTATGGGCTGAATCACCCTCTGCCTGGGGTGTCCTGTGACTTCCTCCCTTGTGGGGCTTGGAGGAGGCACTTGGAAGCTGCTTGGAAATTATTTGGGGCTCAAATTAAGACGCGGCCGATGTGGACAGATGTGGATGGCCTGTTGAGTTCCTGGTCCAATGGAACAAAACCTTTTCTTGAAGAGGGGTGGTGGCTGCTCTGATTGGCACCAATCCAGAATCCATGGGCCGTTCTGTTCCAGAACAGAGCAGTTCCTTGGGGAGTAAGAAGCCGAGTCGTCCAATGTGGTTTCCCCTCCACGAAGCCAGAAACCCCTCGAGGGAAGTTTGAGGCTGAAAACCTCAAAACAGGCACAAAAAAACACCCCCCAAACCCCTCAATCCAGAAAGTTTGAAGAACTGAGCCTTTAGAACAAAACTCGGAGAAGGAGGACGGAGAAGATGGCCGAAATCAGAGGGACGGATCCGGACCGGCTGCCTGGCGTGCCTGAGTGGCAGTGCGCCGGGTTCTCACCAATGCAGGCGGCGTAGGCCATCACGTGGGGGATGTAGTTCTGCTCGTGGACCCCATGGAGGAGGTGAGCCATGGGGCCCTTGGCGAAGACAGCTACATCCTCACCTCCGTGCGTTTCCATGCGCAGCGGCACGGCTGACTGTGCTTGGTAGTTGGCATCGGCTGCGGAGAGAGAGAAGGAAGGTGAGTGCCCCGCAGAGGGAGGAGCAAGATGAAGGAAGGCAGAATATGGAGCCAGCGCCCTTTGGTCTTCGGAGATCAGTCAAGGGAGAAGAGATGCTCTGGCAAACTCTTGGAGCAAAGGTCTTCATGCTTGGCAAGTTTAAGACTTGTGGACTTCAACTCCCAGAATTCCCGAGCTAACATGACTGGAGGAAGAGGAATTCTGGGAGTGGAAGTCCACAAGTCTTAAAGCTGTCAAGTTTGAAGACCCCTACCTTGGAGGGACAAGCATCATGGCTGATCCAGGGGTCCCAAAGCAGGGAGAAATCTGGCCCGGTCTGGCCAAAGAGCCATTAGAAATGAACAGGGTCTCTTGCTGATCCCCCATTCGCTGGAAGGAAGAGGGGGAGCCATTGACTGGTACTCACTGAAATTGACCGTAGAGATGTTCTCTCTCTCTCCAGCTATCATTTTGTACCCGGGACCATTCCCGTACAGGATGGAAGTGAATGGCTTCTTGTCCATGTCGCTCTGCATCGGGGCCAGCCCTAGAGAAAGAGGAAGCTATCTTTACCAAAGCTTCTCCCATAACCTCTTTGAAGCCTTTCTCTATATGGACACGAAAAGATCGCTCCCGGCATTAAGTGGATCCAGAATTTACTTCCCAGGCCCCTGTCGCCCAGGGAAGGAGAGAGACCCAGGGTTATGGGACAAGCTGGCACCAAGTGGACATGACCCACAAGTTGGGCTGTCCCCCAGGGAACTGCACCCTCTGCCGTCCAAGGGGCATTTCGCTGACCAAGGATTCAAGCATTGACGCAGGGTTACAGTGGGCGTCAGTGGACGGAGATGCCACATACCGAAAATGGAGTTGCCACGGGTTGTGTAGCCCCCAAAAGTGAACACATGGGAGTGGTCTGCGGTCACCACGGTCAGAGTGTCTTCGGAAGAGGTCAGGATGCCAGCCTCGCCAATGGCCCGGTCCATCTCCACCACCTCGTGCAGGGCCTGCTTGGCCTTCCCTTCATGGTGCCCGTGGTCAATCCTGCCACCTTCAGAGAACGGAGAGAGTGATCTCCCAGCGTGGTTCCCCCCCCTCCAGCCCTCTTTGGTCTCTTCCTGCCCCCTGCCCCCCCCCAGCACCTATGGTGCCCCCCTTCCCGTGGCTGACCCTCGACCAGGAGGAAGAATCCATAGGGGTTCCTCTGGAGAATTCGGATCGCTACCGTCACCATTTCGGTCAAGGAAGGATCGGTTTGATTGTTCCTGCTCAGCTCATACGCCATGTCGATGGGCTCAAAGAGACCTGCAGAGAAGAGGAAGGGGACTTGGAGAGAGCTGCCCAGAAGATGCCATGCCGGCATCCACCCCTTTTAAATCCCGAGTCTCTAGCCACATCTCTCAGAGTTTAAAGAAGATTTATTGGGAGGGGCCATGTCGGCATTACTTGGATGTAGCCGACTCTGAGTCACGTTATTCATTTCACCCTTGATCTGGTCTTCCCCCCACCTGATGTATATTCTCCAATGGGACACATCCATAGCCATGAGTCAACAATCATGCTCTCCAGTAATAATCTTGTGCGCCAGAAGCTTCAGCCACCTAGAATTATCTAAGGAATGCACTGCTTCCCCCACTCCCTTTCTGCTGGCAACTTTAAAAGACCAGAGAAATATTTTTGAGTTGACAGCCACCCAGGCAACTGAGGGTGTATGTGTGTTCCACCAGGACCCTTCAGCTGCTGTTTTTCAGCGACTTGCTGTCCTGAGGATGCGCTGCTGTGTGCACAGCTGTATAATCCACACTATAACGGACATTAATACGATTGAGCGAGTCCAGAGGTATTTCCCAAGAAGAGTCCTCCACTCCTCTGCTCGCAATAGAATACCTTACGTCATCAGGCTTGAAATTTTGGACCTGGACAACCTGGAACTACGGTGCCTACAGTCTGACCTCAGCTTAGCACACAAAATTGTCTGCTACAACATCCTGCCTGTCAACGACGACTTCAGCTTCAACCTCAATAACACACGGGCAAACAATATATACAAACTCAAAGTAAACTGCTCCAAACTCAATTGCAGAAAATACAACTTCAGCAACAGAGTGGGTCAATGCCTGGAATGCCCTACCTGACTCTGTTGTTACATCCTCTAACTCCCCCTCCTTTAACCTCAAAACTAACCACTATTGACCTCACTCCATTCCTAAGAGGTCTGTAAGGGGGCATGCGTAAGTGCCCCAGCGTGCCTACCGTCCCTGTCCTACCATCCCAATCCTACTGTTCCTCTTTATTCATACTCATCGATTATGTGGGCCTTTGAATTGCCTGCAAAATTCATCCCACACTGAAGGGCAAATGACATGCCCAAATTCTTACTTCTTCCCCCCCCCCCTAATTTTATCCATTTGGGCTTGGAGAGTGAACGTTGTTGTCCTTTGCTTGTGTGACAGACATCCGGCACTGGGATAAATTCAGCGGCGAGACTGGCCAAGCGAGTCGTGTCAAGAGAGGTCACTCGGAGGCCGTAGGGGCTCTCAGGGGGGGGGAAGGGTGTCTCTGCTAAAGGGGGCCAGGACCCCGAGAGTCCACCTGAGCTCCCACCCATCTGCCCAACTCACCCAAAAGATAGTCGACTTTCGCTGGGTTCAGCTCCATCAGCTCCGCCCGGTTCCATAGATAGAGGGCGTTCTGGGAGAAGAGGAGAGGAGGGGGTTGCTCAGCCGAAGGGTTTTTTTTAGAAGCGGGATCCCTGCCCCTTTCCTGACTCCAAGGATGGCCAGGGCAGCCCCCAAAGGGGGTTGTGGCTCAGGCCAAGGGGAGGCTCCCCTGAGATTACTCTGGCGATCCTCAGTGGATCCCTCGCTGAGAGAGCCCAGGAGAAGGAAGAGTTTGGGGTCCTCGGTGCTCTCGCAGACATTTCATTGCCCAAACTAGGTAACGTCATCAGTGGGGGGAGGAGGGGGACAGACAGCCGCCTGTCTCCCGAATTTTCTCCTGGGTGGATCTGATGCCCAGGAGGAACCCGAACTAGAATTTGCCTGGGGCAAGCCACCTCCTCTCTTCCCAGCCCCGACCTCCGTGATTGAGATCAGAAACCACTTTGCTGAACTGGCCGGCTTTGCCTCCTCACCTTGTCTTTGGGCTTGCCGTCCTGCCATTCCTGGACCAGATTCCTGTTGTCCAGCCGGGTCCCCTTGTACTTCTCCTCCTCCGGGTACTCCACATCGCTCGTGTTCTTGGGGAACATGTATTTCCGGCCTCCTCCCATGATGACCTGAGTGGAGGAGGCGAGAGGGTAGCTGGCGGCCAAGTGCCCAGGCCAGTTAAGGCAGACCCCCTCCCCACCTCAAGCCTGTAGGCTAGAGAGAGAGAGAGAGAGAGAGAGAGACCCTCGGGGGTGGGGGCACAGCATCATGGAGGGGAGAGAGGACGGCCAGAGACAAGGGGATCCAAGACGCAGAGGCTTCCCTGTGATGGCATGGCGAGGCCTCCATCACCTCTGATGTTGGCCCGGCCAGACCGCTTACCCAGCCAGGGATTTGGCAGAAGCTGCAGGAAAGAGGCCAAGAGCAATTTGAGGCAACCTAAACGCTGCCCAAGGGCTGGGTTGGCGCCTTCAGGCTCCTTCCCCAAACGAAGAGGATTTTAATTCAGCTGGGCAAGCATCTGAGGCGGCCTTGATGGAAAACCTATTTATTTGACCACAATCCCTTTCTGCTGGCTGTTCCAGTCTCCTCTTCGGATTTAGAGCCTTAGAAGGTGAATCACGAAACTGCAGCAGCAGAAGCAGCAGCAGCGAAATAATCATAATAATTACACACCGAGAGATCTATATTAAATAGAATTGGCTGCCTAAGGTATAATTATTTCCAGCCTCGGAACAAAGTTAAAATTATATATTAAAAAAAAAAAAAGCAAGCCCCTATTAAGCTACTTAAATGACAGATTTAGTTCTCCTTTTCTCCGGAAGGATTTGTTTTCAAACGGAAAGACGCACCTATTTTATTTACCCCAGAAAAATGTGGTGCCCGATGCCAGGGGGTTGACGTTGGCACCGGTGCAGGCATGGCCATTGGCCAGCCGGCCTCAACCCACAGGGCAGCTTCACGGTGGACTCGAGGGGCACCTGGTGCCAAGGGCTCTGTGGAGAAGAATTGCAGCGCCTGGAAACAGCTGGGATGGTCAGATGTGCGCCATGGCTGAGCCAAGCCTTTTGGGCGGGAAGGGAGTTCCTTCAGGGCCTCCTGGCAACTCCCCTGCCAAGGCCGCCTTCCCATGCCAGCCAAGGGTTTCACAACCAGTGCAAGAAGTGAGACTTCTGCTCATGCAAAGGCGACAAATTCTGGGAACAGCCCTCAACCAGGAACCGGCCTCTGGGATAAAGATAAAGGTTATATGCTAGTCATTCCGGCTCTCGGGGCCAGTGCTCATCTCCAATACAAAGCCAAAGAGCCAGCGTGTCTCCGTGGTCATGTGGCCAGCAAGACTAAAGGCGCACGGAGTGCTGTTCCCTTCCCACCAAAGGTGGTCCCTATATTTCTACTTGCATTTTTTTTTTTTTTAACATGCTTTCAAACTGCCAGGTTGGCAGAAGCTGCTGGGACAAGGAACGGGAGCTCGCTCCGTTCCGCGGCGCTAAGGATTCGAACCTCCAAACGGCCGACCTTTCTGATCAACAAGCTCAGCGTCTTAGCCGCGGAGACACTGCGTCTCTTCTGTCCCCTCTGGGATAATCCAGGATAATTCCTTCTGAGAATTCCTGCTTCATGTTCCAATGAGCTTCTGCATCCCAGGTGCCTTTCGCCCTATCTTCTTCCCTCTCCTGCCATCGGCTTCTCCTTCCGTACTCCTGGTGGGGATTGATGCACCGAGCAGCCCTTCACCTGCTTTCTGCATCTGATGGTTGGTTGTTTTATGGAATCCAGATGTTCTTTGGGGCCTGCCAGCTGCAGGGATCAGCCAAGCAACTTTTCCTCTCCTGGGGTGTGTGTGTGTGTGTGTGTGAGGGCAACTTTCCTTGAAACGAAGGAAGCCATTTGGAAACAAAAAGGTGCAAGGCTCCTTTGTAGGTACTCCTACGAAGTACCGCTTGGTTCCTCTTGCAACGCGCCACCTGCTCCAGTAAAGCGAGGAAGAAGGGTCGTCAGTGCTGTGTCCTCTCCCTGAACCTGGCAGCCCTCCTGGGAAAGCTGGGTTCAGGCTGGGACGTTTGTCTTGCCTTTAATGACCTCTTGAGACTCCTGTTTCTGCTGAACCCAGCCCTGGTCCACTTTTTGGAAATGGTTGGCCACCCTAGGTGTGCCCTCAGTTCCAAAGAACATCGCTTTTTGGA
This sequence comes from Hydrophis major, assembly GCA_033807585.1. Taxonomy (NCBI): domain Eukaryota; kingdom Metazoa; phylum Chordata; class Lepidosauria; order Squamata; family Elapidae; genus Hydrophis; species Hydrophis major. The sequence continues at coordinate 10,095,096 of CM066342.1, forward strand.
AGCGATGTTCTTCCAAACATCATAGGAAGAAGCTCTTGCCAGCTTGGAGACTGGAAAAAAACTGGGAGGCTTCAAAATCCCCTGGTTAAAAAAAATAATTGTTCTGAACCTCAGGATGAGAGCAGGATGAGATCTCTGGAGCGCACACAAATGCACTCAAACAAGGAGATATTGTTCCAAATGTCTACTTTGGCTTGAGAAAATAAGATTTCATTTCAGGCACATTTGAAACTCATTAAAGTTAACAACCGTTGCTGGTCACAAAAAGCTTGTTTTAATAATGGTTTTATGCAATAAGTTCAGGTTCCATCACGGCAGGAATCAATTTATGCAGTGGATTAAGGCTGAGGTCCTTAACAGTTTTTGCACATTGTTCGTATGTTTAGACTCTAAACTTTAGGGGATGCTGCACCTTTTCAAGGATGGCCGAAGGTGATTTGCTGATTCTTTGGTGAACTTCAGATGTTTCTCTCTTCCTTCTTCCCTTTTCTCTGGGCTGGGACGTGTGCTTGAATCAAAATGATCTGGGCTAGGAGGCATCAAAAGGAAGAAAATCCGAGCTGCCATCACGCCTCATGTTTTAAACCAGCAGCAGCAGAATCAAAGGCGAAGAATTACTCATGCTGAGATTGGGAAATGTCATAAATCCAGAGGAGGGGGATTTTTCCAGGAACACCCATGTTCTTACTTCATTGCCAGAGATAGCTTTCCAAACCATTAATAAGCAATTTTGCAACTTGTAATTGAGAGTGTTTTTCCTTTAAAAAAACAAAAGCCGAGCTTTTGTTAATGTCTGTGGTCTGCCTCATGCTCATATGTCAACTCCGTGTTTATAATACGAGTTGGGGAATTGAAAAGCCCAGAGTTGGGCAGTGCAAAGAAAGGAGAAGAGACCAACGGGAGGATAGTGCTGTCCCCCCCAAGGAGGGGGAGAATGGGGGTGCGGGGGGGGGGGTGTTCTGGCCATGGGAAGTATCCACGGCTGCCAAGATGACTCAGCCCCTTTCATTCTGCCTCTTTGCCAATTTTCTTTCCTCACCAGTCAGCCTTGACTGGACTGGAGGACTTTTAATTTTCAAGGAATTTAAGGAGTTGCACTTCAAAATGAGAGTTCTTAAAGACAGGGAACCAAACTTCCTGTCTTCTCAAGAAAGCGAGCCAAGCTTCTTGTACTGGAAGTGCTCTTCGCTCAACTGAAGTGTCCAACAAGAGGCAGGTGTCCCTCCCTCCTTGCAAATCTCTTTCCCTCGCTTTCTTTCATCACCCCAGGGCCCAGCTTGCCTTATGGAGGACAGCCATCTCAGTTCCCAGCCTCAATTGAAGACAACCATCTTAGAAGAAGGTCGAAATGTTGGCCCAGAAAGATGTTCTTGGCCGTGATCCAAGAGACAAAGATGCACATCCTCCCTTAAAACAGACCGGTGGGTTACATTCTTTGGAGAGATGGCTTGACCAGGGATGGTATTCTACCGGTTCAGCTCGGTTCGGCTGAACCGGTAGCTCCGAGGATGATCTGGGAATGGACCTGTTGTCTCTGATGATCAGCTGCTGGGCCCTCCCACTGGCCCCGGCTCTATTCTGACCTTTATTTCCTTTTTTGAAGCTCAGCTGCTTTGCGTGGCACAGCCAATTGCCTCCTGGCAGCTGTTGAAGACACAGGGAGAGTACAGAAGGTTGGAAGCAAACCCTCTGAAGCGTGCAAAGCATGCATTTGCTGCATGGGTACAAGCGCAAAGCACACCTACCAAGCCACGCACACCGAACCGGTGGGGGTGTGGGAAAAATGTGAATGTCACCACTGGGCTTGACTGGTGAAAGTGGGCAGATGGAGGCCAACCAAGACCAGGATTTGGAAAGGAGGCAGAGAAGGAAGAAAATCCAACTTAGAAGATCAGAAGTCATCAGGTGGAACTGAGATCCAGCAATTCACTCTCTGGGCTTGTTGTTGTTTGTTTTGCTTGACAGAAGATCAACAGGTGAGGGGAAGCCTCCATCCCATTCCCAGTTCTTGGGTTCAAAAGGCAGCAAAACGGGCCCAGGCCCCGATCCTGAAGGGGCTTCTTGATCTGCTCCCCATCCTTGCTGCTGGATGGAAACTGGACGTAGAGAAAGAAGGGACCTTCCGTGGCTCAAACCTGACTCATCGCCCGTCTCCTTTTACCTGGATGAATCCTAAGGGTCTCCCTGGGTGGGGCTTTCATCCAGGGAGCCACCCAAGGAGGAGAAACGGCATTTTGGACCTACTCAAAGTCTACAGCTGCTCGCTTGCAACTCCCCTCCCCTGACCAGCTTCTCTGGCCTCTCCCTCTGGACTCACCTCGATGTCCGGGATGTTTTCAAACAGCTGGTGTGCAATGTCTTTGCATCCTTGCTGAAGCGCTTCCGGGGGCATCTCGTTGTCCGAATACCAGTCCCGGTCGGCCGAGTGCGCGTAAGCAGCACTTGGCGTGGCGTGGTTGACACGGGTGGTGGTAACAATGCCCACAGATTTGCCTGCCACCGGAGGAAGAAAAGGTACATTAATCACTGCCACTGTAATCACTGTATTGGGTCTCCTGGGCACAAAGGCCCGCCTGGGCATAGTGCCAAAACTTTCCTTGGCTACTCGGCTAAATCAACTACTTCTCTGCGAAGGGTTCAGCCTTTCCCAAAGTTTATCAACTTGGCTGAACTGTTGGTGTTTTTTTTTTTTAATTCTTAGCTAAACTTTGTCCTGTCGGTGGTCTCTCTCCGCTGCACTCCACACCCATGGAAAGAACAATGGGGCCCTCTACTCTGCTTACCCTCCCCTCCACTCTCCCCTCCACTCGCCCCCTGCCTGTGGAAGCTGGAGTCCGGGGAAAAAAACCCTGACATTTATTGTGGTTACTGATTTTGAGTCTCCATTAAATTAAACCCTGAAGTAGAACAGCTGGGCAGTGGGAAGTTGTCTAACTTTTGAATGCCAGTTAGTTAATAAGTAAGTCCCTGATGGGCATTTAAACTGAAGATTTAATGTTTATCTCGCCTCTGAAATTCGGCTGTTTAGAGGGCACAGAATCCTATTGAAAAAGGATTAAAAAAAAAACCCAAAAACCAAACAAAAGCAGTGACCGAAATATTCCTGGCTGCTTTACCAGCAAGGAAAGTGAGAGCTTTCCTTGTTTGTTTTTCGTAGCCTTGAGGAATTTCCTTGGTCCAGGCAGCCATGGTCTCCGCAGTTTGCTGGTCTGTGGCTTAGCATCCTGTGGACCCCTCCCCACGGTTAACAGACCGCGGTTGTCGTGCCTTAATGCCGTGCGTTAGTGCATCCAGGGCTGGCTTATTCAGCAAGCACATTTTTTATTTTTTTAGCAACAGGTGAGCCTTTGCTGTTTTCATTCCAGCATCAGAGGTACTAAACTTTCTCCCGGGCATTTGATCTATTTTCTACAAATCTTAACGCTTTGTTGGGGGGGAAAAAAAGGCCCCCTTCCTGATTTCATTTTATCGAACGCCTCCGAAAGGTATCTGTGCATACCAGAAGAGAAGCCACGTGAAGCAATTCCTCTGAAAAAAATCTCATTGCTAGGAAAACATTAATTTCCTTCCCTGCTCAGCTGGAGTGTACCATTCACCGTGTGGATTTCATGGGCATCTCAGCGTATATAATGCCCCTTGTACTCAACCTTGGTTGCTTCCCTTTGGACAATTACTTCCTTTCCAGCCTTTACTGGAAGCTCTTAAACAACAGCCTTTCCGACTCCAGCTGCTAATCTGGGATTCTCCTGGCCACCCTCAAAGTCTCCCCGCTATTTTCACTGCTTCTGCAATCATGGTCATCCTTTCCGATCCTGACGCCTGATTGGTTTCCTCTTGCTAAAGCTTGGGTCTCTTCGCTTCAGAGTTAGATGGTAGTTAACCACAGGAACAGCCTTGAGAACAGAGAGCTGCAGGGCAAGGAGCCAGAGTGCAGAAGAGCAGTCATACAGGGCTGAGACGCGCGTGCAGAAGAACCTGTTCCTCCCCGCCCTGTTGTGGGCTGGGATTTCCCCACCTTCCCCAGAAAGGCAGTGGGGTTGAACCTCAGCCCTTCCTGTCCAGGGCCACTTCCGCCAACAGGGGACGGATCCATTGCGCAAGCTCAGACGCCATCGAGCAAGGGTGCAAGGTCATGTACCACACATCGCCACCTCCTCCCCAATCCCATGTTCAGTGCCAACCTCCTCACCCCTCTAGAGGAAGGTCAAGTTTTCTATCCTTCCTTTCAGTTTTTGGACCCATTCTAGAGTCGGTTTCCCAATTTACGAGAAACCTTGCAAGTTGGGGCACTCTGGGTTTTTTCACCCTGGGGGAACTTCAAAGGGCAGCCAAGGCTGCTCGCAGACCAGACCAACTCTCTTCCGCCATCTGCCTGCCAGCATCCTTCACCAACCGATTGGATTCTGGTTTGCCTAAACCACATTTCACTACAAGCCAGCTGACAGAGAGAAGCGGATGTGGCACTGAAACTGTGGGTGCCGACTTGGCGCTCAGTCCCTCCTGGGATGTCTGGACACAGGCATCTTCTTCCAAGCCCACTTTTATCAAACAAGGTTGGACCTTACGGTGCCAAAGGCATCGGGGCTGTTCAGGCACCCCCCTTTCCCGCAAACCATCATCCACTCGCTTCCTTGCAGCCTTTTGTCATCTCCGGCTCTCTAGCTACAAAGCATGGGTTGTGTACGTGAAACCCTTTGCACAACACTCCTCCGTGCCTTAGCCTTATTTTGCCACTTTTTGGTGATTTCCAAACACACCCAGGCAGGCGCTCCTTTGCACGGGCGAAAACAGCTGCCAAAGATGGTTTATGGTCACCTTTAAGGAAGAGCCTTAAACCACGAGGCCTTTTTCACACCAGAGTCCAGCACGTTCTACAGACCCATGAGAAGCACCTTGGGTCAGGAATATAAACATGATAGGGGCCAGTTTCCACATCCTGCTTCCTGCTCAGCTGGCAGCGTCACCTCATCTTAAGGAAAGACAAGCCCAGCAATTACAAAAGGTAATTGTTTATCAGACACCTTTTTGGCTGCCAGCCATCTGGGAGCCTTCTGAGCACCACCCAACGTCAAACTCTGAAGCCTTCGCACGACTTTAAGTTCACGACTTTCTCAAGACCTCCCAACACACATACTCCTCAGGAGGGAGCTTGTGTGGAACCCCAGACCACCCATCCCAGGCTCTCCGCCGCCCACCTCACACCCACCTAGATGGTCTCACCTGCTGCTTTCGCCCACTTGAGTATGGAGGTCACTTCGTTGCCGGCTGTCGTGTTGCATTGGGACCGTGTCACGGCTGCGCTGACTCCCACAGTGCCTTCATTGGCCTTCACACCACATAAGAAAGCGGTGGCAGTGCCAGCACTGTCCGGCACCTGCGCATTGGTGTTGTAGGTCTGCCAGAAAGAAAGAAAGAATTGTAAAATGGTAGGCGATTCACCCTGTAGGAACGGCTGCTTCCCACCGTGGATGTACCAACAGCCCCTGGGATGGTATTCAGCCGGTTCAGACTGGTTCAGGAGAACTGGTAGTTCTGGTGATCAGTTAGCCCCACCCACCTGTCTCTCCCCTAGTCCAGTGGTCATCAACCAGTGGGCCTGAGACCACTGGTCTGCAAGAAAATTTTGGTGGTCCACAGAGAAATGTCATCCGCAAAGCAATTAATCCAGGCTACATGGGAACACAAGGCTTGCATCCCTTGCGTTGCAAACAACATGAGGTAGTGAGGGGAGGGGGGAAAGGGTGGAGGGGGTAATTTGCCCCACGCACCCCACACGCCTTGCCTAGCCACCGGGCTTCTTCTTCTTCTTCTTCTTCTGCTTTTGGCTACATGCAAGGAAAGCAGCCAAAGTCTTTCTTTCTCTCCCCCAAACTCTGCCAGAAATGAGTCTTTGGGACCCTGCAAGGCCCCCTGCTCCAAGAGGCTGCACTGTGTGACAAGTCTCACAAAGACTCATTCCTGGTGGAGTTTAGGGGAGAGAAAGAAAGACTTCTGCGGCTTTTGCTGCTTTCCTTGCATGAAGCCAAAAGTCTCTCTCTCTCTCTCTCCCTGAGAACGGAGCTGGAGACAGTATCCTGCAATCCCAAATAAAGAATGATTGATTGGTAGGAAAACGGGGTGGGGAATTTTCCTGCAGACTTTTTTGGGGATTTTTCCAGGGTCTCTGATCCGCTGGATTTAAAATGATGAGGTCCAAATGGTTGGCGACCCCCTCCCCTACTCTGTCGTTTGTTTCCATGTTTTGCAGCCCAGCTGATTCGCCCGGCACAGCGAATTGCCGCAGGAATCAGCTGTTTTACTCACCAGTGCTGCAGCAGAAGGTCAGTTTGAGAGCTGAAAATGGGCGATTTTGAAACGCTGCACGAATGCACAAGGCACACGTTTCATGCATGTGCACACAGAGCTTTGCTCACTGAACCAGTTGTTACACCGGCTGAATTTCACCACTGCCAAAAGCCTTGGGGATACAGCTCTGGGTGCCAGCTTTATGGCTACCAACTTGGTTCCGAGCCTCTCCCCTCCTCGGGCGAACAGCCATCAACAAGTTTAATTTCTCCGATTGGGTGCAGCTCATTTCATTGCCCATTTAAGATGGCTGCCTACACTCATGAGTGAATGGCCGAGCTATGAACATGTCTGAACTCAGGCCTAGAACCCGGTATCCCAGAATTTTTAACAAAAGATGTATATCAATCTCCTCTCCATTCCTGTTTGTGGGACTTTTTGTGCAGACCAGAGGCATGAAGTTGGCAAGGCCACAGTTGCACAACGTTCCTCTTTTTGAGCAAGCAAGCGTGGCTTGTCCATTGTGATAACCGCAGGTTTTAAATGTCTGCAGGGAAGGAAAGCAAAAATTGGAGGTGGGATGTTTATCCGAGGAAGGAGGATTGTTCTACTTCTGTTCTCTTGTGGTTTCCCTCCTGGTGAGCTTTGCCATTTCCATAATCCCATCCAAAAAAAAGGGGGGATTTTGAGCCGTCAAGGGAAGTTGCGTGACTCTTCCCAGAAATCAGCTAGAGGCAGCCTGGTTGTGATCACTTGGGCAAGAAAACCCAAAAGGACACATCTAGACTGGGTGAAACCAGGCTTGATAGCAGTAACTGTGAGAGGGACCTTGGAGTCTTAGTCTTAGTCTCAGCTAAATAGGAGCCAACAGTGTATGGTGACAGCCAAAAAAACCTTTGCAATTCTAAGTTGCATTAACAAAGGAACTAGTCAAGATCATGTGAGGTACTAATACCACTCTATAAAGCCTTAGTAAGACCACACCTAGAGTACTCCATTCAGTTTTGGTCACCACACTATAAAAAAGATGTTGAGACTCTGGAAAAAGTGCAGAGAAGAGCAACCAGGATGATGAGGGGACTGGAGGCTAAAACATACAATGAACGGTTGCAGGAACTGGGCCTGGCTGGTCGAGGGAAGAAGAGAAGGACCAGGGGAGACAGGAGAGCAGCCTTCCAAGATTTGAGGGGCTGCCACAGAGAGGAGGAAGGGGTCAAGCTATTTTCCAAAGCACCCGAAGGCCAGACAAGGAATAGTGGATGGAAACTGACCATGGAGAGATTCAACCTGGAAATAAGGAGACATTTTCTGACAGGAAGAACAATCCACCCATGGAAGAGAAGTTGCCCTCGGACGTTGTGGGAGCTTCATCCCTGGAGGCTTTCAAGAAGAGACTGGAACTGCCATTTGCCAGTAATAGTCTCCTGCTTGGGTGGAGTGGGGTTGGACTAGATGACCTACCAGGTCCCTTCCAACTGTTAATCTGTTAAGCCTGCAGCCTTAGGTCTGGCTTCCCAGCCTCCCTCCCTCCTTCTCTCTCTCTCTTGCCTCTGAGGACCAGACTGTCATCTGCTCAAGCACCTGTTCAAGGAGACAAGAAGGAACTGGGAGAAGGTTTGGAGAGGCTGCCATGGAACTAAGGTGTGATGTTTGGTCTTTTAATCCAGACCAACCAGTCTTAAGCATGTGATGGCAGAGGAACAGGTTCCTGGGTAGATTTGTAGGCGCAGACCTTGTCCCGTTTTGCTCTGTGACACAGCAGCACCCTCCTCTCTTTGTCTACCAAGGTGGCTTTTGTGTGTTTTGCGGGAAGCCGCCTTTGGTTCCCTCAGGCTGCAGAAGTTTGGCATCTTGTGCCCGTGTGCTTCCTGGTGATTTGCTTTCCTGTCCCCAAAACCACCCCTTGGCAGTCAGGTGTCTCTCTGGGCGTGTGTGGTTGTTTTCCACTTAGGGAAGTTAATTACCTGCACCGTGACATGAGCTAACCTCGGGTTTCCCGCTGTCCTGCCAGCCTCACCCTCTGGGCCGGGGTCCGTATGTGTCACCTGGAGCCTTGCCAGGTTTCCCCGGAACGAGTGAAGCACGAGGTTTGCAATTCTTCCTCTTTCGGCTTCCCTAACTTCTCCACCCAGCCTGAAGAAAGACAGGGCCTTCCTTACCTTAGACAGGGCCACAAACGGAAAGCGGTCCATTTCCATCAGGGTTTCTTCCCCAGTTCTTCGCTGCAGCTGTCCCTTCAGGATGCGAGCGGCCGTCACGGTGGAGATGCCCATTCCTGGCACAGGGAGAGCCTGGGTGAGGAGCTGACCCCAGTAGTTCAAAGAGATTCCCCCACTGCTGTCCCTGGAGCTGCCTCAGTTTCCCCATCCAGCCATGGCCAACATGGCAGCCCAGGAGCCTCAGGGTCTCCTCCGAAAGGCCAGCCGAGAAACGCAGCCGTGACGTTCCTCGAGAACTCTTAACTCCCAAAAATGTCCTCCATGCCAGTCTGCTTGGTTGGGGGTGGCATTCGCCTGACGGGCAATTCCACAAGCTGGCCTCTTTCTCAGCCCAGCCCACCTCACAGGGTTGTGGGGGAAAGAGGAGGAAGAACTACGAAGTTATTTATAAAAAGGCAACGGTAAAAGGTTCTCCTCACACATCCGTGTTAGTCATTTCCGTCTCTAGGGGGCGCTGCTCATCTCCGTCACAAAGCCGAAGAAGAGCCGGCACTGTCCGAAGACGTCTCCATGGTCATGTGGCCGGCAGGGCTCCATGCCCAAAGGGCTCCCTATTTTTCCCTTCCCACCAAAGGGCTGCTTGCATTTTTTAAGTGCTTTCGAACTGCTCGGTTGGCAGAAGCTGAGACCAGGAACGGGAGCTCACTCCCTTACGCAGCGCTAGGGATCCAAACCGCCAACTTTTCTGATCGTCAAGCTCCGCGTCTTAGCCATGGAGCCACCCCGTCCCAAGTTATTTATAAAAAATAAGAAAAGCAGAATTAAAAAAAAAAAGTTTAGGAAAGTTTCTCTTGGAGGACCCTTCTTTTTTTCTGGGGGGCTTCCTCCCCCGCTCCTGTTCTTTCACACGTCTTCCCCTCCCCACATCCATTCAGTTGCAGCTGGTCAAAGAGGAGGAGAATTAGCGTGTCTTCTTCATTACCTTCCGTGCGCAGCTCCCCAGTGAGTTGAACGAAGGGACGGCCGAGGGCGAAAGGGTTAGGGTTAGGGATCGCCCTTCTTGGGCTGGCCTGTGGCCAAGGAGAATGGGGGAGACCCAGACCCCGCCCTCCTGCAGCACCCACCGTCTCCAAGGAAGAAGATGACGTTCTTGGCTACGTTGGTGTTCAGCTTTTGGAGGGTCAGCGCTCTCTTCAGTGTCTCCTGGGCCTGGAGCCTCCAGAACCGAGGGTCCTTCTCTTTCTCTGCATTGGGGAGGAAGAAGTGGGCAATAGCACCCCAATACCTGTGTCTCTGGTAAGATATATACACACACTCTCTCACACACACACACTCTCATACACAGGGCTTCTGCTTAGCACCCTCTGTTGTGGCCCACCAGCAGCCAGCGGACTCGGACAGTGAGGAGGTTGGGGAGGAACATAGGCCTGTCCTGGAGTCTGACGAGGAGGGCTCTGCATCAGAAGCAGAGATGGGGCCAGGGCCGTCCAACAGTTATCAGCTGCCTTCGGAGTCGGACATCAGTGGGGCAGAAGAACAGCTGGAGCCTGTTCCCAGTGTGAGCATGCACAGAGCTGCCAGGAGAAGGGAACAGTTAAGGAACAAGGGTCGACTCGGGAGTAAAGGCTCAGGTGGACAGTGAATGGCCCCTCCCAAAGGATATAAAGAAGAGCAAAAGGGGAATGGTGTTTGCAGGAAACAATTTGTTTGTTTAATTAGCGTGAAGATTTGCTTAATTAGTGTGAAGATTTGTTCGTGACTCTCCTTGCCAAGTATTTTCTGCTACAGGGTTGAGCTTGGAAGCTATCGGCCTGGCAACTCTCCAAGCCTGATAAGGTCTGTGGTTGCACCTTGAAAGATTGTTTGCCAGGACTTTGCTGGATGGGAATGAGAGGAATTCACAGTAGCCTAAATAAAAGGGGTTTTGTCGGGACGAGGAGCCTGCTTGGTGATTTGGTGAAGCTCAGGTCAGGACTCCTTCCTTCCCCATGCCTGGCCGAGCATCCCAGCCAGCCTCCTCCCTTACCTGGGACCACGAAAGAGAGGTAGGCCTGTGCCAAGAAGGGGAACAGCAGCAGCAGGGGCTTCATTGTCAGGACTCGGGGAACCAGCACAGGAAAAGTCTCTGGATCCTGCAAGGAGCATAGGGACATCCCCATCAGCTACAGAGCCAGCCACAAGCGATCAGCACCATTGCTTCAACATGAGCTAGGAGTGTACGGCGGCAGCCCAAAAAAGGGCAACACAATCCTTGGTTATATAAACAGGAGGAACAGAATCAAAATCACGTTGAAGTGTTAGTGCCCCATTAGAAATCCTTAGTAAGGTTACACCTGGAATGCCACACCCAGTTTTGGTTACAAAAAAAAAAAAGATGTTGAGACTTTAGGAAAAAACGCAGAGAAGAGCAACTAAGAGAATTAAAGGCCTGGAGAACAAAACATGAACGGTTGCAGGATTTGGGTATGGCCATTCTAGAGAAAAGAAGGACTAAGGGGGACATGGGAGTTGTATTCCAGTATTTGAGGGGCGCCACATCTCTGGTAATACTGATTTGCAAACTAGGGCATTCAAAGCCTTTGCTGGACCAATACTTGAAGACAGCTCTGCTATCTGGAATCCGCACTGTATATCAGACATAAATTGAGCGAGTCCAGAAGTATTTTACCAGAAGAGTACTACACTCCTCTGTCCGCAACAGAATACACCTACACCACCACACTTGAGATTCTAGGCTTAGACAACCTTGAACTACGCCAGCTAAGATTGGATTTAAGCATAGTACATAAAATCATAGGTTACGACGCCTTACCAGTTAATGAATATTTCAGCTTTAACCACAACACAAGAGCACACAACAGATATAAACTCAAATTAAACCACTTCAAACTCAATTACAGGAAGTGGTCGATGTCTGGAACTCACTACCTGATTCTGTTGTCACCTGCTCAAGCCCCTACTCCTTTATCCTCAAACTAACCTCTGTTGACCTCACCCCATTCCTAAGAGGTCTGTAAGGGGCGGGCATAAGTGCACCATCTTTTAAGAAAGACTAGACAGCCAGTGGTCTGAAATGGGATAAAGTCTCCTGATGGAGCAGGGGGTTGGACTAGAAGACCTCCAAGGTCCCTTCCAACTCTTAATTCCGATCGATAGCAGTACCTGCGGGGCCACAAGGGAAGCGTGGGCAAGCCTGCAGGACCTTGAGACTTTCAAGGAGAGATTGGACTGCCCCCTGTCAGAAATGGTGCAGGGTCTCGCACTTGGGCGGGGAGGGTTAGACTACATGACCTACAAGATCCCTTCCGATTCTGTTCACCTGTTCAATCTGTTAAACCGTCACCTGATCGCCCTCCATTGGAAAAGCTGCAGGAAAAGAAAATCACACCTGTCTTCCTGCCTGCCTCTGCTGCTCCCCCCCCTCCCATCTCCCCCCCCCCCATCTGTAATTCCTTGGCAGGAGAAGATTGCAGGCCTGGGTGGCTGGCATCCCCGCTCCTGCCCTGGGCTGTCTTGCGGTGTCACTCGGCTTCCTGTGTGTTGCCTCACGGGTGGAGGGAGGGTGTCAGATGCTGCAGCAGCCTCCTGGGGAGCAGTCTCGCTTCAGCCTCCAGGAAGAGGGCAGCCATTCATCCGCGTGGAAGCGTACAAGCTTGGAGCTGAAGAAAGGGTGGCGGAACGGTGTGTGTGTGTGTGTTTGTGCGTTTTTGAGCCTTTGGACCTCCTCTCCTCTTCACCGGTAGACTTTTGAACTTATTTTTGGAGCCCATCGAAGAAGGGTGGATCTGGACGAGCTGAGAAGCCCATGGAGCCATCCCTGTTTGCATAGGGGACACGCCAGAGAGGTCAAAGTCGTAATCTGGAATGGAAATCTCTAAAAAAAACAATTATTATTTTTTAAAAAACCAGTTGGATCAGCCACCTCTATGTCCTCATCGCCAGAGGCACCAAAGACGGCTGCAGGTTTGTCCAACTCGAAAGAGACTTGAATTCCTTCTTGGTCCAAGATTCAAGAATGATAAGGGGACTTGACCTTTTTGGCAAAGCAAAAACATCCTCCAAGTTGACATCTTTGGGACGCGTTGGGCTCTTTAAGACCTGGCAGAGCCAACGCAAAGCCGAGCCGGTGCAGACGAGAGGGCAGCAGGTGCCCCCAACTGGGCCAAGAGCCGGGGGTGAGGACTGGACAGCTTCAGTTGGAAGAACCGGCGCTCTAGGCAATTTCAGCTAACTGGACCCGCAGATGCAGGTCCCTTGAGAAAAACATTCCAACGAAGAGAGTTTGGTGTTCCACTCACCCATCGCTTCTTCTCTCACCACCGCGACCGATTTCTCCTCCTGCAAATCTCCTTTTGGTGCCTCTGGCTGTCTCCAGAGGGGGTCTTTGCCCAAGGGGGAAGCGGCCTCTGTCCCAGCCCCTTCCCTGCAAAATCTTCTCCAGGGGACTCCTGGACTCCCCCACGAAGCTACCTGTGTGTGGGGCAAAGCGGCTTTCCTCCCTTCCACCTCACTCCCCCTCCACCCCGTAAGCCTCTCTTTGCTGCCACTAATTCTCTGGGATTATTCCCCTGAGTGCCGCTGAATCCATCAAATGCGCTTAAGAGAAGCCGGGAGCCTTTGGCAGGAAGGCAGGCCTGAAGCAAACTCCCTCCACCCCCCTTCCACCCCACCCCAGCAAAGAAAGAGCCGGAAGGAGGCCCCTTGGCCACTGGCTGGAGCAGCTGCTGCCTCTGCCTTGTACGCAGCTTCAGAAACCGGGGTGTGTGGGGGTTCTTCTGCAAGGCAGAGATGGAGATTTTGGAAAGAAAGCCTGCTCGCCATCCTGCCTGGCCGGGCTCCTTTGCCCTGGTTGCCCAAAGAGGCAGCCCACAGCAGAGGCTTTCTTCCAGCTGACGGCCTTCAGGACCTCCAGCTTGGGAGGTTTCTTGCAACAGGGAACAGGACAATCCTCCCCACCCCATTCAACACAGAGGGAGCTGCGGTGGACACCCTAAAACCGACCTCACCCCTTCGCCGGACAGCAAAGGAAAACCCCACGGCTAACACGCCACCCTGTTGGAGAAGAAATGTCCGCCGTGAACTTGGCACCTCTGCCTCCCTGGCCCTTTGCCCTCCCTGGAAAGGCGGCCTGTACGAGACCCAATCGGGGCAGGGCCGGTCCGTTGGCGAAGGGAGCCCTTCTGAGAAAGTCCCAGCCGTTGCTGTAGGCACGGAGCGACCTTGGCGACATGGCGCTTGCCCCAGGGAGGGGTTATTCTTTGGGTTGGGGGGAACCAGGAGTCGAAAAAGCAGAGGAAGAAGGGGGAAATAAGCAGCCGGAGGAAGGCGGATTTAATGGGCCCCTTTGGTGCGTGTGGCTGTAGCTCAGCTCAAGACAGCCTGGGGTTCCTTTTCGGCTTCCCAGCAACGCTCCCAGCCCACAAACGAGGCGCAACAGGCTGGCCTGGGACTGTGCATCGGGGAACCCCGCACTCTTGGCATGCTGGGATGAATCTGCAACAGGTGTGGTGTCAGGGACTTGCCGGTTTTGTGAGTGACATTTGACAAGGCTGGGTAACCCCCGTCTTGGGCAAACGGGGGAATCTGCCCCTTCGGCCCCCTCCCCTGCTCTCTGCCATCCTTCCTCACCCAGGTAAGACGTTGCTTTTAGGGTTGTACAGCTGCCCCACGCCTCCCTGCCCGGCAGGGGCTGGCAGACTCCTCTTCAATGGGACACTCAATTCAGTCCTGGCCTGGATCAGCCAGGCAGTTTGTGGAGGACAAAGCCCTCCCCGCCCGGGCAAAGGAAGCTGCTGGCTGTGGCAAACTTGCCTGGAGTTGCCTGGGAGCCTTACTCCCTCTTGCCTGGCACTGACTCTGGATGCCAGCCATGGACAGCTCTGTCCCCAAAGCAACCCCCTTCCCCCCCCCCAAGCTGGGTCTTCTCTGGGGAGAGCAGAGTCCTCCTCTTGGGGGGGGAAGGGGGTATCCCAAGAGCCTCCCTTCCCTGACCCCAACTCAGCCTTGCCAAGGGATTCAGGGGAGCCCCGACCCCAAATCTGACGAGCTACGGAGCTTGGGGAGCTGGGGCGAAATAGCCCCGTTGCTTTCCAATCTCCTTTTTCCCTGTCCTGTGGCGATCGTGGTCTTCCTCGCGAGGCGAATCCCTTCCCCGGGGGGGCTGGGGGATGCGCTTCCTCGGAGCCCGCCTGGGCTGAGCCCTGGAAGTTGCCCATCGTTCGGGTCTTGCGACGGCGGGAGCGAGTGAAGATCGTCGGGGAAGGGAAGGGGAGCGGGGGTCCCTCTGCCTCACCTGCCTCTCCGCGCGTCTTCCTCTTGCGCTCCGGCCCCGTCTGACTCCCGGGCACGCTGCAGGGACCCGGCGGGGCTTTTTAAAGCGAGAGGCAGCGGAGGGAGGCGGGGAAGGGAGAGGGTATCCTCCCCCCCCCTCCCCGGCCTTGGCTCCCGGAGCCCGGAGAAAGCAACGCTGCCCTCTGCCGGCCGCCGCCTCTCTGTCCCCGTCCCCCCCCCCGTCCCCCCTCCCCGGCCGCGGAAGGGCGACGCTCCTGACCTAAAGCAGCCCTTGGCCGGCGGGGCTCGCTGGACGGGCGATGGGGGCCGCTGCGTGAGCTCGTCGGAGTCTCCTTCGGGGATCGTCGGCCTCTGTCCTCCCCGGCGGGCTCCTGCCGGGCACCCGAGCCTGTGCGCTCCTCCGACGGGATCGCCCCTTCCCAAGAAGTCGCTTTCGCTTGTGCCGAAGTTTACCTGTCGAGGAAGAGGTTGCTCCCCCCCCCCCCCGCCGCGGAGCTAACGCGAGGCGCTCCTTCCCGAAAGGGGTGGCGTGGAGGTTCCCCGATGGATTAGGATCTCGTGTGGGGCAAGAGGCTGGGCGTGAGCCTCCCGCCCGTGGATGCTTCTTTGCCCGTGGATCCTTTTCCCGCACCCTAACAAATCCAGCGAGAGGAAGGACCTGGCCCGTCCCCTTCCCCACTCGACCGCTTGAGGATGCCGCGCGCGGCCCCGGGGGAGAGAAGAACGGGCAAGCGGTCGGTGCCTTCGCCTCCGAGGCGCAAAAGTGGCCGGTTGTTCACGCTGCGCTCCTGCCGCCAGGGAGCAGCCTTGGCCAAGAAACGGGCCAGCCTGAGCGGAGGGACGGAGATGCTGCGCTCTCCAGCAAGCGGAACCGAGCGGCAAGCGGGCGCCGAGGGTTGGATGACCTTGGCCTGCCCGTCGGCCCCAGAGCCGGCCGAGGTTCTGGCCCAATCGTTGGAACTGGGGGGGGGGGGGATGTGGTGGTTTCAAATTTCATTGCGGGGAGGGCGCCGCGAATCCCTGGTGGGCTTTTCTTGAAGCTCGGCGTTTCGTGGCTTCTTCTGTGGAACCCCAACGGTGGCACCTGGCTGGCACCTGGTGAGATGCTTGCAAAGGGGACCTGCAAGGACTTTTGGCCTTCACCAGGATGGGGAAATGCGGCAGTCAAAAGCGCCACCTTGGGCGTTCTGCTTCAGCCCACGGAAGCCTTCGTGGCGCCTTTTGCAAAGAACCACAACAACCACCAAAGAGTTAGGAAGGTGCCAGGCATTTCTGTGCCCAAGGCTGCAGGGCACAGCCCTCCCGGCCCGCTGCCACACAACCGGCAGACTTTGACCCTGGAGGCAAAAAAAAACCCGTGCTCCGCGCATGCGCACGCTGCCCTTCCCCCCCCTCCCCTCCGCCCCTACGCGCGCTCCAGCGCTGCAAAGAAACGAGCAGAAGTTGGCAATCCGCAAAGGAGAAAAATGCCAGCCCCGCGGCTGCACAGCTGTAAAAACAAGAGCGAGCTAAACATTAGCCCGGTGAGAAAACAACGGCTGTGTCCTTTCAACACACACACACACACACTGGCTATAAAATAGATAAATATAGAAAAGAAATGTGATTGAATAAAAGTAAAGAGAAATAATGAGCAATTTGCTAAAAGATATTTATGTGTCTATAAGGAAATGGGATAAATTAGAATTATGCTGTATAAAATAATTTTTAATCTGCCTTGTAAAAACTCACAATAGAAAGAGGTTTTATGTTTGCAATGTTTAATGATGTTTTGTTTGTTTTTAAAACTAATAAAACATTTGTTTCAACAACAAAACACACACACACACACACACACACACCAACCTCCCCAGGCTGGGGGACGGTGGCAGCCTCCAGCCTGGGCTGGCACCAGGTTTTCCAGGCAAGCAGAAAGACGTTTTCTTCCGATCTGCAGGGGTGGAGAAAGATTTGGGGGGTGGGGGCTTTGGGTAACTTAAGGCTGTCTGAATGAGCCACATCAGGTTCTTCTTTTGCAAAGCCCCTGGGAGACCCAGGCGCTCTCCTCGCCAGGCTCACCTCTGGGTTTTGAACACCGGGATCCTGAAACAGGGGCAAGGGTGAAAAAAAAACGTGGTGCTTTGGATGAGTTTTATCAGTGTGCCATTGGGTCAGAACCGGCTGGAGTCGTGCCAGTGTCCAGAAGTGGGGTGGGTCCCAAAGAACAGACCCACGGGAGGAGGGCACTGTGGTTTGTTGGGGGGGGAGTTGGAAGGCAGAGGCTCCGCTGGCATTTGAGAACCAGACTACATTGCCCATCATCCTTGACTGCAGCTGAAATGGAGACCCTGATGCAGGAAGCCATCAATCCCTTCTGGGCAGCCAAAGAGCTCAGGCCGAGCCCTCCCCCCTCCCAGCACGTTCCTGCCTGCCCAGAAAAGACCCCAATGGGTGGTTTGTTTGTGTTTCCTGCAAGAGATCTTGGGATGGACGAGGGACAATTTAGCTGCCTGCCATGGGGCAGGAGGGTCTCCTCGCCCGGCAAAGCTTTGAGCCTGTTCCCAGAGTCAGATCGAGGGGCAGGGAAAGGGGGCAAATCTCCCCAAAGCGATCAGACAGCAAAGGGGTTTCGTACCAGTTCCTCCTCCCGCGGGGGGGGGGGGGGGCGTCGCAGGATGGGAGGCAGCCTTTGCACAACTTCCTCCCCGGGTGGGTAACAATGCCAAACTGTTCCAGGAAGGAAATTTCAGAAGGGCCGAGCCGCTCAGTCTGGAAGACGCGAAATGGTTTCGGAGGGATTTGGGGGGGCCGCCTTTTGGGGCGAGCTGCCCTGTCGGACTTCAACTCCCACAATTCCCCAGCCGGTAAGGGAAATGTGGGAGTTGAAGTCCGCCAAGCTTAACGTTGCCAAGAGTGGAGAGCCCTGGAATAATATAGTGTTAAGTGATGCGATCTGGGGCATTTTTGTGGCTCGCTCTTTGAATAAACTTTTGCAAAACAGGATGAAAGGTAAAAGTTTTATTGATTTTAACGACAGACAAAAAACATGTAAGACATAAAACATAACATAAAAAGATCATTCTTCATAATTTCATTGAACCGGAGAAATCCGGTTCTATAGCCAAGCATCACCGTTCAGTATACGCGCACGATCCCGGGGTTGGATCGGGGCTGAGGCGCGTCGCGATCCGGGCTGGGCAAACAAATCCAACCGGCCGCTCCTTCCCCCCATCACCTGCTGGAGTTGTCCCGAGGGACGCGAGGGAGGGGCTTAGTCAGAGAGGGTGTGCAGGTAAATGGGCGCGGCAACCTCCAAGTGCACCTGGGCAAGCAGCAGTAGCAATCGCCTCCTGTTAACTCCTCCCCATGCCCCCCCCACCGGAGAGGTCCCGCCCTGCCCCCTCGGATTGGCCGGCCAGAACCAGGTGTATCCAGCTGCCCGGCTGCCATTGGGTGGCGCCTGTGCCGCTCACGTTTTGCTCCGCGGCGTCTTGGCGAGGGAGGCGTGCGGCGGTCGCCCCGCAGGCTTGACCCGGGGCGGCGAAGCGGGCGCGGAGGAGGAAGGAAGGGAGCCCTTGTGCGGAGACGACAGCCATGGTGAGCCGGGGAAGGCGAGGGAGGCCAGGGCACCTGATGCATGGGACCCTTTACCCCCCTCCCTCCACTACGCTGTGGGACTTCCCCCCCCCCCCTACGCGGCTAGTCCTCAGCGAGAATGTGGCCCAAGAAGGCGAGCTTGCGGCGGGAAGGCTCAACCACGGAGCCGGACCCTACCCGGGGCTTCCTCCTCTCTCCCTCCTCCCTCAGGGCACGCGCTGCTCGGAGGACGGCCAGCTCCCGCCTTCCTTCGCCCAACATGGGGCGTTCTCCCGAGGCCGCCGAGTGCGTGGAGCCAGGGCGGAGCCGCCCATGCTCTGCGTCCCTCCGGCCAGCGGGCTCTACTCGGGCGCTGGCCGAGCTTCTGGCGTCGCCATCTCCCTCTCTCTCGGCGTGGGCGGCCGCCGACCTGAGGAGACTTCCCGCTCACGGCTCCCCCCGCGGCTTCCCTGCCTGGCCGGCCCAGCTAGCGCGCTTCAAACTCGCGCCAGCCGCTCGATTCAGTCCCGGGCAGGGCGAGGCCGCCTTCCTCAGCGGGATGGGGACGGGACACTCCGAGCGAATCTCCGCCGGGAAGCCTCTTCTTGAGCTTCCCCCGGCCGAGTTCTGCCCCGTCCGAGGCCGCCGGTGGCTCCGAGGAGCCGCTCCCCTGCCCCGAGCGGGCAGAGGAGGTCTTCGGAGCGCCTCTTCTCTTCTCTTCTCTCCCGGGCGAGGAGACCTCAGCCTTCCTCCGCTGTCTTCTTCGAGGCTGGATGCCGTCGGGACTTCTTCCCTTCTCTTGGCTCTTCAACTTCAGCTCTGGCCGGGCTCCCTCAGCCGCCTCCCTTTTTATAGGCGAATTTTCCCTCCAAAAAACTCCCGCTGGCCCCTGATTGGAGGCCCCATCGCACCCCCCTCATTGGCCCTTCATCCTGGCGCGAGGGCCAATAGGCCGAAGGTTGAATTGGGGTGAAAGAGAGTTGAGCGCCACCCATCAGCCCTCTCCTGTTCCTCTTCCAGGGTCATCTGAGGGGACAGAGAAGAAGGGACCCCCCCCCCAAATCCCTCTGGAGGGTCCCCAGAGCCCCAGCTGGCTTTGTGGGTGCAGAGAGAGAGGGTGGGGGAGGCTGAGGACAGAGTTTGAGGCTCCTGCTAGTTGGGGTAGCCCCTCCAGAGCCGCCTCTGCCCCACTGGCCGCACCTGACCAGGACACCACTGTCCAACTGATGGGCCAGGCACCGCTGGTGGTCCGCGAGAAAATTTGGCCGGTCCGCAGAGAAATGTCCCCTCCCAAAACAATGAATCCAGGCTGCGCGGGAACACAAGGCTTGCGTTGCTTGCATTGCGAACAACACGGGGTAGTAACGGGGGGGGGGGGAAGGGCAGAGGGGGGGAACTTGCCCCACTTGCCCTACGTGTCTCGCCTGGCCACCGGGCTGCTTCTTTCCGCTTCTTTCTTCTTCTGCGTTTGGCTGCATACAAGGAAAGCAGCCAAAGTCTTTCTTTCTCTCCCCCAAACTCCGCCAGAAATGAGTCTTTGGGACCCTGCGAGGCCTCTTGCTCCAAGAGGCTGCGCCGCCGGGCAAAGACTCCTCTCTGGCAGAGTTTGTGGGGAGAGAAAGAAAGACTTTGGCTGCTCCGGGATGACCAAAGGGCCAGTCTTGTGACTACTGCAGCTCTGGAATATGGGGGCCAACTTTCCCACCAACGTCAGTCAGCAAGCCTCCGTCAGTCAAAATTCACATCATAGTGGCCCACGAGGTTTCAAATGCGGAGTTTGGGGATCCCTGAGGTTCCAAAAGGTTGGAGACCCCTGGGCTAGGAACAGGGCTGTTCCTCTTTGCAGGAGAACGGGGGTATTTTCTCCCCCTGGCCAAGCCCTGGCCTCCCTTCCTCTGGGCAGGGGGTGGGCTTTTGAATAGATGAGTGATGTGAAAAAAGCTGGAACCCCTCCTCTTCACTGCTGACGCAGCCAGCCGGTTGACGTCTCCTCCTCTACCCCTGGTGCCAGGAAAGGTTTGTGGGGGGAGGTTGGGATGGGGGACCGGGAAGGCAGTAAACAGCAGCCGTTCAGCAGCTGCTTCTCAATCTCCCTTCTGCAAGGAGGAGGAGAAAGAGGAAGCCGAGGGTAGCTTGGCCCCTTCCAACTACTTTGCAACGCCCGGTCAGAACTGTGGAGAACTTGGCAGGTAAGGTGGCCTAGTTTCCTAGCGGGCAGAAATATTTAGAAACAGGACGGGTAAAGCGGTGTTTATGCCTCTTATGGGCCTTGAGCGAGGGTGGAACTGGCCTTTCTTTGGCTGCTTCGGGGCAGGAAGGGATTGAAGCCTCGCTTCATCCTTTCCTCTGTAGCCATCGTGGCAGTCCGGCCATCTTCTCCCACAGCTGCCCTCAGCCCTTCTGTCTGCCTGCCTGCCGAAGGAGAGCTTCTGCCTAGCGCTTCTTCTCGCCCGTGTTGTGTTCAGAGCTTGTGGGGGGTACACAATGGGTGTGCTCTGCCCCCCCGCTTTTTTCAACTGGACCGCTGGCCGGCCCAGGGCAAGCGTCCTGCTGGGGCTGAGTGATTTGTGCTGGCTTTTTTTCCCAGGGCTTTGCCAGGCTGCCAAGAGCATTTCCTCTCTTCTGCGCGGAACAGACGCTTTGCCGCCTGCTCAATGCCAGGAAGGGGAGCTGGTCCAGATGGAAGGGAGCCCGGCTGGTGGCTGCAGTGGGAAACGGGGGCAGCCTGTTCTCTTCCAGGCCCAGTGAGAAAATCGAACAGGAAGTGATTTTCAGGACCAGAAAACGCCTCTTGAGTTTGGCTGCCCAGTTTTCCCTCGTGTGTCGCTGCACTTTTATTAACACTCCTTATTTCGGGCTGCTAAAAGAGGCTGGGTGGGCTTCCTGGGCACGTGGAGGGACACAGCAAATGGCCCTTAAGCAGGACCCTTACAAGGCTGTCCTCCTGACCTAGGGGGAACCGAGTCCATTGAGGGGCTTCTAGCTTTGGTCAGGTAGGAAGTGGAGTGATTATCTGGTCCAGTTGCTGAGGAGGGTTAGCAGGGAGGATGAATAGAAGTGACATGCTGAACAGATCTCCTGCTGGTGTCCCAGAAGTGCTTTTTCAAAGAGAGGACTGGTTTCTCTTTGAAGACGTTTCACTTCTCGTCCAGGAAGCTTCTTCAGCTCTGACTTGATAGAGCAGAATGAAAAACCTCCCTGTTGGGCTGGGAAACCCTCCTCTGGCTCAATCTCTGGGGTCTGAGTGGGGGATGCGACAGAGAGGAAAATGTGGCAATTTGCAGGCCGTGCTGGAGGCATGGGAAAAATCAGGCAGCCGAGGCTTCTGGATAGTAGAGTCCTAACCCTTGGGAGAGGGTTGGACTAGATGACCTCCAAGGTCCCTTCCGACTCTGGTCATCTGTAAGGGCTTGGCTTTTAGGCTCCCCAAGAACGGGGTCTCCCCCACACCCCATTCCCAAGCTCGGCCCAGAAGTCTTTGAAAGAGAGAAGCGAATGGTTTGTTGTCATTGGATAAACGTTGGGCTGAGTTTTTATAAGCATCAAACCGGCTTTTATCCCATATCAGCAGGGAATCTTGATTATACTGGAAAATGGAAGTGGAAGAAAGTGGCACGTACTGAAGAAGCAACGCTAGTCCTAGGATGTGTGTGTGTATGTGGTCGACCCCAGGGGGTTTTTTTGGGGGGGGAGGGGGCTCCATGGGAGGAAGGGTGATGGTGGCAGAACTCCGGGGGAGGAGGCTGCAGGTTTGCTGTGCCAAAGAGCCTCAGAATTGGGCACGGCTGTTTTTGCCAGCCGTTGGTTTTGTGCTGCTTTTGAACTGGACTGGAAGTCCACAGGTGGGCAGAGTTGAAGGGTTTCGTTTCTTTGCAATGCTGTAATTTGGGGTCCTGCTTGCAAAAGATGGAAGGCCTACCAAGGGCTGCTTCCTCTAGTCTGCCCTGGGTCCAGGGCTTCTTGGTGGTCGAGGGAGAACCTGTTCTTGGGGGGGACGGGGAAAGAGGCAGCCAGCCTGCCTTCCTTGCTCATGGCCAGGGGTGAGAAGCTGCCCCCTGCCCCTTGGTGTAGAAGCATTTGAACCAATTTGAGGGGCTGCCCCAGAGAGGAGCAAGAGGGGGAGGGTCAAGCTATTTTCCAAAGCCCCCCCCCCCCCCCGAAGGCCAGACAAGGAATAACAAGGGATAGAAACTGATCGAGGAGAGAGATTCAACCTGGAAACAAGGGAGAGCAACTAACCCATGGAACAGAAGTTGTCTTCGGAAGTTGTGGGAGCTTCATCCCTGGAAGCTTTCAAGAAAGAAAATTAGACTGCCATCTATCAGAAATAGTGTAAGGGCCTCCTGCTTCGGTGTGGGGGGGGGTTTGGACTAGATGACCTACGAGGTCCCTCCTAACTCTGTTTAATCTGTTAAGGTGGTGAGAAAACCTGGCCCGGATAGTCAGCCGAGCCGAGTAGGTTTTGGCTCACGGACAATGCTGAAAAGCGGCTGGCCTCTTTGCCTTCTCCTTTGTGACCAAAGGGCCTCTCTCTTGTTTGCTCCTCCGGCCAAGCTCGGGCCCGGCCCTTCGTGTGGGATGGACGCTCCACCAGGCTGTCCTATGACTCGCTCTCCCTTTATAGGCTCCCGTGGTCGGATGGGAAGGGCAGTGCGGGTTACATAAATTCTGGCATGTGCGCCTGGTCTTCAGCCGAAGGAAGACGCTTTTGGAGTGGGGGGGGAAACATCCCAGCTTCGGCAGCCGTTGTGGTGAGCCGTTCTGAGCCGGGCTGGGGTAACTCTGCGCCTCCAGAAGGGGCTTGGCTGTAAGGAAGGAGGCTGGGGTGGGGGGGTGGGGGGCCCACGGATTTTCCTTGGTGGTTCATTTGCAATTTATTCCAGTGGGATTTATTGGTGTCTGTGTGGTATATTTGGTGCAGGGCCTCCTGCTTGGGCAGGGGGGTGGACTAGATGACCTACCAGGTCCCTTCCAACTCTTATTCTGTACTAGCTCGATACTCGTGCTTGGCTACGAAACTCTGTGGTCGGGCTTAATTTTTGGGAAGGAAAAAAAGAGTGGGGGGGAAAAATCTGCCTCTGCCTACCAGCATCCATCGGTATTCACCCGGCTAGTGTCCTTGTCAGTGTGTGAGAGAGTTGAGGGCTGTTTGGAAACTGAAGCAGCATTTGCTGTATGAGCAAGGAGACAGCAAGGAGCCTAGGTGTGGCTTAGCTCAACTGTTCTGTACTAAAGCTGCTTGGTGCTGTGAAATTGAAACTCTTCTGCTTGTGTTTTGCATTTGGAGCAGGTTCCTTTTCAGGTGGGGAGGGGGAGTAGAACTCCTGAGCATCAGAGTGTGTCAATAATAATAATAATAATAATAATAATAATAATAATAATAATAATAATAATATAGGAAATACTAATGCAGTGATGGTCATTTCGAAATATCCTTTCTTAGTGAGCACGTAGAAGCCAAGAGGAACAAATGGGCCCAATTTCAAGTTTGCAGGCTTGACGGTTCTGAAGATTTTGTGATGATGTGTGAGTGGTACTTCGCTTTTATATATATAAGATAGATTCTCTTGGTTGTAAAGGAAGGAGAATTAGGGAGGGGCAGAGATTTCCCCTGGTGGTCCTTTTGGAATTTCTTCCAGGGGAATTTATTTGCATCTCTCTCTCTCTCTGTCTCTCTCTCTCTCTGTCTCTCTCTCTCTCTCTCTTTGTGTGGTGGAATGGGTACAGGGCCTCCGGCTTGGGCAGGGGGTTGGACTAGATGACCTACAAGGTCCCTTCCAACTCTGTTGTTCTGTGTGTGTGTGTGTGTGTTGTGGTGGGAAGGCCGGCTGCTCCATGGCAGGGCCCTTCTTTGACGTTGTTTGGGCTGGAGTCAGGTACACCAGCTGCTTTTCTGGCCAGGGCCACATTCCTGGCTTGTTTACCCTGTAAGAAGATCCACCATCTGCTGGGGCAACCGGCAACGAGTGTGTGTCTGCCCGAATAAGGTCAGGGGGCAAGGAGAAATCTGCTCTTCCTCCTCCTCCTCCTCCTCCTCCTTCGGCACAAAGCATACACACATCCCTTGAATGAAGGGAGCCTGGCTTGGCCTGGCCAACCCTGGAAGACTTTGGCCAGGGATGCAGCCAGGAGATGAGCATCTCTCTTGGCCAAGATATTTCCCACATGCACACGCACACACTTTTTGCTCTCGGCTTCCCTTCTCTGGGTCCTCCTTCCGCCTTGATTCTGTCGGGTCGAATTTGCCGCTTGGCTGACCAAGCTTGGTGTTTTGTTTTGTTTTTTCCTCCCGCTGCAGCCGGGAAGGTGGGGTGGGTGGGTGAAGAAGGCTCGGCCCTTGCCTCTTGCAAGAAAAGCTGGGATGGACGGACGGAGGCGGCGGCTGCTGCTGCTACTGCACCGAAGCCGGCCAGCTCCGCCGAAAAGTGGGTAAGGCTGGGGATTTGCGAAGGCTTCTCCGTAAACAAGTGTTTTGTTTGTTTTTTTTGTGGGCTCTTCCTGGGAGGTTTTGCAACCCAGCAAAAGCCAAACAGGATCCCCGCTGATGCCAGGAAGCTCGGGCGGGATAGGGCAGGGGCGTGAGGCTGAGGAGAGACCCCCTGAGGGCATGCAGCTGGTCTTACTCTCATGGGAAGGAAGCCTCAGCCTGAAGGATTGTCCCTGGGAGAATTTTTCAGCCTGCAATTCCCCCAAGCTGGTTGATGGGTCGCCCTGAAACGGCTGGGATTTGGTTCACGAGCAGATCGAGTTCTTCCTTCGGGGGGGACGGTGGGTGGAATAGCCTGGTTTTGTTTCCTTCCAGGTTCCTGGGTCAGCAGCCTCTCTGGGGCCCTAAAAGGTACACCGCCCCCGAGCATGGAGGCTTCACCAAACCCTCTGTCTGGTCTGCTTTAGAAAACCCAACAGGAGCTTCAGTAATTGCTATCGATGTTGCGGCCTCTTTTGGGTTGGCAGCCCGAGAACATGTGTCTGGGGAGGGGGCCAGGCTGGCATTTGGGGCTGGGCTGAGGGTTCAAGGAGACAAGCATCCTAGGCGACACGGACCAGCCCAGGCGCCACTAGCGCTGGAACAGGAAGCCAAGCGGGACAGATAAGCCCGCCAGATGCTCCGTCGAATTCTGAATCTCACCGGAGCTGGAAAGATGCAGCCGGACAAGGCAGCCCTAGAGGATTGTGGTGAGGAGAGGGAGGCAGAAGGAATCATGGCAGATTCTCTCCCACCCCCGGTTCTGCCGAAGCCTTGGGCAGCCACGTGCCTGCCGGGTTGGCGCCGCCGAGAGGACAATGGGCATCTCTGGTGGGCGGGCAGGCAGGGAAGGAGGGGCAGGAGTTGTGGGGCTGGCCCTTCCAGGAAGCGCCTCTCCAGGAGAGGAATGCGGCTGCACAGAGAGAGAGAGAGAGAGAGGGAAAAAAAAAACACAACAACACACCACCCGGTATCCGCCTGCCTGGATGGCCTTCCTGTTTTGGAGCGGTCTTGCTTGCCTGTCCTTGCCCCAAGAGGAGGAAGGAGAGAGGTCTGAACTGCATGAGGGAAAGCTGCCAGCGTGGCTGAAGCTAGGAAGGAATTGCACCCTGGGATCCACACACCCACACACGCCCCACTGCCACCTTTATGGGAGGACTGGCTGCTTTGTCGTCTTGAGTAGCCCCCTCCAGGTGCGGGGTGTGTGGGGCCAGGTGAGGCCCAGGAGCCAGGTGTAAGGCCAACAGGTGTGCTGAGGGCCTCTTTTCTGCCTCTTTCAGATGTCCACCTACAAGCGGGCCACTCTGGACGAAGAGGAGCTGGTGGACTCCCTGGAGGGAGAGATCTACTCCAATGGGATCCAGGTAAGAAGAGGGAGGGGAGCACACACACACACACCCCTCACCTCCACCTCCTTAAGGACCCCTGAAATCCCCTCTCCCCAGCGTGGTTTAATCCACTGTGGGAAGGACCGGCCGGCTCGGCTCTGCCCTTTGTTCCCCTGGCCCATCTGCCCAGCCTCCCGCCACATCTCAGGAGCCAAGAGGGCAGGGTGGGCAATTTTTGAGGCTTGTGGACTTCCAACGCCCAGAATCCTGGGCGTTGCAACTCCACCGGTTTCCAAGGTGCCAGGTTTGGCAATCCAAAGTGCCCTGGCAGAGGCAGGAGGTAGCAAAGGCCGTCTGCATTTCTCTTGGGCTCCCTTTGATGCCCAGGAAGAGGCGGGGGCAACACCGTTCTCTCGAGGCCCCGAGGCGAAGAAAGGCAGAGGACGAGCAAACACCCCCCCCCACCCGCCGCTTCCTTTAAAGCGGACCCGGTGATGCCAACCTCCACCGAGGCTCCAGGTGGAGCGATTCGGAGGTTGCTGCCAGGGCGTGGCTGTGGGTAGGGGGGAGGTCTCCCTTTGAGGTCCGCTGGCTTCTGCCTTCTGCTTCGGTCTTGCTGGCCTTTGGAATTCTTACCTCCCCCTACTCCCCTCCAATCTTTGCCTGCCCAGACCAGCCTCCGCTTGGCCCCGGGCTGACCCCTGCCTCTGTTTTTTTGGGAGAGGGGGGTGGAGGGCACAGGTAGAGAAACGGTCAGCTACGGAGGCGGCCTTGTGTGCCCAGGCTGTTGTCTCTTTTGTCTCCTTGCTTTTCCACCCTGTCAAAACACGGCAACGCAGGCCCTTTGGAGGGGAGGGGGGAAGGAGTCAGAATTCCTGTGGGTGGGAATATGGGCTCCATCTGGGCTGCTGCAGAGTCCTTGTTTGCCTCTGCTCTGGGGGCGTGTGTGTGTGTGTGTGTGTGTGTGTGTGTGTGTGTGTCTTTGAACCCTCCCAGGCTGCCTGGCCTCTGGCCTTCCCCTTCCAGCTCCCTGGCCCTCTCCCTTCCCCGCTGAGAAACCAGAGGGAAGCCGGTCAACAGAGGAGCTCTGGCCGCAGCAGAGAAGGAGGGGAGGCAGCCTCTCCACCCCACCTTCCTGCCTTCCCTCCCTCCCTGCCCCGTTCCTCTGGCTCCTCTGCCATGCAGGAGGAGGAGGAGGAGGAGGGAGGCCACCACTGCTCCTGGGAGAGTGCTGGAGTGGGATTGGGCTTCCTGAGGTCAAGCCCAGAAGGCAGCAGTTGTTTGTTCCTGGCTTCCCGGTTCTCCTTTTTGAGAGGGGTGAGGTGGGGTCTTTTTTTCTGCAAATGCCCATTTCTTTCTTTTTATCAATTGGAATGGCCACCCACCTTGTGACTGCAGAGGCTCCGGGCAGCTCGGACAGTGGAAAGCCACTGCATCCAAGGCCAATATATCTGCAGCCTTGGACAGGCTTGGCCATCGTCCTCCGAGCACCGTCCGATGTCTGAAGCAGGGACATCAGCCTTCCCAGCAGAAAGTCTTCCCTCGTGTTGCCTTCCTTGGCAGACTCTGCTCTGGGCTGCTGGCTCTCCACTCCACCCTCCCTGGAAAGGAAGTGGCCCTTGGCACCCAGAGGAGTGCATGGCTTGTTTCAGAGGGGCCTGGCAAGGCTCTTGACGTTGTTTGAACCCACCTGCTTTGGCTCTTGATTAACAAGCGTTGGAAGGGACCTTGTAGGTCACCTAGTCCTGACCCCCTGCCCTACATCGTTTCTGATGGGTGGGCAGCCTCTCTTGCAGCCCTTCGGTCTCTTTGGAAGCCTGGGCAAAGGAAGGGAAGCTGCAGCTGGCAAAGAGACAGGAAGTGTTGTGGTTCGCCGGCAGCCTGTGCAAACGGCAGTGGAATCGGACAGCCCGGGAGTTTGGGGAGGACTTGGACGAGGGTCCTTCATCCAATGCAGGAATGGGGCCAGCACCATCTGGGAGTGGGGTGTTGACTCCGGAGCCTCCAGAATCTGACAGCAGCAAGGCAGAGGAACAAGGGGAGCCTGTTCCCAGCGCGTGTGTGCACAGAGCTGCTAGAAGGCCAAGAGCAGCTAAGACAAAAGGGGCGACTCAGGAGAAAGGCTTGGAGGGGATTGCCCCTCCCCTAAGGTATAAAAGACAGGCAAAGGGAGAGAAACCTTTGCAGGAAGCAAAGTTGTTTGCTCTGTTCGGATTCAACCTTGAAGCTCTGTGTGGACTTTGTACTTCGGTTGGCTTTCTATAGTTCATTTGGCACTTTAGTTGTTGGCAGCCATTCAAAGGAGAGAAAGGTGGGTGCTTATCTCGAGGGACTGTTTGGGACTCATTACGGGCTGGGAATACACATAATTCCCAACACTGAAGAATTGTTTGGACTAAATGTGTGCTTAATTACGGTCTCAGGGAGGGTGGCCGCTTTTCTGCCTCGGAGGGCCTGAGTCTCCCTCTTTCCTTCTCTCCCAGGTGAACTTCCGTGGGCCAGGGGCCAGGAAGGGCTGCTGGGCGCAGCGGCCGAGCCCGGAGAAGCGTCTCCTGATCCTGACCCTTATCCTCTTCTTGGGTCTGTTGGCCTGTCTGTCTGTCCTGCTCTTCCAGTACCAGACGCGTGAGTCTGCTGGACGCCACCCGGCCTGTACCCTTCGGGGTGGGGTTTTCCTACCCACCCACCAGCTTCCGCCTGCGGTGACAGCAGCCTCCTCTTCCTCCCGCTCAGAGCCCTGCCTGACTCAGACCTGCATCTCGGTGACCAGCTCCATCCTCAGCTCGCTGGATCAAGGCGTGGACCCTTGCGAGGACTTCTTTCGCTACGCGTGCGGCGGCTGGATCCAGAGCAACCCGATCCCTGACGGCCACTCCCGCTGGGGGATCTTCAACAAGCTTTGGGAACACAACCAGGCCGCCCTCAAGAGCCTCCTGGGTGGGTTGGGGAAAGGTTGGGGGGCGGGAGAGGCAGCCTTGTGGAGGGGCTTGCAAAGGGCCCCAGAGGCAAAGGAGGGGAGCCCCCCAGTCTTGGGCTAAAAGAGGAGGGATGCATTAGAGAAGGACAGAGACCCCTGAAGAACTCTCTCTGTGTGTGTGTGTTGTGTATCTCTCTTTCTGTTGGTGGGTTTCTCCCTCTTCTGCCCACTCCCGCTTCAGTTCTTGCAATTTCCCAGAAATTGTCCCATTGCCACCCCACTCCTCTGCAAAAATACATCGATCTTCGTGGGTGTGCGTTCCCTGATGAAATATTCCTCTCGGGGCCGTGAAGAGGGGGGGGGGGCACAGTCTGGAGGGGAGGGGGTGTTTCCATAGCTACAGAGCCTTACCTACCTTTATCTGACCCAAACCCGGCGGCTACCCTGTCCGTCTGTCTGGGCTTCTGAAGAACTCTGTCCTTCCCCTGCCCCGTCCCCCCCCCCCCCCCGGACCAAATGTTTCTCTTTGGATGTTTGCTACTCCCAGGGAAGTGCCTGGTTTCCCCACAGCCCTCCAGCAAAGCCTGCACAGCCAAGGCTGGGGCTCTTGGGTGGGGGTGGGGGTCTCTTCCAGGCCCCATAAGGAGGGGACGAAACGCAGCCACCCACCCACCCGAGGGAGGCCTCCCTGGGAAGGAGCGATTACAGTGGAACGCTCCAACCCTGGGAGTGAATGCTCCAACCCTGGGAGTTTTTTAAAGAAGAGATTCGACAACCCTTTGTCTGAAGTGGTGTAAGGTTTCCTCCCTAAGCAGGGGGTTGGACTAGAAGACCTCCAAGGTCCCTTCCAACTCTTGATTCTTGTCTAATTCTCCCCAACTGTGCCCCAAACAGATCTCCGATGTTGGAGTGTGGGGTGACCAGAGGGGTCAAGGAGGACCCCCTTTTGGGTCCGGTGCGGGAAGGGCCATGGGGTGCAGGAGTCTCACTGAGGAGGAAGGGGGTCAAGCTATTTTCCAAAGCCCCCGAAGGCCAGCCAAGGAATAATAATGGATGGAAACTGAACAAGGAGAGGTTCGACCTGGAAATAAGGTGAAACTGTCTGACAGGGAGAACAATCAACGCATGGAACAAGAAGTTGCCTTCGGAGCTTCATCCCTGGAGGCTTTCAAGAAGAGATTGGACTGTCTTCTGTCAGGAATGGTGTAGGGGCTCCTAATTGGGCAGGGGGTTGGACTACATGACCGAGAAGGTCCCTTCTAACTCCGTTCATCTGTAATCTGGTCTCTCCTCTCTGCAGAGAACACCACGGCCCCCTCGTCGTTGAGCGAGGCCGAACGCAAAGTGCAGCGTTATTACCAGTCCTGCATGAACGAGAGCCGAATAGAGGAGCTGCAGGCCAAACCGCTGGTGGATCAGATCCAGAAGGTAGCTGGGCGGGTCCCTTTGGGAGCCAAGGCCGCGCTTGGCAAGAGCATCCAGATGCTTGCTCTGCCTCCCGCAAAGCGTTCCGGGGCCAACCCTCCGTGGGAGTGAACGGAGGCTCCGGGGCTCCATGCTCAGCACCCAGATGCCTTGGACTGCAACTCCCAGAACTCCCAGCCAGTGGTGGCTGATTTTCAGTCGGGGTGATGAGAAAGCTACCCTGGGTGGGACTTGGGCCCCTTTGGCCCTCCTGCTCTTGAACCCAAAGGGGGGGTGTCTTCTTCTCTTCCCCCTTCCCCCCCCCCTCTAGCTCGGAGGCTGGAATCTCAGCGCCCCCGCTGGAGAGGGCAGCTTCAACCAGCTGCTGCTGGCTGTAGTGGGCCACTACCACCTGAGTCCCTTCTTCTCCATCTCTGTCAGCGTCGACTCCAAGAATTCCAGCAGCAACATCATTCAGGTAGCGGACCCTTCCCTCCCCATCCATCCCCACCCCTCCCCGAATTGCCCGCACCCCCCGTTTTCCTCTGCCCAGGGTCACCCCTCTCTCGTTGCTACTTCCCTTCCAGATTGACCAGTCGGGACTGGGGATGCCTTCCAGGGAGTACTACCTCAACCAAACCCAGAACGAGAAAGTGAGTTGTGTTCCTGCAGCCAAGCCCTCTGAGCTAGGGCAAGTCACAGCCTCCTTCCTCCTGGACTCTGCCCAGTGTCGCCTTGAGGGGGGGGCGTGGCCTTGCTTCATGGCCCTCTAGAGCCTCAAAGAACCCGCCTGGTGTCCTTGGCATGGCTGCACGATCGCGGGGCCTTTCCTGGTTCAGCTGACGAGGCCGCTCACCCCTTTCCTTGACCCCTGCAGTTCCTGGCGGCTTACCTGAACTTCATGGTTCAGCTTGGCATGTTGGTCAGCGGGGAGGAGGAGGCCACGATCCGGCCACAGATGCAGGAGATCTTGGACTTCGAGATCACCTTGGCCAATATCACCACCCCGCAGGAGAAGCTCCGAGATGAGGAAGTGATCTACCACAAAATGACTGCCGGGGAGCTCAAGGTGAGGCAGGCCGTGGCTGGGGTGGACTAGGTGGGGAGGGAAGAAGCTTGGGGCCTCTGCATCTGATGGGCCTCCTTGGGAAGGGGTGAAGGATGGAGGCATGCCCAGCACTGTCCCTTTCTGGTGGAAAAATGTGCCAAGCAGCCCTTCAGGTGAAGATGGTGGTGGCCTGTCCAGCAGCCAAAACAGAGGAGGAGGAGGTGTGGGAGTCAGGTCAGCATCAGGGCAACCTGACAGAGAGAGAGAGAGAGAGAGAGAGAAAGAGATAGACAGGGACAGAGGCGGAGCCTGGGCTGTCCGTCAGCCCTCAGATGGAGAGTCAACAGCCCCCAGGTCTGGAGGAGGCTGATGAGGAAGAGGAGGAACAGCTGGGTCCAGTGCCTGATGCACAGATGCGCAGAAGGCAGAGGAGAGGAGAGCAGTGGAAATCTATGGGCCAGTCCTTGGGACGGAAGAGCCAGGTCTGGAGGTGGGTGATGAGGAAGAGGAGGAACAGTTGGGTCCAGTGCCTGATACATGGATTGCAGAAGGCAGAGGAGAGGAGAGCAGTGGAAATCTATGGGCCGGTCCTTGGGATGGAAGAGCCAGGTCTGGAGGTGGGCGATGAGGAAGAGGAGGAACAGCTGGGTCCAGTGCCTGATGCACAGATGCGCAGAAGGCAGAGGAGAGGAGAGCAGTGGAAATCTATGGGCCAGTCCTTGGGACGGAAGAGCCAGGTCTGGAGGTGGGTGATGAGGAAGAGGAGGAACAGTTGGGTCCAGTGCCTGATACATGGATTGCAGAAGGCAGAGGAGAGGAGAGCAGTGGAAATCTATGGGCTGGTCCTCAGAATGGAAGAGCCACCGCTGTTCGCAAAGCCCCACCCTAGCATCCCCGAGGCTGGCTCTGGTCTCGGTGGACCCAGTCTGATCAGCTGGCATCGCCATGTTCTCTGGCAGCTGTATGTTCCCAAGTGGTGACTGGGTGGGAGTCAGGAAGGTGGACCTCTGACCCTCCATTCCTCCTTTCTGCCCCCGGAAGGGCGTGGCTCCAGCCATCGAGTGGCTGCCCTTGCTCAAGGAATTCTTCGACCCGGTCGAGATCAACGAATCAGAGCCAGTAGTAGTCTACGCCAAGGAGTATCTCCATCGTGTCTCCCTGCTCATCCAGAGCACGGACAAGAGGTGAGGGAGGGGCAGAAACTTTGGTGGTAGGGCCACTGAACCAGAGGACCTCGGGTGGCCCTGGCCGGGTACGGAAGAAAGCCTTCCCCCTCCCCTCCCCTCCCCTCCCCGCCTTCCTCATCCCTTCCCTTTGGCCTCTGCCCAGAGTGTTGCGTAACTACATGATTTGGCACCTGGTGAGGAAAGGAGCGAATTTCTTGGACCAGCGGTTTCGAGACGCGGAGCAGAAGTTCGTGGAAGTCATCTACGGATCGAAGAAGGTGGGTGCCGGGCTTGGCTGCAGAGGGATGGGCAGGGGGTTGGGGAGGGAGTCCCATTGGACGGGAAGGAAAAGCTCTCTGCTGCCTCCCCCCTCCCCCGCTTCTTGGGGACTGGCTACCCTAGAGCGCCCTCTGCTGCCTGGACCTTGGGAAGGACTTGGCCCCGGAGCCAAGTGACAGAGCCACCTCTCAAGGGGATAGGCAGAGCTGGTAGCAGTGACTCCCTTCCCCTTGGCAGGCCTGCGTGCCGCGTTGGAAGCACTGCATCGTCGACACGGATAACAGCCTGGGTTTCGTCTTGGGTGCCATGTTTGTGAGGACCAACTTTGCCGAAGACAGCCGGGCCGTCGTAAGCATCTCGTCTTCTTCCCCAACGAGGCTTGAGCCATGGGAGCTGCCCCTTTTTTGCGGGGCTCTTGGAAAGGGGGGAGGGCTCTCTGGGTTCCCACCTCTTGGGTCCCTTCTGTCAGGGTGGCGCAATGGTTAGATGCAGTACTGCAGGCTACCTCTGCTGACTGTCATCGGCCTGCAATTTGGCAGTTGGAATCTCACCAGGCTCAAGGTTGACTCAGCCTTCTGTCCTTCCGAGGTCGGTAAAATGAGGACCCAGGTTGTTGGGGGCCAAAGGCTGACTCTGTCAACTGCTTAGAGAGAGCTGTAAAGCACTGTGAAGCGGTATATCACTCTAAGGGCTATTGCTTCCTCCCTCCCTCCTGGTGGTTAGAATGTGGCATTGCAGGCTAACTCTGCCCACTGCCATCAGTTCGATGCTGACCAGTTCAAGATCAAACTCAGCCTTCCCTCCTTCCGAGGTGGGTAAAATGAGGACGCAAATTGTTGGGGGCAAGAGGCTGACTCTGCAAAACCGCTTAGAGAGAGATATAAAGCACGGTGAAGCGGTGTATAAATCCCACACTGCCAGAGAAGGGCCGGCTAGCCTCACTCCCCCTACAGGCCGAGGAGATGATCGTGGAGATTAAAATGGCGCTGGAGGAAAGCCTGGCTAGCCTTGGGTGGATGGACGAGGAGACCCGGCGGTCAGCCAGGGAGAAGGCTGACGCCATCTATGACATGATTGGCTACCCAAAATTCATCCTGGACCCGAAAGAGCTGGACAAAGTCTTCCACGATGTGAGTGTCACGCCTGCCACGTGGGGAGGGAAGGAGGGGTGGCCACTCTGGCCCCATGGAGAGTCCTCTTGGGTGGGGCGCCTGGACCTGATGAGGCTCTCCCTCTTGGCAGTACGACCCCGTATCTGACCTGTACTATGAGAACGTCATGCAGTTCTCCAACTTCTCCGCCTCGGTGGCGGCTGACCAACTTCGCAAGCCTCCGAACCGCGACCAGTGAGTAAGAATCGCCCGAGAACCGTCCTCTTGGGCCAGATCGATCAATCGGAAGGGAGCTGGAAGGGACCTTGGAGGTCTTTTACTGGAAGACATACTATCCTGTCATCCATTAATCCTTCTTTCCTTTAGACTGGCCACACTCAATTCCTGCAACCGTTGTTCATACATTTTAGTCTCCTGGCCTTTAATCCTCTTAATGGCTCTTCTTTGCACTTATTTTTTTCCATAGTGCAGAGATCCAGGAATTGGGGGAGGGGGAGCTTTAAGGGGAGAGCTGAACCGTGCAGGTTGGCGCCTTGGTCCTGTTGAGTTCTCTTGGTGTGTCACCATCCCCAGGTGGAGTATGACCCCGCCGACGGTGAATGCTTATTACTCCCCCACTAAGAACGAGGTCATCTTCCCCGCGGGAATTCTGCAGTCTCCATTCTACACACGGAACCACCCCAAGTACGGAGGCCTCTCCTGTCTCTTTTGGCATCCGGGGGCGGGTGAGAAGATGGCGGTCCCGGAACAGGAAGGCGGAGGCGGCTCCCCTTTCCCTCTAGGAACTGCACCAGCTGCCCCATTTGATGCCCAAAGGCCTCGGGGAGTGTGTGAGTGTGTGTGTGTGTGTGTGAAAAGATGTCAACCGCCCCGCTCAGTCATCTAGCAAAGAAAGACTCCTGGCCCTTTGATTTTGCCAAGAGTATATATTTTACTGAAGCTTAAGAGTGGTGCGGTGGCCTAGGGGGTGGAGCTCTCACCTCACAATCAGGAGGCTGTGAGTTCAATCCTATGGAGAGGCAGATATTTCTTTCTCTGGACTCAATGAGAATATATCTGCTGAATAAAACCCCGCTCCGGCAACAGGAAGGGCATCTGGCCAGTAAACACTCTGCTAGCTCCATTCGGTTTCCCAGACTCTGCCCCGCAAGGGATTGTGAGGTTGTTAAATGAGGATGATGATATACTGAAGCTTATAGAAATAGTGTAAGCTGAATCAGATACCTGTCGGTCAGCTCCTGCAGAGGAGATGCAGCCAGGACACTGTCCAATGGAGCCCACCTGTCTTGTGGCTTCTTTTACAGGGCTGTCAATTTTGGGGGGATTGGTGTCATGGTGGGCCACGAGCTGACGCACGCCTTTGACGATCAAGGTGAGCTCACGAGGCTCCGTGGGTGGGAAGCGGGCCGCCGGTTTCCCTCCGACGGATAAGGACGGCCCGGGTCGCGAATTCTTTCCAGGCCATTCGGCAGGCCTGGCTCTCCTCTCTTGGCAAACCAGACCAGCTCTGGTTTTTGTTGGTGTTTCTTCTCCCCGGGGCCTGGCAGGACGCGAGTACGACAAAGACGGCAACCTCCGTCCCTGGTGGAAAAACTCCTCAGTGGAAGCCTTCAAGGAGCACACTCAGTGCCTGATGGAGCAGTACGGCAACTACTCCGTCAACGGAGAAGCTGTGAATGGGAAACACACTCTGGGGGAGAACATTGCGGACAACGGGGGACTGAAGGCCGCCTACCGGGTGAGTTGAGGGGTGTCAGCTCTGGTGGAGAGTCCCAGCTTGGCTCCACGGATCCCGGCTCACTCTGCCCTTTCCTCACCCACAGGCCTATCGGAACTGGGTGAAGAAGAATGGGGAGGAGGCATCTCTGCCGGCCCTTGGCCTCACCAACGACCAGCTTTTCTTCGTTTCCTTTGCCCAGGTGGGAGGTCTCGGCCCTTCTCTCTACCCCCAAACCCTGCCACAACTCCCTCTCAGCCCCCCACCCCATCCCTCAGTCTGCCCCGCCGAGCCAGAAGTGGACTTCAGCTGGTTCTGACCAGTTCTGGAAAATCGGTAGCGGGAAATTTTGAGTCGTTGGAGAATCAGTCAATACCACCTTCCGACTGGCCCCGCCAACCCCATCTCTCTTCTCCACCTCCCATTGAGTCCCAGCTGATCGGCTGGGTCTCCTTTGGTTGCCTTGCCCAGGAGAACGGAGCTGGAAAGCAGGTTAGTGGGGAGGGAAATGGGGATTTTGCAGGATCCTCCCCCTGCCATGCCTACCAAGCCACGCCCACAGAACCGGTAGTAAAAAAAAATTGGAATACCACCTCTGATTGGCCCTGCCTACCCAAGTCCCAGCTGATTGGCTGGGCCTTCTTTGGTTGCCCTACCTAGGAGAACGGAGCTGGAAAGCAGGTTAGTGGGGAGGGAAATGGGGATTTTGCAGGATCCTCCCCCTGCCATGCCTACCAAGCCACGCCCACAGAACCGGTAGTAAAAAAAAATTGGAATACCACCTCTGATTGGCCCTGCCTACCTACCCAAGTCCCAGCTGATTGGCTGGGCCTTCTTTGGTCGCCCTACCTAGGAGAACGGAGCTGGAAAGCAGGTTAGTGGGGAGGGAAATGGGGATTTTGCAGGATCCTTCTCCTGCCACGTCCACCAAGCCAAACTACGCCCACCAACCCGGTAGTCAGCTGAGCCCCATCTTTTGTCCTTCACTTCTCCCAGGTCTGGTGTTCCGTCCGCACGCCGGAGAGCTCCCACGAAGGACTTGTCACTGACCCCCACAGCCCTTCCCGCTTCCGCGTCATCGGGACGGTTTCCAATTCCAGGGCCTTTGCCAAGCACTTCCAGTGCAGGCCCGGTTCGCCTATGAACCCCCTGCAGAAATGTGAAGTTTGGTGAGTTTTTTCCCAGCAGGAGGAAGAAAAACAACAACCCCAAAACAGGGTGCCCACACAGGACCTCTCAGTATGCCACTTCCTCCGTGTTAAAGGACGAAAGGGAGGCTGCCCCTTTCGGGGCTCCCTGGAAAAACAAAAAACCTCCCCACGCTCTTCGCTGCAAAGGGACACCCCGCCCCCCCAATTGCGTGGCGTCCACTCGCCACAGAGACTTTCCCACCGCATCTCCCGTGGACGGAGGCGAAGCTTGGTCGGTGCACTGACGCTTCCTTCCCTGAGCCAATTTTTTCCGATCGCTTGCCACTTTTCCAAAGGGGAGAAGCGCTCCCCTTTTTTGCGTTAACTGATACCAGGGGACACACACACACACACAGAGTCTTCTTTTTTAAAAAAAAATAAAAAAAATAAAGAGATTGTTTTTACAACCTTGCAGAACACTGGAAAAAACAAAATCGGAGAGGTTTGGGGCGGGAAAATGTATGGAATGTTTCAAATGTTATCATTATCTTGGTCTCGACTCTCTTGCTCGCTCTTCCAAACGAACAGATAGGGGAAAGCCTTTTTTTTTTTTTTTTTTTTTAAGTCGATGCGTATTCCTCCACCCTTGGAGGGGGAAATAGGGCTGGGGTCTCCCTGGGTTGGTGAGACTCCCTTCTGGCTTCAAGGCCAGGGATCGGCCCCAGGGTCCCTTGCCAGGCATTTGGTGTCGGGCGTGTGTCCTCAGAAGCCGACCTGTTCTCTCCATTGAGCATTTCCGTTCCGAATTAAAGAGAAGGGATGAGAGTTTAGCAGGGGCCACACTGAGGCTGCCCTTCCCCATCCAAAAGCAGGGGCCCTCAGCCCCAGGGTTGCCTGGGCTGAGTTAGGAGGGGGGCTCTGGGCTCCTGGGGACAGGAAGATGTTGCCAAAATGCAGGCACCGAGCGAAGCCTCTCCTTCTGGGCTCCTTGGCAGAAGTGGGGAAGTGCGGTTACCCTGTGAAGTTTTTTTTAATAATCTGGTGTCAAGGAGGGGTGGGTGTGAAGTCCTGTGCCCATTTTAATGCCAGCGAAACTTTCCTGCCACCAGCCCTCCCCAGCTTTGACAGCTTCTATGCCGAACCTGGCAATTAAAACTCCCCAAACTACTTACGGGGTTATTAGTTCAGCGCCCCTGAAGGCGTTCCGCGAGGGATCCAGAGATCTCTTCCGATCAGCCTTTCCCCAAGAGCTGGGTCCCCCGTGTAGCCCCATCGTGAAGTCCAATCAAGTCAGGAGAAAGTTGGTTCTGGATGGATCTTGCCTTGCCTCCCCAAGGGGGGAAGGTGGTGGTTGTTGTGTTTTTTGGCTGGAGTGGAAAAGCCGATGATTTTAGGGTTCCTCCAGTGGGAATATGTGGGGTTTTTTTCCACCGTTGTTCCTCCTGCACGAAGCCAAAATGGTATCCAGATGTGCAATCCGCTTTTGGTAATCGGATCCCTGGGAAGGCTGCCAATGGCTTCCAGATGTGCCCTTGTGGTTTGAAGGAATGGAATTGGTGTGTTTTGTCAGGCGGTTCTTCTGCCCCTAGGGAAGGAATGTCTCCCCTCCCCTTTTGCTTCTCCATAAATTCCCTGGGGTGCAGCGAATTGATCCTTCTGAGATAGGGGAGAAAAAAAAAGATCTGCAAGGAATCTGCACCGCCCCAACACTGAATGGATCTTTTGCTCGGCCAATTTGTTCTTTTTTAAACTCTTCCTGCCTTTAGAAAGGACTGTTAGTTTGGAAATAAACATCTTTTTACCACGGTTTGAAACGATTGGGGTCCCTGCTTTGTGTGTGTGTGTGTGTGTGTGTGTGTTTCTTAATTTAAAACTTCTTCAAATGCTTCTCCTGGTTTCTTATCTTGTTCAGTCCAACAAAGACGGGCCCAAGGCCCCATTCAAAGACAAGTTGTTTAATTCACTGGACGCTGGTCAGAACAGAAAATTTCCCTTTGATGCAGTCTGCACTTGGCAAGGGAAGTGAATGAGGTGCTCTGTAGTCCTTTGTTGAGAACTTCACTCTCCTGGGGTGGGGGCACCTGTGCCTGCTGTTTCAGAGGGGAGAGAGCAGCTATCTGTCAACTCGTAAAACATTCCTATGCCTTTTTTAGTAGTTGCCATAAAAAAAGGGGGGAGCCGGGAGACGAAGGAAATCTGGAAGGGCAGTGCCGCAGTTTGGAAGCGGAAGCACATTCCAACTCCTCTCTTTAAAAGATTGTAACTAAAATACCAGAGCTTTTGCCCTGGAATATGCTTAATTGGGGAACGTGAATGATGACACCCAGCCTGGGAATATGCTCAATTGCAGAATCTGGTTTGTGACACACCCAGGGGGAAGTGGAGAAAACAAGGTCACAGGGGACTGTAAATGACGTAGGCCAGAGTTGGCTTCATACAGGGCGGGGCCATTATGTGGCCTCTAATGAATCCTTTGAAGGTTTTTGAAGTTTGGCTCGAGAATCATGATTCAATTAGGGTGATGGCTGGCATCCTGACACTACTACGAAAACACCTCCCCTCCCTCCTGGAAAGGATGGCATCTGCCTGTTTTCCAGAGAGCCAAAATCCTTGCAAGAAAAGACCGAGAGCTGAGGCCAACTGGGCAATTCCCAGCAGGAGCCTGTGAATCGATTACCTGCGTGGCTGGGGATTATGGGAGTGGAAGTCCAATCCCTGTGGAGGATTGAAAAGACAGGCCTGGGGGTATAAGGAGGTGACAGAAAACGACCCAGAGTTTGTTTTTCCTTAAAAATATATCATCTTTTAACGACCCCATAATCTCTTTGTGTGTGTGTGTATGATATTCAGCTTTGTTTGGGGTATTTTCCCATGTCATTATAGTTGTGCTTTTAAAGTTGTAGCAACGTTTCGGCAGAATCTCATCTGCCATCATCAGGCTTCTGATGGCAGATGAGATTCTGCCGAAACGTTGCTGCAACTTTAAAAGCACAACTACAATGATGTGGGAAAATACCCGAACAAAGCTGAATGCCATACATGTAAGTACCCACGAAAACTTAAGAAAACACACACACACACGTATATATATATATATATATATATATATATATATATATATTGTAGATTCTGTTTGTTCAACACACATTTATAAAGCAAAACAGGTGGCTTTGGTTTTGGCAAAAAAAACAACTGTGAATCTGAGCAGCTTTAAGTCTATTTTCTCTTCTGCAAAGGAGAAGGGGCCCGAGAAGGTCATTCATCCTGGCCTCCTGGCCACGAGCAGAGGATTTGCTCTGGGCACTGCTGGGGGGAGGGGGTCGAGGAGCCCCTTGCTTAGAAGTTGACCCAAGGGAGTGGCTGCCTGGCACATTCTTAATGGCAATCCGGCCTAGTCTCAGGGACCTCAAGGGGCTCATTTTCTTGTGTTCCTCTAAGGCAAGGGGCCTGCAACCTTAAACACTCAAAAGAGCCATTTGGACCCCTTTCTCACAAGAAAACACCAGAAGCCACAAAACCTGGGTGTGCATGGCCAGCTCAACATCACTCCCACCCAGTCACATGAAAACAAAAAACAAAAAACCCACCTACCCAGGTTGGGTCTCTCTTTCTCTCCCTCCCTCCTCCCCATTTCTGTTTTTTTTGTGTGTGTGTTTTACCTTCAAAGAGGGAATGGGAGGGGACGGGAGGGGCCCAGCCAGTGGTAGGATCAGCCAACAGGGAGCCACAGCAGAGGGCCCAAAGAGCCGCATGGGGCTCCAGAGCAGCAGATTGCTGACACCTGCCCTAATTCCTGAGCTAACATGACTGGAGGAGGAATTCTGGGAGTTGAAGTCCACAAGTCGTAAACTTCCCAAGTTGGAAGATCTCTGCTCGAAGGGAAATAAAATCACAAAGAAACACTACGTGGGAATGGGCTCCCGTGAACCACTCCAGAGGTCCACCTCCATTCATTCATTCATTCATTCATAGGCACGCAAACATATTTGAACCCTTGTGCAGGCACTCCCACGTGTCGAAGCGTGAGGCATTGCGCGTTTACTGCCTCGCATTCCCACGATCTTCATTAAACCCCAGCGGGAGCGTATCGCAATCCAGCTAAAAGGGCGAGCGAAGCCGGCTCGGGCACGGCCGCCGAGCGTTTCCGAGCCTGTCCGAACGTCGCCCTGAGCCGAACGTCTCGCGCAGGCGCCGGCGGGCCCTTCCGAAAGCCGGAGCCGAACGTCTACGGAGCTGCCCGAGCGTCCGAACGCCCGAGCGTCCGACGTCGTCTTCGTCGTCGCCGCCGCCGCTGCTGCTGCTGCTGCTGCCGCCGCCGTCGTCGTCCTGCCGGACTGCTGGAGGCGGCCGCCAGCGCCATGTTGGATATTTCGCTCCGTCCGTGAGGAGAATCCGCCGGCATCACTCACCCCACCGCCGCTAGACGCCGCGGAGCCGCTTCGCCCGGCCACAAGGAGCCGAGAGCCGCCGGCGGAGGCGGCCCCCATGAGCGGCGGCGCGGCCTGACCGGCCCCCGCTCGCCCCGGCCTGAGGAGGAGGAGGCGGGAGAGGAGGAGGAGGAGAGGAGGAGGAGGAGGAGGCCGGCCGCGTTGTCACGGAGACCGGCCGGGGGTGCTGGCCCGCCGGGCTGCCCCCGCCCCCGCCCCGCCGCTCCCCGCCCCCCGCCGCCGCCGCCCCGCCGCCGCCGCCCCCGGCCTGGTGGTGGCTCCGCTTGGCCATGAGTTTACCGCAGAAGGCGGCCCTCAAGCCCGGCGCGGCGGCGGCGGCGGCGGCAGCGGGGGGAGCGGCGGCGGCGGCGGGGGGAACGGCGCCCTCCCCAGGGAGCGGCGGCGTGGGAGCCGGGCCGGGCGGGCCGCCTCCGCCTCCTCTTCCTCCGGCGGCAGCGGCGGCGGCGGCGGGAGCGACGGCCGGAGCATCCCCTTCCCCGGCGGCGGCCAGCGGGGCGCCTCCTGCCGCTGCTCCGGTTCCGCCGCCGGCAGCAGCAGCCGTGGCAGTGGCCGGGACTCCTCCTGCTGCTGCCGCTGCGGTGCCACCGCCGCCTCACCCCGCCGGCATCAGGACTCTGCAGGCCCAGCCGCCCCAACAGTATCCTTGGCCACGGGGCCCGAAGGGGCTGCGGTTGCAGGAAGGAAGAAAGAGGGAGAAAAGACTGAAATTAGGAGAAGGAAGATTGAGAAGGGAGAAAGGAAGGAAGGAGGGGAAAAAGATTGAAAGTAGGAGAAGGAAGATTGAGAAGGGAGGAAGGAGGAGAAAAAGATTGAAAGTAGGAGAAGGAAGATTGAGAAGGAAGGAGGGGAAAAGACTGAAAGGAGAAGGAAGATTGAGAAGGGAGGAGGAGAAAAAGATTGAAAGTAGGAGAAGGAAGATTGAGAAGGGAGGAAGGAAGGGGAAAAGACTGAAAGGAGAAGGAAGATTGAGAAGGGAGGAAGGAAGGAGAAGAAAAAGATTGAAAGTAGGAGAAGGAAGATTGAGAAGGGAGGAAGGAAGGAAGGGGAAAAGACTGAAAGTAGGAGAAGGAAGATTGAGAAGGGAGGGAGGAAGGAAGGGGAAAAGACTGAAAGGAGAAGGAAGATAGAGAAGGAAGGAAGGAGGGGAAAAAGTCTGAAAGTAGAAGGAAGATTGAGGGGGAAGGAAGGAGGGGGGTGAAGACTGAAAGTAGAAGGAAGATTGAGGGAGAAAGAAGGGAGAAAGGAAGGAAGGAAGGAGAGGAAAAGATTGAAAGTAGGAGAAAGAAGATTGAGAAGGAAGGAAGGAGGGGAAAAAAAACTGAAAGTAGATTAGGGGGAAGGAAGGAGGGGAAAAAGACTGAAAGTAGAAGGAAGATTGAGGGGAAGGGAGGGAAGGAAGGGAGGGAGGGAGGAAAGGGCCCCCAGCGGGAGGCAGCTGCCTCTTTCTCTGCGGCGCTTTGCAGGGCAAGGCTGCCAGGGTACCCGGCTCCCCCTCCAGAAAGCAGGATTTGAAACTTCGGCTTCTCTCCGGGATGGGTGAAGGGACCCGGTGGCCCAGAAGGGTGTGACTTTCGCCCGGCTCTTTTCTACCTTTCCCTTTCTTTTTCCTGGCACGGACCTTTGCCCGCACCCCGCCTGCTTTCTCTTTCTCTTTGGGAGAGAGAGAAGGAGCTGGGTGCCTGCAATTCGCAGAAGGGGGGAGGAAGAGAGAGAGGGGGGCTTTGAGTGCCTCGTCCAAGGGAAAGGATGTTTGGAGGGGCGGCGTATCCTTACCCTGGATTGGTACGGGAAGGATGTGGGGTGAGGGTAGGGGAATGTCATGCTGGATTCACAACCGGAAGTGGTGGTGGCAGTGATGGTGGTGGGAAAGAAATTGCATCCGATTCCGTGTGGGATGCACTGTGCCCAGCTAACCCTGAAGATGACCCTGCCTTTTTCTGACCGGTATTGTCTTTACAAAAGATCTCCCTTGGAGTTGAATCTGACATCTGGGTGACAAGATAGCCGACTTTTTTTTTCATTGACGGGATAGGACCGTCTTGCTGGCAAATCCTCCTCCTCTTCTGAATTAGGACAGGCGTGCTTTTCATACAGCTAGAGCTATTAAAATGCCTTTGGTTGTGGAGGTGACTTTAATACGTAGATTGCTATAAAAGGGGAGTGGGAGATTACCAAATGTCATATAACTTAAGGTGAAATAGGTCTCCAGCACTGCTTACTGGGAGGGTTGTTTCTGGTGAGGTGGGGGGGGCCTCCAAAGTGGTCACCCTTAGGAAAATAATAATAATTGTGCATTGGCTGCTTGGCTGGGGGTTTATGAGGTTAGGATATCTGAACATGTGTGTAAGAAAGAAGGGTATGGAATTGGGAGTGTTGGGAACCCTGTTTGAAATGTGGTCACGCTCCATAGTGGTCTGTTGTGTGTAGAAGGTGTGGGATGCAGTGGGGAGGAGAGGGAAAGGACTGTGTTTTGGTTTTGGGAATGTTCTGTGAATTTAGATTGGTGCCTGAGGATGAATTGATTGCCAGAAGTGGTGGTTTTTTGCTTTGTCAGCCAGGCCACTCATAATAAAATCGCCTTTCTCTTGATTGTATGGCCCACTGTAATTAGTGAGTTACTTGAATGCAACCTTTCTTTTTAGGGCATTTTGTGGCTTATCTATTTCTGAGTAAGGTAGCCATGACAGACGCTCTTAAAGTCTCCGGATCTGTTTTCCTACTTGGCTGAAATTCAACTGAGGACAATATGTTTCATTCTCCCTTGGTTTTACATTCATCGAACAGTTCAGTCTTTAATG
Organism: Hydrophis major; assembly: GCA_033807585.1. NCBI lineage: Eukaryota > Metazoa > Chordata > Lepidosauria > Squamata > Elapidae > Hydrophis > Hydrophis major. The sequence goes on from CM066342.1 coordinate 10,139,199, forward strand.
TAGTACAGATTGAACTTGTATCCTTTAATCCATAATCTTTTTTTTTCTACAAAAGTACTGTGTAGGTTGGCACCCATTTTAAGCATGGCTGCCATAAATAAAATTAGTTCAGGGTAGCTTGCAAAGAATGACAGCGGGCACATATGCCTGTGGATTTATTTTATTTTATTTTTGCTGGAATTTCCCTGTTTAACTCTCTTGGGTTTTATGAAAATGCATTTTAAGGCTAGAAGGAAATGCTTCTGTGCTCCAGGACTTTGTTGGCTTCTGGGATTTGAAAGTGGTTTCACAGTAGTGTGTATTTTTGTAATAAGGATTAAATGTATACTTTCCAACATCAGTGAATTTGAAGCTAGTATGGCTTGGAAAGATGGCAGATACTCACACGTGGGCATTGTAGCAAACCAGCTGTGTTAGTATATGATGGCAAAAATCAGGAGCTCACTAGTATCTTTTCTGACTAATGTATTTTACCAAAAGGCATAAGCTTCTCTGAGCTTTGTCAGATGAAGGTATTTGTAATTGATAAGGACCTGTCTGCATAACCAATCTGTCTTCCCCTCCTTTTCAATCTCTCCCCAATTTGAATTCTTCATCAGTCTAGCTATCTAGTCTAGCTACCCAGTCTAGCTCTGATCAAATAAACCATCACTGACAAAGAACATTTCCCCATAAATAAAACACATTTTATATTTGTTTGCTTGATTTCTATAGCTGCCCAACTCAGCAAATGACTCTGGGTAGCTCACATGTTATTTGTTTAATTTCATTTATTCTTTCATTCATTCATATATGTACATATGAGATGGGCAGCTACAGAAACCAGATGTATATGCATATATGACTTCTTTCGATGCCCATCTCAGCAAATAGGCAGCTCAGAATTGCTGGAAAAGGTGTTTCCAGGTGCCTTTTGATTCTTACTCTTGCTTAGCATAGATTTGTAGTTCCATTGTGCTTTTCTTGCATATGTCATCAGGAGTAATTGGGCTTGTAGAAGCACAGCGATGTCTCACTTGCTGCTGAAAACATAAGCACAGCCTTGCAACTTGAAATCTATTTCTGCCTTTGCCTTTGGGCATGAGGGGTGAAACTGGTAAAGACGCCAGTGGTGAACAGAGAAGAAAAAGCGGAGAGTTTGAACTCAACCTGTATTAAAAGGCGCTGCTGCTTTGCGCTGCAGGAAAGGCAACTGAGGCTCAAGTTGAATCTTCTGTCAAGGCAAGGACTAGCTAAGGGTGTGACCCCTGAGCATGGAGTCCTGTGCTGTGACAATCGATTGGATGTGCCTTGTTTCTGAATTCCCCTTACCTGTTTCCATCTTAACTTTCTGATCGATTAATTTGCCAAGGTTCTCTTTGCACGACAAGCTTCACTGAAGCAGGCAGGCGACATGTTGCGTGAAGAACTAAACCCAGTAAGCGATGGGGATGTATTGGGCAAAAGCTGGGGTGTCGCCGAGTTGATTCCCTATGGCCACCGAGAGAGAGAGAGTCGTATTCAGTGGAGACAAGAGATTGATTTTCCAGAGTTTCTGGAGCAGAGTACTTGAGTGACCCTGCAGGAACACCTTTCTCGAGTCCATCTCCATTTTTTGCTTTCCAGGTGCTTTCTGCGGCCAAGGGAAGACAGGAAGAAGGACAGGAAGCAGCGGGATGGTGGCAGCGGGGGAAATGGAGGGGTGGGTAAGCTTTGCCCCTTTGTGGTTTGTTTGCTGTGGCACACGTTAGGACACAAAAAGTGCTTTCCTTTTTTGGGGCAGCTGGAAGTCCACCGAAGATGTCTGCTCCCTCCGCTTGGCTGGTGTAGTCATATGCTGCTGGCACCCAGCGGGTCAGTGTTTAGCAGAGTGCCGGGGCCTACCCAGCAGCCCTGATTGCAGGTTTCGTTTCTGCGTTTCCAGGAGAGGAAGTCATGCGAAGTAGGTTTGAAATTCAGAGGTTTTCCGCTTTCTGGTGCTGTTAATAATATTGGGAATGTGATACGTTACAGGCGCAGAGGCGGCCACTCCTCTCTCCTTCTACGAACTGCAACAGAGCTGTCCCTCAGAAGCTTCTGAGGATGTTTCTCTCCCACTGCAGTGATGGTGGGTACAGATGATCTGGCTTTTTTTGGATGAAAATGTATACATCAGCGGGGAGAAATGCGGGGATGGACAGCCAGGATGCGAAAGCAAGGAAAACCGAAGAGAACGAGCGCAGACAAAGACCCAGGCCTTCCCAGAAGGGGAGAACGGGATCCGTTGCGGGAGCGAACAGGCTGTGCGTGAGACAGGTGAACTCTGACAGCTGCTTTGGGTGTGTCCTGCTGAAGGGCTGCTTGTAATGTCACTGGCTGCCTTGTTGATGGCTGACATCAGCAGAATAAATACATAGTTTTGGAGAACGGCCGATAACGGATTCTTTTGGGATTTAGAGGCAGCCCAAGCTCAGAAGACCTCAGGTGTGAGTTGCACCACCAATTGTATCCAGTTGGAGACATTTCTGTCCAAAGAAATAGCGTACTAAGAAATCGCACAGTTGCTTCCTTTAGGGTAATAGTGTATTTTTTAGTGGCGGATGCAAACGGTGGGACTGGACTGTCTACGCCCATCTATCGAGTTATGCAAGTTATGGGTTCATTTTCAGGCCACTTTAATACAGGGGTCATGGCTTGTAACCCTTTTACGATGAATGAGTCGTATGGAAGATGATAGAGTTATGGAATAACAGAGTTGGAAGGAACTTTGGAGGTCTTCTAGTCCAACCCCCTGCTTAGGCAGGAATCCCCACTAAGAGCCACTGGAGCTGCTATCCTTTCACCGGGTACCTAGAAAGAAAACTCGCTTGCTGCCTGACGGGAAGGATGGCTTTCACCCAGCAATAAAAGGAGAAGGGAAGGCTGTTGGTTTCTCTGTACCTATCAGCTACTCTTGAGATCCTTTTGGATAAAGTCGGTTCAGGATGCAGCATCAAGGATGGTTGTGTGAAGGAGAGACCAGCTCCCTTTGCAGAAACTAAGCCAGCCACCTTAGTTGACTGTTCTTTTCTGTTCCCAATACGCGTGTTAGTGTTACTTATATCGTTGAAAACAGTTTGGCCCCAGATGAGTTGCTGGTGCTTTGTCTTGCTCCAAGGAAGTCTGAGATTATGGGCAACCAGCACTGGGCCTTAGTGGTGGCATCTGTGTAATGGCCTCTCCCAGAAAGCCCACATTGCAAAACACTCTTTTTTTTTTTTTTGCTCTTAACTGACAGCTGTTGGGATGTTGTTAATGTATTTTATATCTTTCATTGTGATTCACTTGACAAAGTTTCCTAGAAAAGAAACCATCACATTTTTTGTTAAATAAATAAACAATTCTTGCCTGAGGAGTTTTTGAGACTTTCCAGTTTGGATCAGAACCAAACAGTTTGACTTTTGATACCTTTTTTTCATTTTGTTTTTATTATTATTTTTATTTATTGAATTAATCACTAAATATGCAGCCTGATCAGTTGAGTGAAATGAATGAAAGTGCTTTAGTTTCTGAGGGTTCATGCTAGGCCCCCCCTGGTTTGTGGGGCCAGCCATTTGGAACTTAGGGTGGTTTCTCTTCATCGTGGGGGCCTTTGCATTTAATGTGAGTTAACTTTGAACAGTCACTAAATGAACTGTTGTTAGTCAAGGACTCTCTGTATTGCTGGCGATTTTTCTGGAAAGTTTGAGTTCATTGCCACACACAGACTAAGGATGGCTAAAGTAAATATTGTTTTTTTTTTTTTTTCCAGAAGCAAAATGCCATGTTTTTAATTCTTTTATGGATCTTTTTGGACAGTGATGAGGAAGCGTCACATTAAGAAGTTCTTTGGGATAACTTTGTGTAGTTTAATGAGGTAGGAGGAAACTGGTTACTGGTTTAGTTGCAAGGGATGGTTTAAGACTTGACTTCTAATGAAGTACGTGTGCACCTATACCACTTGATGGAAGAATTCTCTCATTGCACATCAGCTAGCATATCGTTCAGTGGGACCTTTAGTGACAATCCAACTACAGTCTGCTTGGAGTCCTGCCGCATGCAATATCGCCTTAATCTCAGCACGAGGAGCCTTCCAGAGTACTGTCGACTTAATGGAGGGATTCACTCCGCTTTTTAACAATGAATTTGATCCGTGAAATTATGCATGAGTTCTGAACCACCTGGCTGTAGCCAGTGTTTGCAAAGCAACATATCCACAACAGCCAATTTCCCATTGAGAGGTGTGATATGTTTAATATCTCCCTCCTTCGGTTGTAAGTGAGAAGCAACTTTTTAAAATTTCAAGCCGGTGTTTCTTGCTGCGTTGCTGCACTTTACAGTTTCTGGGCTTTGCTCAGTTGGGAAACAAAAGATTATTGCTCTTTTTAAATTCTCAGGTTATGCTCCTGTTCTTTGTGTTTTAAATTTCTGATTTAATTTTGCAGAATTTGCTTTTGTTAACATTTATTTTTTGATGTCAAACCACATAATGACTACCTGGGCTTCGTTTTCAATAGTTTAAGAACCGGACCGGAAATGAAAACCTTGCAAATCTCCTGATTTATCAAATTAGATTTTCAGGAATATAATCTTAATACTTATATTTGTTTACAGGTGTTTTTTTTTTCTTTTTTTGCCATTCCTTATAATGAGTGACATTCTGTGAAATGGCTTTTCACTGAGTAGAGAATTTTAAGTGCGCTAATACGATTGCAGGAAACTAGTTTTGAAAGCGTTCCCCAGGGCATAAATATTGACAATTATGAGAATGGTTTTCTGTGAGAGACCTTTTGCATTTTCCTTGAATAATTCCTTTGTGCCACAATGAAGAGTTTGCAAATGGATGAAAGGACATTGACTGGCTGTTTAGTCTCCTGTGGTCGGTGTAAGCAGGGCGGTTGAACGACGCTGACTGTCCATTCAAAGGCCCGATAGAGCCTGGCAGAGTCTTAATTATCCTCTAGAAAAAGCCGGAGTAAAACTGATCCAAGGTGTAAAGAAAAATTCTTTAGCCAGAGTGGGGTTGGGTTTCTGGCCAGCCGCTTGCCATATCTGACACATTGTAGGCCGAGATGCTGCCTTCCTCACGTTTCCTGGTGGTACCCGAGCAGGGCATGTTCCTTTCAGCTGAGCTTGCACATAAGACAATGGGTGTGTTTCTGGCTCTGTGGTGGATAGTGTGTGGCTCCTGTGGTGGTTTTTTTTTTTTCCTGCCTCGCTGCTTAGAAGCCAAGGAGACATCCCCTAAAAGAGCCACCAGTTGGTCCCTTCCTCCCCCTTGGTTCCTTTTGGCTCTGCTCCACCATTCAGAAGGCTGGCAGTGGCTGGAGAAACAAAGAGCTCTTTCAAAGTCCAGGCTTTTGTTAATGCTCCCAGTTTCTCTTCCTCGGTTCCTAGTCCAATTGTTCCTTCTCAAGCAGTCCCAGGGGCTTTTGGGAAGAAACGTTCCCTGGCTGGAGGGGAAGTTCTGCCCCAATCATCAAGGAAGAGTCGAAAGGCCCTGGCTTTAAGTGACCGGTTGGAGAAGGCCTGCCGGCCAATCCTCCCATCAGGGGTGTTCAGTGGCTCCAGCGGCTTCCTTTATTTTGTGCAATTAAGCTTGCTCCCTTCAGAGCTGTTTGCAGCCACGCCAAGGCAACCCTGAATCTTTACTATCCCGGTCAACGGTTCCCATCACCTCCCACTTGTCATCGTTGTGGGCGATGGGAGTTGGATTCCAGGACATTTGAAAGATGCTGGATTTGACCGGGCTGGTTTCTCCAGTAGTGTAGAGGCCCGTTTCCCTCTGATTTTAAGGAAGCAGGTGGTTTTGGTGGGTCACCTCCTGGCGAAGCTGTCCTGGAACGGGCATCTGGATGGAAGCAGTCAACTTCTGGCCTTCGGACAATCCTGGATTGGGGTGCGCCTAGGTTAATTTCCTATGGAACATTTGCACTGTGGATCGATGTGAGCAGCTTACCTTCTTTTTAAATTCTCCTTTGTTTCCAAGTGAGCTTCTGGTATGCTCAACAAGGGTACAAGACAGCGCAAGAGTAAATCTGATGGCCTCATCCATCTGTTGAATTACCGTTTTTGTTACTGTTCCACCCTTTTCCTGGAGGGGCCTAGAACATTTACCAAAGAATGCTTCCAAAACTCTTGAATGAATACCAAGAAATTCTTTAAAGCAATAAATCAATGGCCGGGTGCCTAATCAATAAGCAAATCTTAATGCAACTCAGTCTCGCTGGATATTTAGTGCTGTCCAAGGCGGCAGAGCCTACTCCTTGGCAGGTCCTGCTGTCTCCAAACTCTGGGCCACATGCCTGGCCTGAGGTTGAGCAGGACAGAAGGAAGATAGTCAAGGAACGGAGGTATTTGTTCTGACCTAGGCTTCCCAAAAGCATGAAGCTGATTCCTCATCCTGATAAAATCCCTTTTATTTAGTTTAAAGGGAATTCCTCTCCAGCAAAGTCCTGGCCAACAGTCTTTCAAGAGATTGCAAAACTACAGACCTTTATCAGGCTTGGAGAGCTGCCAGGCTGATATCTTCTAAACGCCACTCTGTAGCAGACAATACTTGGCAAGAAGTCAGGAACAAATCTTCACCCTAATGAATTGAACTAATTGTCTCCTGCAAACCCCACTCCCCTTTTGCCCCTCTTTTATTCCCTATGGGAGGGGCCATTCATTGCCCACCTGTGCCTTAACTGTTCCCTTCTGGCAGCTCTGCGCATGCCATTGTAACTTTGAACAGTCACCAAGCAAACTTTCATAAGTTGAGGACTACCTCTACTTCGGATATGTGTTATTTTTAATGGTTTCCTAAAATGCTATCAACGGCATTCTTAATCTGGTGTCTTTCTTTGCTTTCCTTTTTTTAAAAAAAACCTTTATTCTTTAGTTATTCCCTTACAGCTTTTTATTAAATTCACTCATTCAGTGTCATTAGCTAAAAAAAATCCAGCTTCCTCTGGCTTTTAGAAATGGATCCTGAGAGTTTAGTTTTACGTTATTTTTTTTGTTCTGTTTGATCAGGCCAAGGGATAAGGTTTGTCCCCTGGCGTCGGAGATGACGGCACATGCCATCTTGAACCTTCCTCCTGATTTTAACAGTCTCTTTGGTAGAAGTAAATTCACATCCCCCCGGGAAGGGCTCTTTAAGTTGTGGATTAAGTGATGTTGCTCTTAAGTGGTGGATGAGGAAGCCAGACAAAGAATGGTGGGAGGTGACGTTCAGGGAATACAGGTAGTCCTCGACTTACAACGGTTTGCTTAGTGATTGTTTGAAGTTACAACGGCACTGAAAAAAGTGACCTTATGCTAGGAGTCCCCAAGCTTGGCCACTTTAAGACTTGTGGACTTCAACTCCCAGAATTGCCTCCTGCAAACACACCCCTCCCCTTTCGCTCCTCTTTATTCGTTCCATTCACCGCCCACCTGAGCCTTTTCTCCCGAGTCGACCCTTGTTCCTTAATTGTTCCCTTCTCCTGGCAGCTCTGTGCATGCGCACACTGGGAACAGGCTCCAGCTGCTCTTCTTCCCCATTGATGTCCGACTCCAAAGGCAGCTGATAACTGTCGGAGGGCCCTGGCCCCATCTCTACCTCCGATTCAGAGCCCTTGTCAGAGCCTTCCCCAGACTCCAGGGTTGGCCCATGTCCCCCCCCCCCCAACCTCCTCACTGTCCAAAAGCTCTGCTGGCTGGAGAATTCTGGGAGTTGAAGTCCACAAGTCTTAAAGTTGCCAAGTTTGGAGACCCCTGCCTTATGCCCATTTTTCACACTTGCGACCTTTGAAGCATCCCCATGCTCACGTGATTTGACATTCGGACGCTGGACACTGACTCCCACTTATGACGGTTGCGGGGTCCCCGGATCATACAATTGATCCCCTTTTGCGACCTTCTTGACAAGACAAGCCCGTGGTGGTGGTGGTGGGGGGGGCAGATTTCACCGCCCAGCCGGTTTATTCGGCCGCGATTCTCTTTAACAAAAACGTGGCAAGAAAAGTCGTTAAACACGGCGAAAACGTCTCACTTCAGCAACAGAAATGTTGGGCTGTATTGTGGTCGTAAGCTGAGGATTGCCTGTACAGGAAGAATATTAAAAAAAAAAAAAAAAAAAGTTTTAGGGAAAAAAAAGAGTCCGTTTTGTTTACCTCGGTTTATTTTTTTCCCCTTGAGGTCACAAACCTTAACATATTGGTGTCATATGTCTGCATTTCAAAATGCAGAACGCACGTGTTTTGCTGTGTCACCGGTCGATCTCTTTCAGGGCTGTGACGTGTCACATGATGGGCTTTTTTTATTTTTAAGACATATGCCTGTTTGTTAGCTCAGGTTTCCACTCAGACGTCGGTAACTGCCGTTTAGTCAAGGAGCTGGTGGCTGATAATGGGGTTCTCTAAATCAGTTGGGCATCCCGTGGGATTGTTTGGGAAAAACAGACCTCACATGGATCGAGGAAAGCTTACGAGCTGAGGCTGAGATATTCCCGGTTCTACAAGGAAGTGGGTTTTTCGACGCATACATCCGAATTCTCCGTGAGGCAATGTGCGTTAGGTGAGTTTTCCAAAACTTTTACTGTCTCTGCCTCTCTCTCTCTCTCTCCCCCACCTCCTCCAAATCTGTATTTACATTTTAAACGTGGAACCATGTGTATTTAATGCCCATCGAGGTTGTTTTTTTTTTTTTGTTAGGGCTACAAATTGGAGGAACAAAAGAGCAATTCTCTTTGCTTGCTGGGCGGTATTGCATGCCCCAAAATTGCGACATTGCTCTCCGCTCTCTCCTCAGTGGTGTCAATAACAGCTGTCCCTGTGCTGAATTTTCCTGGGAAGGCTGTCAGTGAACAATGATTAAAAGGATTAAATCCGAGAAAATGGCATTGGGGTGATGCTTGGATCCCTTCCCTGTGCAGGTCCCCCTCTTCTGAGTCTCGGGATCTTGGCAACCTAAGTTTGTTAATCCAAGTTGGCCTGTGGAGGTACCACCCCCGAGGGAGGTTTGTAGATGGCCCTGATTCACCTGGAGCTTTAGGAAGTTTTTGTGTACAGGTGGTTCTCAACGATCACAATCGAGACCCGAAATTTACGTTGCTAAGGGATTAAATCCGTTAAGTGAGTTTTGCGCCCATTTTATGACTTTTAAACCAGTCACATGGTCGTTGGCTTTCCCCACGGGCTTTGCTTGTCGGAAGGTCACAAATTGGGACCACCCCCTGCCCCCGGGACAGTGACCGTCATAAATGGGAGTCAGTGGTCAAGCATCTGAATGTAAATCACGTGACCATGGGGGGGGGCTGCAAAGGCTGTAAGTGTGAAAAATGGACAGTCACTGCCCCCCCCCCAATGCCATTGTCAGTTTGGACGGCCCCTACGCGAATTGTCGTAAATGGAGGACTACCTGTACTCTCTAGTTTTGGAAAGCTAAGAATTTTAATCTCCATAACTTGAGGAAGTGCGGGGAAAGAGAACACCGCAAGGTTTGTTGTGTTAATTTTGTGGCGTCCATGGCCATCTCTTCTTCTAGGCTTAACAGGCATGGGTAGCTATGGGGAACATTTGTCTTCTGCTTGATGTCTATTATGAGCCATGGTGGCGCCGTGCTTAGAGTGCAGTACTGCAGGCTACTTCTGCTGACTGCTGGCTGCCTGCAATTTGGCTGATCGAATCTCACCAGGCTCAAGGTTGACTCAGCCTTCCAGCCTTTAAAACGACAGAGGAAGCTGTAAAGCACCGTGAAGCAGTATATAAGTCTAAGGGCTATCTATCTATCGTGTATCTATCTGTCGTGTATCTATCTATCTATCTATCTATCTATCTATCTATCTATCTATCATGTATCTATCTAATATCTATCATTCATGTATCTATCTATCTATCTATCTATCTATCTATCTATCTATCGTGTATCTATCGTGTATCTTTCTATCTATCTATCATGTATCTAGTATCTATCATTCATCTATCTATCTATCTATCTTCTGTCTATCTATCTATCTATCGTGTATCTATCTATCTATCTATCTATCTATCTATCTATCTATCTATCATGTATCTATCTAATATCTATCATTCATGTATCTATCTATCTATCTATCTATCTATCTATCTATCGTGTATCTATCGTGTATCTTTCTATCTATCTATCATGTATCTAGTATCTATCATTCATCTATCTATCTATCTATCTTCTGTCTATCTATCTATCTATCTATCTATCTATCTATCATGTATCTATCTAGTATCTATCATTCATGTATCTATCTATCGTGTATCTATCTATCTATCTATCTATCTATCTATCTATCTATCTATCTATCTATCTATCTATCCTACCTACTTACATATCATCCATCCATCATCTTTATCTATCAACTCGATCTAACCTTATTCTCTTTCTCTCATCTATCTATCTATCCATATCTATCTATCTATCTATCTATCTATCTATCTATCTATCTATCTATCTATCTATCTATCTATCATGTATCTATCTGGTATCTATCATTCATGTATCTATCTATCTATCTATCTATCTATCTATCTATCTATCTATCTTCTATCTATATCTATTCATCATCTCTCAATCTATATAATATCTATCTGTCTATCTATCATCTATCTATCTGTCTGTCTATCGTGTATCTATCATTCATGTATCTATCTGTCTGTCTATCTATCTGTCTGTCTATCGTGTATCTATCTATCTATCTATCTATCATGTATCTATCTGGTATCTATCATTCATGTATCTATCTGTCTGTCTATCTATCTATCTATCTATTTATCTATCTATCATGTATCTATCTAGTATCTATCATTCATGTATCTATCTATCTATCTATCTATCTATCTATCTTATCTATCTATCTTATCTATCTACCTACCTACCTATCTTATCTACCTACCTACCTACCTATTTTATCTATCTATCTATCTATCTATCTATCTATCTATCTATCTATCTTATCTATCTATCTTATCTATCTATCTTATCTATCTACCTACCTACCTATCTTATCTACCTACCTACCTACCTATTTTATCTATCTATCTGTCTGTCTGTCTGTCTGTCTGTCTGTCTGTCTGTCTGTCTATCTATCTATCTATCTATCTATCTATCTATCTATCTATCATGTATCTATCATTCATGTATCTATCTATCTATCTATCTGTCTGTCTGTCTGTCTGTCTATCGTGTATCTATCTATCTATCATGTATCTATCTAGTATCATTCATTCATCTATCTATCTATCTGTCTGTCTGTCTGTCTGTCTGTCTGTCTGTCAGATGTGATGGTGCAATGGTCAGAATGCAGTATTGCAGGCTGACTCTGTCCACTAACAACAGTTCTATTCTCACCAGCTCAAGGTCGACTCAGCCTTCCATCCTTCCGAGGTGGGTAAAATGAGGACCCGAATTGTTGGGGGCAGTATACTCTATAAACCACTTAGAGAGGGCTTTAATGCGCTAGATAAGTCTTTAGTGCGATTGCTATGATACTTTTAGCTTTGAGGCTTCTCCTGTCCATAAGCCGAAAGGATGACTTTGATCTTTGGATCCTTGGTGCTTTTGAACAAGATGGAATCTTTCTCCCTCACGTAGTGTTTTCGCCTGGCTCGCCGGCTGCTTACCCAGATTGGTCCGATCAAAGCATTCTGTGTTGCTGTGTAGCTTTTTATGTCATTCTCAAATATGTGGGGGCAAGCCTGCAGAATCTCCTTTGAACCCCTGGTTAGTGAGTCCCAGGCAATCTTTAAAAGGGAGACCAGCATCTTAACAAGCAGCAGAGAAAATTCCCTAGAATCTGATCGGTTGATTCTTTCCTGAAACCACAACGGGGGAGGGGAGGGGGAGGAGGAGATATTTTTCTAAGGGCTTTGAAAAGGATCCTCCTGCTCCATTTACCTGCAGTTCTGGATTGTGACGGCAGTTTTAATAGTTTTATCTGAGGCAGCGGATTGAATGGCGTGTTTGTCCGCTTATAAAATTAATTCTAGTTCCCAGAACCGTTAGGAGCACAAAAGGATGGTGAAAAACGCCAGAGAGGAAATGAACGCTCTGTTTCTATGCCCTTGGCAGAATGTGTCAGGCAACTGGAAGGGAGACTGTGACTGCGTTACTTCCCAAATAAATATTTAGTTTTCATCTTCCCGTCGGTTGTGACTTTCTCGTTATCCCATCGACTGGTATGCAGGAACTCTTGTTCCCTGCAGTAACCATTGTTCTGGCTCCTGTGTGAATCTCACAGTTTGCAGTATTGGCTTCTCCTGATGAAGAGGCCAACCGTTGGTAGAAAACATAACTTTTCCTTCAGTTTTGTGGGTGTTTTTTTATTTTCTTTCTTTCTTCTTCTTCTTCTTCCTTTTTCTTCCTTAAACTTGTTTTGCAGAATCCCCCGGGGTCCTGTACAGCAGCCCCTGGAGGATCGAATCTTCACTCCCACGGTCTCGGCTGTGTACAGCACGGTAAGGAGAACACGCCAGCAGCTTTTGCCAAGAGGCTTTTGTGGGGGGGGGGGGGATGCTCTGGTGAGTGAGAGGAGCCTCACCTTCCTCCTGCAGAGAATGAGCATCTGGACACCTGGCAGGTTCAGCAATAGGCCTTCCCCTTCAGGTAAAACTCAGAATTCGGGGTGGGGGGTGGGGAGATCGTTTGTCAAACGTTTATCAACGATACAAAAGACAGGAGAGTAATTCAAAATCGGACTCTTTGTTGGAGGAAGGGATTCGAATCGCTCTCTTCATCCAGCCTCTCTGGTCCCTCCAACTTTTGGAGAGTGGTGCCTGCTTCACACAACTTCTTTGAGCTCCTCTCTCTTGTCATGGTGTGCCACAGAACTGGATTCCTTGGGATCGAGTAGGAATTAGCTGTGCTAAAGATACGGTCTTTGAGTGGTCGGTCTACCCAAAGTCAAAAAGATCGTTTGTCAAGCGTTTATAAATGATACGAAAGACAGGAGATCTCTTTGAGTTTTGGAGGAGGCTCCCCAGGAAGGGAAGAGCCGGAGGAGAAAGGACTCTCACCTTCCTCTTGAACCCAGGGCCCTATTGGGGCAGACATCCCGAGTTCCTGCTTGCAGGGAGAGTCCATTCCCACCAGGAAGAGGGATTATGGTCCTTTTCCTGGGAGAGATGTGGGTCAGGAGGCCAGTCCATTTTGCTATGAGCCATTGCTGAGCCTGGGGAAATGCTGCGTTTTTAAGGAAAATGTATCGGCATCAGGGCAAAGAAACTAGCTGGGTAGGAATAAGTGTCATTGCCAACATTTTTTTTTTTTTTTCCAATTAATACTTCTCTCAGAATGGGTTAAGTGAAACTGCTGATGGGAGAGCGTGTGCAAATTACAAAAAAAAATAAACCCCAAAAACTCAGCACAGCTTTCCTTACTTGCATCCAGAGACCAGGGTGCTGTACTTGTTTGAAAGTTCACCTTGGACTCTCGGTGGTTTGTCTGGTAGGCAGTACTCCTTGGTTTGGGGTTTCATTAGTAGCCAATATTTCCCAAATGGAAGAAGTTTCTTTACTGGAGAAGTATAAATATAGTAACAAACGTTAGAAAAGGCCCTTTGCTCTCTTCCTTGTAGACAGAAAGTAAAATGATCAATGTTGATAATTGGAGGATGGAACGCAGCCCAGAACTGCATCCTTTTAGAGGGGAGGTATCACGTGGAAATTGGGGGGGGGGGAGACCCCAAAAATACACAGATGCCCTTTCTAGTTCACTTTGGGTACAAACTAACATCGCCAGAGGTTGCCCTGCCTTCCCCCAGGATAGCCTGAAGGATGGAGCCAGACCAGGGTTGCTGGGGATGATGGGCTTTGCTGGGTGGCTCCCTCTCATTGTGAAGAGGAGGCCTCCCCCAGGGAAGGGCAGCTCCTTCCAGCTAAAAAAAAACCCCCAGGCTGCCGAGGGAAGGGGAGCCCGCTTTCTCCCCCCTAAGGGTTGATCAAAGAAGATGATAATCTGGCGCTGTCCTCTTTAGAGCAAGCTTTCCTTTGCTGCCTTTGAAGCCAAGATGTTAATTAGATGGCAGGCAAGGGTGATGTCCCGGTCTTTTATCTTAAAGCCTCGGGTTTTGATCATGGATCATCTCAGTTTAGCCAAGATTGGTGAGAATCCCTTTCTGGGGGATTTTTTTGGGAGGGTTTATCCATTTGCTCACTTCCTTGCAGCCATGGCCCGCTCAGGCTTCCACCCAGGTGGGCTGGCTCGTCTCCACTGAGGGCCTGGGGGGGGGGGGGGTTATGTCTCTCCCTTTGTGAAGAAAATATCCAGCACCATTGAAAGAGACGGGGAGTTTTTTCTGTCTTAGAGAAGAGATTTACGTTGGGTGAAAGTGGCTCGTTAAGAGACTTGACTCTTCTTCTTCCTAGGATCGAACAGGATCCCGGGAGCCTCCCTGGAGCCAGATCCACTGACATAAATCAGCAGAGAGTTTTTTGTTTTGTTTTTGTTTTGTTTTTTCCCCCCCCAGCTGCTCCGAGGAGCGCAAGTAACGGGGTCCCCATCGCCAGAGGTGCTTAACTCTGTGGAGACAGTGTTTTGCTCCGCTTTGGTTTCCCTTAAACAGCTTCTCTCCTCGCAGGTTACGCAGGTGGCCCGACAGCCAGGCCCTCCTGCCCCCTCCCCTTACTCTGCTCATGAAATAAATAAGGGGCATCCGGCCCTTGCCGCCACACCCCCCGGACATGCCTCCTCCCCTGGACTCACTCAGGTAAGATCGGCAGCTTCTCCTTTGGGGATCTGAGCTGGCCTCCCCAAAACCTCTCTCTGTGTGTGTGTGTGTGTGTGTGTGTGTGTAATGTCAGGTTGGGCATGGGAGGTGGAGGGAGACCGGGCCGATGCCTGCACTGGCGGGGCGCTGCTCCTCTTGAATGGCCATGGTCAGGTGCAAGGAGAACCCACCCCGTCCTCCCAACCACAGCTGGATTGCTCAGGGAACATTTCACTCTCATCACCGCCCCCCCCCCCAAAAAAACCCCCCCTTTGTTTTATTCAAGGTTTCCTTTTGGCTAACAGATGGCGGTTTGATCCCCTCTCTGTACGTGCCTCCTGTCAGAAGCCATTTCCCCTTCAAGAAAAGAGTAGAGAGAGGAAGGCTTGCAAGCCTTGAAAAGCAGCAACAGCAACTTAGGGTAAACTAAGGCCCGATGAAAGTTGGAGGCAGCACCAAAGCAGCCATGCTTGCTGGTTCAGGATGGCACAGATTCTCCTCGGAAGGGGTTGAGCGGCTCTGGTCTTCCCAGCTGGAGTTTGGACCCCAAGGATTGAGCTGAGATCACGCAGGCCTTCGTCTCCCACTACAGCCATGGCTCCCGTGGGGGTGCCTTTTTTGCGGGGAGGGGGCAGCATTTTTAAGCTCAGAGCCCGCAACAGTGAGCTTGGCAGGCCACGAGGACAGATTAATGAATGGGAAGAAAGAAGCAGGCTAGTTTAGTCTTGTGCCACTGAAGCGAACAGCGGTAGCTCCTGAGAAGCGCTCCTGGAACCGGCCACTGTGTCCAGCAGAGGCCCTCTCCTTGGCTGTGTTTGTTGCCCACTGGCTCCTGATGTCTCTGAAGAAAGGCCAGCACACCCCTTCCCCACCTGTAGCTGGGAAAAAACTGCACGACCCTCTCCTGAGCACCCAAAGCTACTTTCCCCTTAATTTCGTTTCTCCTGATTTCTAATCTGAACCAAGTGGCTGACCCGGCCTTCGGGAAGAGGAGTCAATTTACTCGGCTCCTTCCCTCCGGTCGAATTTTAAGCTGAGACCAGGGGGCACCCTTTCCCCCCCCCCCCCACCCAGGCCTGCCCCATTCGTCAGCAGGTTGTCAGTAAAGGGCGCTTTTCTTTGTTCCTGGGTCCAAATAATGGTTAATCTTGCCTTTCTCTCTCTCCTCTACCCCTCCTTCCCTTCCTGTGTCGGGCCTCTGCCGTCCTTGCTTGCCCCGCAGTTGTGGGGTCGGCTCAAGAGTGGGATGTTGGGGGGAATCATTGTTGCTTTCATCCTTAGGACCCTTTCCTAAATGTGCTGGGAGAAATTTACAGGTAGTCCTCAACTTACAGACACAATGGAGCCCCCCAAAAATTACGTTGCTAAAGCGAGACATTTGGTTAAGCGAGCTCTGCCCCGTTTTATGACCTTTCTTGCCGCCATTCGTGAAGTGAATCGCTGCAGCCCATAAAGTCGGTAGCCCGCTTGTTAAGGGAGGCCCGGCTTCCCCATTCGCTTTGCTTCATCGGGAAGTCGCGAAAGGGGATCATGTGACCTGCCCGGGGGGGGGGGGGCATGGGGGCATGGTCATAAATATGAAGCGATTCGCCAAGCCTCTGAACGTTGATCCCATGACTCTGGGGAGGGAGGTTGGAAAAGTCGGGAAAAATGGTCCGGTGCCGTTGTAACTTTGAACGGTCACTAAACAAATGGTTGCACCCTGTTCCCCTGAAAATAAGACCCAAGTGTAAAATAAGCCCTAGTGTGATTTTTCGGGATGCTCGTAATATAAGCCCTACCCCCCCCCCCCAAAAAAAATAAGCCCCACTTAAGATTGTCAGCTAGACGGACACATTTGGAGCCGTATTTCCTCAAAAAGAAGACCGAACGGAAAATAAGTCCCAATGCGTCTTTTCGGAGCAAAAAATGAATATAAGACCCGGTCTTATTTTCGGGGAAAACGTCGGTAATTCGAGGACTACCTGGACCTGCTGTATATTGGTGTTAAAGTCAGGGCTTTGCCGGTTTCCGTTGCAGATGCTTTGGCGAGTTGATCTCGGGAAGGTTTCTGAGCTCCCTGGTCTCGGTCGACTGATGGGGTCTCTTCCCCCTTGCCATTTCTCTGGATAACATATTGATAGGGTCTGTCCCCCAAATGGCCTTCAGTTTCCCCTTTCCTATCCACCCAGACCCCATCGGGCTCGAGAGCAAGCGGATGGCTTCTTGAAGAATTGGGGAGGGGGGGGGGTTTGCGTCTGCCAATAGGAGCTTTAGGAAATGGCCCTTTCCCCCAGGAGTTGAGAGACAAGCTGGGCTTCCTCTAGGGGGGTGGGGGTTATTTGGTGGGGGTCTGGCACCTAGGGTCCAAAAGAAAGTTGGTGGGGTCATGTTAAATAGAAAGTAGCCAGTTCTGTGCTGGGATCATTCCCAGGCTGAAGAGGAGAAGGGGGGGAACTGCTCCTAGAAAGCTGGATATGCTCTTTGTGCTTAGTAGTTGGCAAGGAGGAGGAGAGCCCCTCCCCTCCCAGGATGTGTAGAGCCCCCCCCCCATCTTGCAACGCAATTGGAGGGGCGAGGATGAACTTCCCCTGTTGCCCGTCTTCCTTTTGCTCTCTCTCTCTCTCTCTTTCTCTCCCTCTGCCCCCCTGTCGCTTTCCTCCTCTCTCTCACTTTCTCTTTCTTTCACTCTCTCTCTCACTCTGTCACTCTCTTTCACTCTCGCTCCAGCAGCCAGGAGGGAGGAGGGACAGAAGCTTTCCACCCCACCCAAGAGCCAGCAGTCTTTTTGAAGATCCAAGGGAACTGGTGCAAAGGATTCTGGGATGTGGGATGGTGAGTCACAAGAGGAAATTTAAAAAAAAAAAAAAAAGGTCCAGTGATGCCCGCTGGACCCAGCCGGGTCTCAGGTTTTGTCGTGTGGACACACCTATACCCACACCTCCTCCTGCAGACCCCGTGCAGAGGTTCTTTGTGCAAGCCGTGTTAACTTTTGGATATACGGAGGAGAGGTCGGCCTTTTGGGCTGGTGGAGGCCTCTGGTTGCCTGTTTTGCCTCGGGAAGCAGAAGGTCCAGAGGTTCCCCCTTGAAATTCTGAGGGGGGGAGGGAGTCCTTTCTCCAAGGTGCCGATGGCGCAAACTGGACCTTGTTTGCTGCTCAAAAAAAGGTTGCCTTAAGCGAACGAATCTTAGAAACGTCCTGGAAGAATTCCGGCGTACGTATCCTCTGTGTGCCCTCCAGGACCCCAGGTGCCCATCCTTCGCAGCCTTTCCCCCTTTTTTGTGGGAGATCTCTGAGGAAAGGGGGGGGAGGGGAAACCCCTTCTCGTTGCTCATCCCATTGCTGCCATGCCAGAAAACAGAGTGGACTTCCTCCCCTGTTTGGGCTGGCAGTCCAGTTGGTGGCAGGAAATCTGTTGGCGGATGGAAAGCCGCTTTCTTGGTTGTAGGGAGCCGTGGGTAGGGAGCCTGCTTGGGTTCAGCCAGTTCCCCAATCCAGATGGGGATTTTAGCTTCTGGATCAATACCTCTCCGCTTCGCCCCGATTTACAGTATCAAAAAGTGCTTTGCTGAATCTTTGGCCTGACTTTCTGCAGAAATCTCAGCTACCGGTTTGTCAGGCTCTGCGCCTTTATCTGTGTCCCCTCGTTAAAGATCCTTTGAGATGTATGCTTCATTAATTGCTTTAAATTAGAGTTAGAGGGAAGTGTAGTCATCCCCATCTCCCCCCTCCAATAACACTAGCGCTTCCCTCACTTGCTTGCAACTGTTTTTAATAGAAAAAGTTGTAGTCTCACAGCAGGCTGCCATGGGTAAAAGCGGGATCAAAGCCCAGAGTAATTTGTCCTGCTAGGCTTAAGACAAGCCCAATCCAGATTTTTTTTTCCCTCCCCCTCCCAAAGTTGCTAGAATTTTTAGGAACCTCTGCTCTAAATGGGTGAATTTACAGAAGGAATCCAGCTGTTTGTCCTCTTCACCTTCCTCAAAATGTTTTGCCTGTAATTTAGAAATCCACTGGGAAGAGGAAGCAGCTCGATTTCGTTCGTAACATGGTCGAAAAGGGTTAAGTTTTCCTATCTCCTCCAAGAGAGAGAGAGAGAGAAAGAGAGAGAGAGAGAAGGGAGGAGAGAGAAGGAAATAGAGAAGGGAAGAGAGAGGAGAGAGAAGGAAGGAGAGCTAGAGAAGGGAGGAGAGAGAGAAGGGAAGAGAGAGGAGAGAGAAGGAAGGAGAGCTAGAGAAGGGAGGAGAGAGAGAAGGAAAGAGAGAGGAGAGAGAGAGAAGGGAGGAGAGAGAGAAGGAAATAGAGAAGGGAAGAGAGAGGAGAGAGAAGGGAGGAGAGCTAGAGAAGGGAGGAGAGAGAGAAGGAAAGAGAGAAGAGAGGAGAGAGAGAGAAGGGAGGAGAGAGAAGGAAATAGAGAAGGGAAGAGAGAGGAGAGAGAAGGGAGGAGAGCTAGAGAAGGGAGGAGAGAGAGAAGGAAATAGAGAAGGGAAGAGAGAGGAGAGAGAAGGGAGGAGAGCTAGAGAAGGGAGGAGAGAGAGAAGGGAGGAGAGAGAGAAGGAAATAGAGAAGGGAAGAGAGAGAGAAGGGAAGAGAGAGGAGAGAGAAGGAAGGAGAGAGGAGAGAGAGAAGGAAATAGAGAAGAGAGGAGAGAGAGAAGGGAGAAGAGAGAGAAAAGGAGAGAGAGAGAGACGGAGACAGAGAGGAGAGAGAGAAAGAGAGACTCCTCCAGGAGAGCCTGAGCCCTCCTGTGCTTGCCAGGCCTTGGGAAGCGTTCAGAGGGCCGTAGGATCACGTCCTGGTACCTGCTACGTCCTGGGATCACCTGGAAAAGTCACATTTGCTGAGGCTTGGTTTGGTTTTTATCACTGAAGGATGCGGAGAAAGGTTTTCCTTTCCATAAATAGCCGCTGGAGCTCTCGATGGAGAAAGGAGAGGCTTCCAGGAGCGCTTTAGTGCGATGGCATCGTCCCAGAGAGAGGTGATGGATGGTCTTTGAGCCGAGCTGTTTCGGCAGCAGCTCCGCGAGGCCTCTGAATCGAGCTATTTCAGCGGCGTGGATGGTGGTGGGCTTCCTGAAAGAAGTCAGGTGTAGTTCGGGGACTTCCTGCATTCGTGGAGAGCGGAAGGAAACCCCAAGAGGGCTTCCCAAGCGGATGGCATTGACCGACCTATCCAGGCCGGCCGGGGGTGGGACAGTTGAGACAGGCCTGAGCTGAGAGGGTAATTCGGTGGCCCTGCTTGGGAGTCTGTCAGACACGGTGAGCCACAAGTAGCGCAGTGGTTACAATGCAATATTGCAGGCTCATTCTGCCCACTGCCAGGAGTTCGATCAAGTTCGATCTAACCAGCTGGAGGTTGATCCTTCCGAGGTCGGTCCAACGAGGATCCCGAGTATTGGGGGAGTGGGGGGCCGTAGGCCGATTCTGTAAACCGCTTAGGGCTGCGAAGAGGGTATATAAATCTTAAGTGCTATTCCTGTTGGGGGATGCTTGGTAGGGCCGAGGGACTTCTGGCACCCTAGAGCGTGGGTATTTCCATGACGCTGGTGCTGTTGAGATCTTAGAAATGAAAGAGCTGCCTGTGACTCAGCATTTTGTCACAGACACACACACACAGAGCGATGCAACAGAGTTATGTCTGGTTTATTTCCAGCCCATCTAGGAGCATGGAGATCTTGTTGCACAGCAGGCCTAGTGGGTATCAACTAGTTTGGCAAGGCCGATAGAAATAGTTCTTTGCTCTTTGGCTGGCTTGAGTGGACAAGGCTAAGAGAGGGTCCGGAGGAAGGCTTTGTGGCGAGAACATTCCTGGGAAGCTGAGGCATTCCTTCCATGGACTGCCAGCCTTCAGGTGCCACCAGCTTCCTTTTGCAACCCCCCGTCCTCTGTTTTGATGACCAGTTTGCAAAGGAGGAGGGTCAAAAAAGGGGGAACGTTTCAAAGAGCTGCCAACATTCAGGGTTGCTGCTCTGGGGCAACGAACAAACCAGGGTTAGCTGCTTCTGCCTGCTTCCTGCTTTTGAGACCAGAGCAGACTAGCCCGGCTTAGAGACGTTGAAAGGTTTCTTCCTGCCCTCCCCTTGAATGCAGCACAGGGCTCTCCCTTAGTCGGTGCCCTCGGTTTAACCGAGGATTTTCTGCCCACTCCTTGATGGCACAGCTAAATTGGCTTCTGCTTTCAGGGGACGAGATGACCCTCAGTCAAATTGGTTTCTGCCCAGAGATGTTGATATAGTCAAGGCAAAGTGGGATCAGATGAGCGTTTGGGTTTATTGAGCCGTTCCCAAAGAACGGTGTGAGGCCTTAAGTCGAATGGTTAATGGCTTCGTGCACGGGAATGGCCCAGGATAAGAGACTCCATGCTCAGCATCACAGCCTCGGGTGTGACAGAATTTGAGTCTCCGCAAATATGAAAACATTGAGGCCCCTTTATGCTCACTGGTTCTTGCTCTCGTTGTCCTAGCTCAGGCATCTTCAAGCTTGACAGTTCTAAGACTTGTGGACTTCCACTCCCAGAATTCCTCCTCCAGCCATGTTAGCTCAGGAATCCTGAGAATTGAAGTCCACAAGTCTTAAACTTGCCAAGTTTGGAGACCCTTGGATTAGATAGATGGATGATAGATTAGATAGATAGATAGATAGATAGATAGATAGATAGATAGATAGATAGATAGATAGATAGATAGATAGATAGATATACTGTAGATCAGGGGTCTTCAAACTCGACAGCTTGAAGACTTGTGGACTTCAACTCCCAGAATTCCTCCTCCAGCCACGTTAGCTCAGGAATCCTGGGAGTTGAAGTCCCACAAGCCTTAAAACTTGCCAAGTTTGGAGACCCTTGCCTTAGCTGTTCTTGGAAGAGTTGGCTCCCGGATCTCTTGTCTGTTTGAGGTGCATGTGGTGGGGGATCCTCCCCTCTTATCATCCTAAGATTCCTCCCCTCTTAACGTCGAATGTGGTGCCAGGGCATGCTTGAGACAGGGAGGCAGGCCAGCCAGCCAGCCCAGGGACAACAAGGCGAGAAGAGCCAACGAGTGATCTCCACTTGCCTGGAAGTCTTTCTGGGAAGAGCAGCTTTTAGGAAACTAAGCCTGCCCAGGGTGGGGTTCTGGCTTGTCCGGAATTCAGGGGATTGCAGGACCCTTCCTTTACCGCTTTCCGATGGAACATTCTCCCTCTTTCATGCCCAGGCTCTGTTGGGAACCAGGGGGCAGAGCTGCCCAGGGGACTGGAAGGTGGCTAGGGGCCAGTCAAGAGTCCTCGTGGGGATGGGGTGGAAGGAAATCCTGGCTCCATCCCTTTTTGCCAATGTTGCTTTCTCTTTTCTGCGGCAGGCTCCATACCCCGCGGGACAGAACACAGCGCCCACCACGCTGGTGTACCCCCAGGCCCCTCAGGCGATGAGCACGCAGCCTCAGACCCGCTCTCCGGTAAGAAGACCGCCCCTCTCGGCTCAGCACGGCCCTTTTTCAGTCCCAACGGGGGAGGCCCGGCCTCTTCTCGCCTCCCCTCTGGCGCGGCTGCTGCTGCTGACAGAAGAGTCCCTGCTTCACTGTCATTTGGGAGAAGGGGGACAAAAGGACGCAAGACTCCGGTCCTTGGAGCCCTGCTCCTCTTCCCCCCCCCCTCCAGCTCCCCAGTGCATTTCTGCCCCTGTCTCTTGTGTTCCTCGTTGTCTACGCTGCAGTGTAAATGCGACCCCTCCTCCCCTCCTCCCCACCCCCCTGCCTTCCTTTTCTCCGATGCTCAGGACCTTTGGGGTTTCTGCAAATGGTGTGTGGTCTGTTGCCAGAGGAGCTTGTGCCATCGCCCTGCCCCTGCATCTCTGGCGATCCTTTGCCATTTTGCACCCTAAGGCTGTGCCTTTCAAAAATGACAGCTAGCTGCCCATCCTCTGCCCTTCCTCGTCTCTCTTTCTCTCTCTCTCTCTCTCACACACACACACACACACACACAGCCTTTGGGATGGAGAAGTGGAGAAGCTCTGTGCCCTTTGCTTCCAGCTGCCTGTCTGGCTTCAAGGTAGGGAGGGACAACACACACCCCTCCGCCCTCCAGCTGATGCTTCCTTAAGCCAGCCTCCCACACCGACTCACTCACCCACCCCCAGTCTTGACCTCTGGCGAGCCAGTTTTGGAGGACTTGTTAAAGAAGCGAGCAAAGTTAAGGATCGGTGGCTAGAGGAAAGAGGTTGACCTGCCCCAGGGGTGCCTCTCTAAATTAGTTTTCTTGACAGCCCAGCAGAGCTGTGCCCATCCCTTGCCTTGGCCCCTGGAAGCGGAGGAAGGATTTGGAACAGAGTCCAGTTTACAGGTCCTTGGCAGGAAGAGGCTGGATAAAATACTACCTTGTAAGCAATATGACAAACTGTACTCCTTCGTGCAGACAAGTCAGCCAGTCGTGCCCACGGCACTGCTTCCATTCTGTCCCCCACCCACCCACCCATCCTTTTTTTTTTTTTTTTTAATTTCCTCCCCCTCCCCCCCTCCCATTGTTGACTGATCTACAGAAAAGCCCTGATTTTCTTTTTGGGGCAAGGGGGGGGGGCATTTTAATATCCGGCCCAGGTTGGCTCTTCCTGACCCCTGGCAGGCTCAGAGGCCCGTTAACTCTCAAGGCAGGGAGACCTGGAGACAGGGCTGCCAACTCAAACCAGCTACCCCCCCCAAAAAAGGCTCAACGACGTTTTTCTAACCCTGGCTTGGGAGGTTGCCGGGTGTGCGTGTGTGTCTTTGAATCGTGCCGATCAAGGCAAAATTGGCAACTCTCGAATCGGCAGCCCCACAAAGCGCAGATCCCGGAGAAGATCCCCGGGCGTAGAAGCTGCCTCTAAAAGTGCTCAGCCATTTTTCTGTGGTCATGAACAATTTACCCTCCCCCCCACCCCCCTAAAATACTACCCTGTGTGCAATTTTTCTTGCCATCTGTTGCCTCTCATTGCCACCCCATGACTAAAAACTTGCTCACGTAACATTTCATTCTCCCCTTCCGCAAGTCCAAAACAAATGCAATTTTGGCTGCTCTCCAATCCCTTTTGCATTCTGTTCTGGGTTTGGTTGCATCAACCCCTCCCTTCCAAATCCTGCCCCATCCACGGGTGGTGCTGAGGGGTAGACAGGGGTCACAGCTGGTGGCCTTGTGTCCATTCCCCTGCTGGGTAAATGAAGGGCAGCAGCGCAAGACTTCTTCCCCTTCGGGGGCCACGGGGCCACCGTGGCACCTCCTGGATACCACAGGCCCGTCCAGACCCTCGTCTTGCCACGTAGTGCCAGCTCATGGCAGGCCTGGCCTGCCCGTTCGTACGTGCCACGGTGACGCAGTGGCTAGAGGGCAGTACCGCAGGCTATTTCTGCTGACTGCCGGCTGCCTGCAACTTGGCAGTTCGAATCCCACCAGGCTCAAGGTTGGCTCAGCCTTCCGTCCTTCCGAGGTCGGTAAAACGAAGACCCCAAATCGTTGGGGGCAATAGGCTGACTCTGTTAAACCGCTTAGAGAGGGCTGTAAAAGCACTGTGAAGCGGTATATAAGTCGTAAGGGCTATTGCTATTTTACGGCAACTTAACCACTCAGCTGGGGCAGTGAAGGGCAGTTCCCAATTGTGGACAACGTTCCTTAAGCGTTGGAGCCCTACCCCCTTCCCAACTACATTCTAGCCTCCAGTAGGTGACACTGGGAGCCTGATTGACAACCCCCCCCCTGCTCCCCTTAGGAAATGAACCCTTGAAATCTCCAGTGAGTACAGTTTGTTGTGTTGCTTACAGCTCCCGGAGGAAGAGGTGGCCAGTAGCTGATGGCAGCCAGCGGGAGAAGTTAGTCTGGGTGGTTTCTTTCCCCTAAAGTTGTTGCTTAAGCGCTCTTGGCGTAGATTAGCATCTTCAGGTTTCCCAGAAGGCTTTGCAAAGGCCGGCAGGGGGTGGCTGGGGGAACGGGGTGCATTTCTGCCCTCCATTTGGCCGGAGGAGCAAAGCCCGGGGGGGGGGGTTGGGTGGAGCCCTTCCTGTGTGGATCTAACCAGGTCTGAGTGCTGGAGAAAGCTTGCGTTGCGCATATCCGAATGGAGAGGAAAGGGTTGGCCGGGCAGGAGTGTGCCGTTTGCTGGAGGTAGGGGGTGGCTGGGTAAGGCTGGCCCTTATCTCCTCCAACCCTGGGGGCCTTCAGAGCGCCCCCTCCAGGAAGAGGCAGTGGCCTTGTTGCCTGCTGGCGCTCGCTGGCCGGGTTTTTGTTGTTGTTGCTGTTGTTGTTGTACCCTCTCCTCTCCAGCCTCCTCCGTAGGATTTGGGCAGATAAATTATCATTGCGTTGTCCAGAGAACAAAGGAGGAGGCCATTTTTTTTTTTTTTTTTCTCCCGAGATGGTCCCGTCTGCAGCTACTCTGAATTTATTTCAAGCACCCCTCTAGACCGCAACAGGCAAGAACAATTAAAAAAGAGGCAGTCAGGAAAGACTTAGTGCCCCCTCCCTTCAAAAATAGGGTTGGGGGGCCAAGGAGAGAGAAGACAGATGTGACCACCATCAACTTCCATCACTCCCTGGGTGCTTTTCACGGCCAGCGGTTGTGCCGAGATGGTGCCGGAGAGGAGGAGGAGGAGGAGGACTCCTCCCGTGGCTCAGGACGAAGGGCCGGCAAGGAAAGAGGGCCGCTCTTTGGATGGGTAGCCGCTGACCGACAGGCCGGGCTGTTCCAATTGAAGCCGAGGGCAGGGCGGGGCAGGCAGGCCTGTTCTGTCCCTTTCCATCCCTCCACGTTCAGACCCCAGTTGCTGCTGTGCCTGGGAGGGAGGGGGATCCCTTGGGAACACTCAGCCGGATTGCCCCCCCCCCATGCACCAGTGGGGTGGGGTCTCCCAGGGCTGGCCACAGGTTCACCCAAGTTATGGGGGGCCGGGGGGGGGGGGGCGTGGGTCAGCCGGGGTCAGCCGTGCCCCTCCCTCCCTCCCTCCGTGTCCTGCAGCTGTGCTTTTGTTGTAGTGCTCTTTATTTCCTCATCTGTCATTTATGCATCCCCCCCCCCGCTCCCCCCTGCCATGGATTTCATTTGCATAGAGTGTGACATTTTTGCCTTTTGTGGTGTTTCTGACTCTCTGTGTCTTCCCTTTCTTTTGTGTGTGTGTTTTTGTTTCTCCCGCTTCTCCTCAGTTTGCAGCCGGGCCTCGACCTGCCCACCACCAGGTACGGTACCATCCTTGACACCCTTCCTCTCCCCCTCTCTCTCCCTCCGCTGCAGACTGGTTGGGGGTGGAAGGGATTCTGGCATCCTCCTGCTAATTCTCAAGCTCTGGGCGCCTCCCCTTTCCAACTGCTACTAATTCTGTTGCTTTCCTGGACAACCCCCCCCCTCCCCCCAACATTCCTCTTCCACTTGGCCCCGAAGAGGGTGGTCTCGGGGCTCTTGGTGCTTACTCAACCCTTTGAGAGGATCGCGGGGTGGGGGTGTTCCAGTCTGTGGAGTGGGGAGACCTGACCCCCCCCCCAACCCGCTACCGCTTCCTCCCCCTTGTGTAAAATCTGGATTTATACCTGCGGATTGGGGTGTGGGTGGAAGGGGTTGTATCTAATACAGAAGAGATGCAGCCAGTGGCGCTGCTGAATTGCAGTGAGGGGAGCAGAGCCCTGGTCTCAACGGAGCCGAGACCCGGCAAACCTGATAGGCAAAATGTCACCCGAAGTTGGTGTTTCTGGCCTGAGCCGAGCGTCCGTGAGTCTCACGGCGCGGATTCTAAAAAGTGGTGAGGATTTGTGTGAACCGGCACGGTTTAACTCGGGTCAGCTCTTTCTACTTAACACTTAATATTGGGGTTCCATGGGTGTCACCCAGGAGTGTCAGGGTTGCCACTTGAGAGAGAGAAAGAGAGAGGAAGGGAGTGAGAGAGGGAACAAGGGAAGGGGAAAAGGAGAGGAGAGAAAGAGAGATGAGAAAAGAGGAGAGAGCGGAAGGAGGGGGAAAGAAGAGGGTGGGAGGAAGAGGAGAGAGGGAACAAGGGAAGGGGAAAGAGGGAGAGGAGAGGGAGAGGATGGGAGGAAGAGAGGAGAGAGGGAACGAAGGAGAGGAGAGAGGAAGGGGGAGAGAGATGAGAAGAGAGAGGGGCTTCTCCTTTCTCCTCTCCTCTCTATGGCTCCACTTCTGTGTCGTTGAGGATTAGAAAAGGACCACTTAGGCCGTTGTAGGTTGAGGCTGTTGGCTGAGCCCCCCCCCCTTCCCCTCTCTGGGGGTGGACGGAGAGCCACAGATCTGGACTGATAGGGAAACCTGCTCCTGACCCCATGAGGGCTCTTTCCCTGGACCAAAAAGACGAGACGCACATCTGCTTCATGCGCTTGATGAATTATATGCAGAGGTTGCCGTGCAATAGGTTGTACGGCACCTGAACGCAATGAAATTAAAAGATGCAGCTTGAAATATGAAAGGCAACTGGACGTTAGTGGAGAGTGGATCGGAAGAGATACCACCTGCCAAGTGCTGATGAATGTGCGGCCGTAACGGAAGATGCCCAGCGCTGTTGTCAGGATCTCCGGACCGCAAGCGGTCTCCCGGGAGGCCAAAAGCGGTGGCTTTTGGAGCAGCGAGGTCATCCAACCCATGTCTGATGCGAGCACGGACGTTGCATCGCTTGTGGGATCATCTGTGTCATTTGACACCTCCCCCTCCCTCCCCAATAAGCCCATAAAACTTTGGGTCGGTTTGATGGATGCTGTCTTGCGTGTCCTCCCTCCCGGGGCCTTTCGCTCATCACCCTTCCGTGTCCCCGGCTTCTCCTTGGGTGGCGCCTGCCGCGACATTGGTGCTGAGCCGTCCTTCTGCTAATCCCTCGCAGGCAGCTAGCAGGCAATGCGTGCGCATTCGCACGCAATCCCCACCCCACCCCGCTGCCCCCTTACCTATACTGCACCTCACAGCTGATTTTCGGCCAGTTTG
Organism: Hydrophis major; assembly: GCA_033807585.1. Lineage (NCBI taxonomy): Eukaryota > Metazoa > Chordata > Lepidosauria > Squamata > Elapidae > Hydrophis > Hydrophis major. Next base: position 10,166,772 of record CM066342.1, read on the forward strand.
AGGCTTTTTTCAGCCTCCCAGAGGCTCCAGGAAGGCTTCTGCAGGCTTTGCAGGTCGAAAACTAGCCCCGTTTCGTCACTTCCGGAACTGTCGGGAAAACAGGAAGTGACCAAACGGGGCTAGTTTTCAGCCTGCCAGAAGCCTTCCTCAAGCTTCTGGGAGGCTGAAAAAGGCCTCAAACCCGCTGAAAATCAGCGGTGAGGCGCACGCATGTGCAGTAAGTTTGCCTACAGCTCGCGTGCCAGCACAAACGGCTCTGTGTGCTATAGGTTTGCCATCACGAAACTAGCACGACTACTTGCACCTCAGGGCACGCAACACAAAGCTGTTAAGAAGCAACCATGGGCGGGGGGAAAGAATGAACGATTGTGGGTGACAAGAGATGGTGGGGGGGGAGCCTAAAACGGCTGCTTCCTAGGAGGGCTGCTTCCCCACAGGCTTAGAGGGGTCGGGCGAAGACTTCTGCCAGATCTGGGGGTCTCCCGCAGCTCTCCCTTGGCCTGAGCTCCAGCCGACCGGTCAGCGGCTGGGTGGATACATCCTGCAGTGGAGATGCTATCCCGGCTTAGTCGTGTTGGGCAGAGCAAGGGGAAGAATGGTCTTCCTCTCCTGTTCTTTCCTCAACTTACGACCCAAAAATCCCTGCTGCTAAGCGAGACGTTGGTTCCATGAGGTTTGGTGACCTGTTTGGTGACCTTTCCAGTTACTCAGGGACTCACACGGTCGTTAAGTCAGTCCGGCTTCTCTGTTTGACTTTGCTTGGGTCGGACGGCCGCCCAAAGGGGGATTATCATGACCCCTGCGACTGTCGTAAATTGGAGTCAATTGCCAAGTACCTGGATTTTAATCCCATAGGGATGTTGCAACCGTCGTAAGCATGAAAAACGGTCATCGGTTGCTTTTTTTTTTTTTTTTTTTCCTATTTGTAAGTCGAGGACGTACCTGTATTAGACGGGCCAACAGGTGGGTGCTAGGTGAGGGAAAGGGAAACAGGCAGAAGTGTATATTTTTTCGGCTTCTGTGTTTCCATGGAGCGGAGCGGAGCTTTCTAGGGGCAGCTAGGTGCCCAGCTCTCTCCTGGCCTGGGCAGGGCGGCATCCCAAAGAAAAGCAGCAAAAAGCAGAAGTGGCGTAGTGGTTAGAGTGCAGTACTGCAGGCTACTTCTGCTGACTGCCTGCTGCCTGCAATTTGGCAGTTCGAATCCCACCAGGTTCAAAGTTGACTCAGCCTTCCATCCTTCCGAGGTGGGTAAAATGAGGACCCAGATTGTTGGGGGAAATAGGCTGACTCTGCAAAACCGCTTAGAGAGGGCTGTAAAGCACTGTGAAGCGGTATATAAGTGCTGTTGCTATTTTCCTTCCTTCCCTCCCTCCCTCCCTGTGGTTAGAATAGGGTATTGCAGGTTAACTCTGCCCACTGCCAGCAGTTCGATCCTGACCGGCTCAAGGTCGACTCAGCCTCCCATCCTTCCGAAGTGGGTAAAATGAGGACCCAGGTTGTTGGGGGTAAAGTGGCTGACTCTGTGAACCGCTTAGAGATAGCTGCAAAGCACTATAAAGTGGTACAGACCTGCTATTGCTATTAAAAGATGCTTCTGCCCTCTTTTGCTCTCCCATGACTTAGGAATGGTTGCTCCAGGGTGGCATTTTCTCAACAAGGTCTCTATTAATCCCTGATTGGCAGCGGAGGACCCTGGATGCTGGAGTGGGGGGGAGTGGAGAGTGAGTCCCAAGGAACACTGATTGTGTGGCTCCTGTCCTATCCACCCTCCTCAGGGTGTGTGTGTGTGTGTGCGAACACTGCTGCTTCTCCAAGAAAGGTGAAGTGGGAACTGGTGCCTTGAGGCCCTTTCCCGGGTCCCAGGCTGGCCTCTGTTTGGGCTGAAAGTGCCCTGTAGGGAGGGCTCTCTGCCCACACACACACACACACACACACACTGTAAAAAAAGGATGTTGAGACTCTGGAAAGAGTACAGAGAAGAGCAACAAAGATGATTAGGGGACTGGAGGATAATACATACAAAGAATGGTTTTGTCTAGTCTGATGAAAAGAAGGTCTAGGGGTGACATGATAGCAGTCTTCCAGTATCTCAGGGGCTGCCCCAAAGAAGAGGGAGTCAAGCTAGAGAGAGAGAGAGAGAGGAGAGAAAGAGAAGAGAGAGAGAAGAGGGAAAGAGAGAGAGAGAGGAGAGAAAGAGAAGAGAGAGAGAAGGGGGAAAGAGAAGAGAGTAGAGAAAGAAGAAAAAGAGAGAGAGAGACAGGAGAGAAAGAGAAGAGAGAGAGGAGAGGGAAAGAGAGAGAGGAGAGAAAGAGAAGAGAGAGGAGAGAAGAAGAGGGAAAGAGAAGAGAGAGTAGAGAAAGAAGAAAAAGAGAGAGAGAGGAGAGAAAGAGAAGAGAGAGAAGAGGGAAAGAGAGAGAGAGGAGAGAAAGAGAAGAGAGAGAAGAGGGAAAGAGAAGAGAGAGTAGAGAAAGAAGAAAAAAAAGAGAGAGAGACAGGAGAGAAAGAGAAGAGAGAGAAGAGGGAAAGAGAGGAGAGAAAGAGAAGAGAGTAGAGAAAGAAGAAAGAGAGAGACAGGAGAGAAAGAGAAGAGAGAGAGAAGAGGGAAAGAGAGAGAGACAGAAGAGAAAGAGAAGAGAGAGTAGAGAAAGAGAAGAAAGAGAAGAGAGGGGGAGAGAGACAAGAGGGAAAGAGAAGAGAGAGAAGAGGGAAAGAGAGAGAGAGAAGAGGGAAAGAGAAGAGAGAGTAGAGAAAGAGAAGAAAAAGAGAGAGACAGGAGAGAAAGAGGAGAGAGAGAAGAGGGAAAGAGAGAGAGACAGGAGAGAAAGAGAAGAGAAAGAGAAGAAAGAGAGAGAGAGAGAAGAAGAAGAAGAAGAAGCAATGGGTGGAAACTAACCAAGGAGAGAAGCAACTTAGAACTAAGGATAAATTTCCTGACTGTGAAAAGAATTAATCAGTGGAACAACCTGCCTCCAGAAGCTGCAAATGCTCCAACACTGGAAGCTTTTAAGAAGGGATGGTGGTGTAGGGTTTCTTGCCTAAGCAAGGGGTTGGACTAGAAGACCTCCAAGGTCCCTTCCAACTCTGTTATTCTCATTCTTGTCAGAAGCCAATCCGATGTTTGGCGCGCCTGGTTGCTCTCCGTTCTGCCATGCGCTCTGGGGGGGGAAGGGGGGACAGGGAAGTGTCTCCCAAGGCAGCTCAGGCCTGGGAAATGGAGATCCTTTCCCCCTGCCAGCAGCCCCTGAGTAGGACTTGATGTCCTCCGGGGCTGCCGCCCTGCGGTAGAAGCGGAAATTCCAGGAAGGAGGGAGAGGCAACCCAGGTAGCCCCAGGAGGTTGCCGCCTGGCTCCTCTTGGAACAGATAATGTTGGCACCTGGTGCACAGGCAGCTCCATCCAGGGTGGTGTCCTTGGTGCCTTGGAGATGAGCTGGCCAGGCCGAGCGGCGGGAGGGGGTCCTCCGTTGCATGCTGGCCCCCCTCCCTCCCTCGGGTTGACCGTTCAGCTGTTCCACCGGCTTTCTTTTTATTTCCTGCTGCTTCGTTGTTGAAGGGAGGATTCAGACCGATCCAGGTAAACTTTCCCTACTGGCTCTGCATGGCCCCAACTGCCTCTTTGGTCACCACCCTCATTAGCGGTTGGGTATTTTAATGCTTGCACTTTACACACACACACACACACACACATGAGAGACATAAGAGTCTACGTGTTAAAAGTGCCATCTTAAAAACCAGAGCTCCCACCCGATTGGCCTGGGGGAACGGGGATGAGATATCAAGTGAAAGGCAGGCTGCCACCTTTTTTTATATCTTTTTTTTTTTTTTCACGAGGTTAAGACTGGCACCTCCTCCGGGGTCATCTCGGAGAAGGTCCCAACTGCCTCCTGCCCCGGGCTTGGCTGTGCGGAGATCTTGCGGGCCTGTTTTTCCAGCTTCTGTCCTGCCACCCCCTGGCTTCAGGAGCAGGATTTCCCAAGGGCCAAGAGGGTGTTCGGTCTGGGTTCTGCTTCGTTCCCACTGCTTCAGGGACGTGGGGCCTTCTCGAGCTAAGGGCTGCCTAGCTTTCCGTCGGGAGCCTTTCTGGTGCCAGTGATCCACTAAACCCACCGAGTTCCTTGCTTGCCTTGCCTTCCCTCCCTCCCCCCCTTTCCCCAGTTTTTCCAGAGGCCTCAAATCCAGCCCCCTCGAGCTACGATCCAGAACAGCAGCCCCTCCCTCCGCCCAGGCGCACAAACCCCTACGGCTGTCTATCAGGCCAATCAGCACATCATGATGGTCAACCACCTCCCGATGCCCTATCCGATGCCTCAGGGGCCCCAGTACTGTATTCCACAGGTAAGGTGGCCGCAACCCCTTCTGCTGGGCCCGGTGTGTGTGTGTGTGTGTGTGTGAGTGAGTGGGGAGGTATCTGTGCTGTGGGCATCCTTCCTACCCTTTCCCTGCCTTTGCCAGTTTTGGCTGGAAGAAGCGCTGGGGATGCCACCATTGTAAAAGCCCCACAGCAGGTGGCTTCACCAGGTGGGCATCGCAAGCCCTTAGCACTCCTGGCAGGGAGAGGGCTGTGTTTTCCTGGCTGCTTCTGAAGGAGGAGGGTGAGTGGGTGGGCGGTTCAGTGGAAGGCAGGTTTTGCCTCCTCCAATGCTTTCCTGCTTTGCATCTTCCCGAGGGAGGGAGGGAGGCGTATTTTTTCCTTTGTCACCTGTTGTGTCCTCATGCCCGATGCCTTTCCTCCTGCAGTATCGGCACAGCAGTTCTCCTTACGTGGGCCCCCCACAACAGTATCCTGTTCAGCCCCCAGGGCCTGGCCCCTTCTATCCAGGACCGGGGCCTGGAGAATTCCCCAACGCCTATGGTAAGACGTTCCCTGAGGGAAATAGGCTGTTTCTGGTCCCTTTTCCCCTCCCCTTCGGGCATCTGTCCAGCCTTGGGGACTCCTGGCTCGGAAAGGGTTGGCTGGCTCCGTTCAGACCCCGCCAGATGTGGGGGTTCTTCTTCTTCTTCTCCTTCTCCTCCTCCTCCTCCTCCTCCTCTTCTTCTTCTTCTTCTTCTTCTTCTTCTCCTTCTCCTCCTTCTTCTTCTTCTTCTTCTCCTTCTCCTTCTTCTCCTCCTCCTCCTCCTGCTCTTCTCCTCCTCCTCTTCTTCTCCTCCTCCTCCTCCTCCTCTTCTTCTTCTTCTTCTTCTCCTCCTCCTCTTCTCCTCCTCCTCTTCTTCTCCTCCTCCTCCTCCTCCTCTTCTTCTCCTTCTCCTCTTCCTCTCCTCCTCCTCTTCTTCTCCTCCTCCTCCTCCTCCTCCTCCCCTCCTCCTCCTCCTCCTTCCTCCTCTCCTCCTCCTCCTCCTCCTCCTCCTCCTCCTCCTCCTCCTCTTCTTCTCTTCTTCTTCTTCTTCTTCTTCTTCTTCTTCTTCTTCTTCTTCTTCTTCTTCTTCTTCTTCTTCTTTTTCTTCTCTTCCTCCTCCTCCTTCTCTTCTTCTTCTTCTTCTCCTCCTCCTCCACCTCCTCCTCCTCCTTTTCTCTCGTTCCAGGAGCCCCTTTCTATCCGAGTCAGCCGGTGTACCCGTCAGCGCCCATCATAGTGCCTACCCCTCAACAACAGCCGCTCCCACCCACCAAGCGGGAGAAGAAGACGGTAAGCGTCCTCCGGTGGTGGTGGTGGGGCTTCCCATGGCTGGAGCGGTTGACCGGCCAGAAGGCCGATTGCGGCTGCTGAGGGTTAGCATCAAGCACCTTGCTGCATTTCAGCAGCTCGACCCTCACCAGGCTCAAGGTGGATTCAGCCTTCTGTCCTTCCAAGGTCGGTAAAACGAGGACCCAGATTGTTTGGGGGGGGGGCAAGAGGCTGACTCCGCAAACCACTTAGAGAAGGCTGTAAAAGCCCTGTGAAGCGGTATATAAGTCTACAGGATATTGTTTAGAAGAACAGGAAACCAATATCTCAGGGGTTTGCCCCAAAGAGGGAGTCAAGCTATTCTCCAAAGCACCTGAAGGCAGGACAATGGGTGGAAAAACTCTTCAAGAGAAGAAGCAACCCAGAACTTAGAAGGAATTTCCGGACAGTGAGAACAATTAACCAGTGGAACTACTTGACTCCAGAAGTTGCAAAGGCTCCAACCCTGGAAGTTTTAAAGAAGAGATTGGATAGGGGATAGGGTTTTCTTGCCTAAGCAGGGGGTTGGACTAGAAGACCTCCAAGGTGTCCCTTCCAACTCGGCTATTCTAACTTTTTGATGGTACAGGGAACGGCAGGGTGTTGAGCTCTTGGGTGGAGGGCATCTGAGGGTGATCTCGACTGCCTGGGCATCTTCAACAGTGCCAAACGGGGTTCGGCTTGGCCTCCCTGTGGGATGAGCCGAGTAGAAAGGACTCAGTGGCTTGCTTGTTTTTTTTTTCGGGCCAGATCCGCATCCGGGATCCGAATCAAGGGGGCAGAGACATAACGGAAGAAATTATGTCCGGTGGAGGGAGCAGGAACCCCACGCCTCCTGCTGTCCGGCCCACCTCGACCCCTACGCCGCCCCAGGTAAACAGCCCTCCTCCTCTTCCCCCCCCCCTCCTTTCTCCAGAGCAATCCGCATTGCAAACATGGGGTTTTGGAACGTCTGTGTAGTAGCTCCTGCTGTGCCTCTGCTGTCCCAAAGAGAGAGAGAGATTGGGGTCTCCAGTATAGGTAGTTCCTCGACTTACGACCACAGTTGAGCCCAAAATTTCCATTGCCAACGGAGACCCGTTGTTCAGAGAATTCTGCTCCATCTGACAACCTTCCTTGCCACCGTTGTGAAGTGAATCGCTGCAGCCGTGAAGCTAGCGACACGGTCGTTAAGCGAATCCGGCTCCCTCCCCCATTGGACTTTGCTTGTCCAAAGGCCGCCCAAGGGGATCATGTGACACACACCTTTCCCTTACCCCCCCCACCCCACTCTCACCCTTGGGATGCTACGACGATCACAAATCTTGAGATGGTTGCCAAACCTCTGAATTTCCATTGTGTGACCACGGGGATGCTGCCACTGTCGTACGTGTGAGAAACGGTCACCAGGCATTTTCTCAGCGACGACGTGACTCCGAGCGGTCGCTAAATGGACTGTTGTATTGTCAAGGACTTGCCTGCAGTTCTTTGTCCTTTAGAGCTTTGTCTTCTGGGCCCTTGTGGGTGCGGCAGTTGCGGGGCTGGAAAGGAATGGATTTGATCGATGTACGCTTCCCACCTGGAAAGCTTTGGTGGTTTCTAAAGGAGTAGCAGCCCCGCCCTGTCTCTCCCTCTGCCTGTTCTGATCCAGGCTCCCTGAGACAGTAACAATCCCACGCTGTTCTCCAAAAACCTTTGTTTTTATTTCAACAGCTGTATGTGCATTCACAGCCCGTAATGAGTCCCAAAAACAGTTTGAGAATAGTCCAACAGAAATTCTGCCGCAGTCTTTCGGGATAAGGCTGATAAGCACCCACCTTTATCTCCCTTGAAATGCTGCCCACAACTAAATTGCCAATTAGCTGTACGAGGCCAAATGGAGCACAAAGTCAACACAGAGCTTTAGAGTTTAAATCAACCAGATTGAACAAAGTTGCTTCCCGCAAAGGCTCCTGTCCCTTTGCTCCTCCTTTAGGTCTTATGGGAGGGCCAACCGCCTCCAAGCCTTACTGCCAAGTCGCCTCTTTTGTCTTAACTGTTCTTGCCTTCTGGCAGCTCTGTGCATACGCGCACTGGGAACAGGCTCCCCTTATTCTTCTGCCTTGCTGCTGCCAGATTCTGGAGGCTCTGGAGCCAGCACGTAACTCAGATGGCCCTGGCTCCATCTCTGTGTCAGACTCATATCCCTCATCTGAGACCTCCCAAGACTGTCCCACGTTCCTCCCCACTGTCTGACTCTGCTGCCAGCTCCGCAGGTCTACAGCGGACCACAACACAGCCCACAACCGAACAACCCCGGACAGCCACAATGTTCAGCTGCAGGGATCTTGCAGCAATATGGGGCTGTCTGTGGCGGACAGCTCCCTCTCTTCCCCCTTTCCTACTGCATCCAATGGGTCCGTCCAGACCTCTGGTAGACCCTTCCCCGTCTTTCGATGAAGGGCAGGGAAATTCCATGGGCTTCTCAGGGGAGGTCAGCCCCCTGGGGATGCCCTTCTCTGAACCCAAAGAGAAGGAGCGATGTGGGGTGGAATAGCGGCTTATCCAGCTTGTCTGGGTTTTTACATCATTCTACCCTTGTTCTATCTGACCAGGCTGTTTTAGAGAATTGGCCCATCAGTTGAACTCTGGGAGGTTAGAAGGATAAGGGCAGGGTGGGTCCCCATTTCCCCTGACCTAGGATCCCAGTGTCAGGATTCCGGCAGTTGCCCTACATTAAAGAATAAGCCTTGAGCCACACTTCAAAACCTGTAATGAATTTATTAGGAGGGAACCTGTCGGCAGGACCTGGTTGAAGCCGATTCCGAGACACGTAATTCACTGTCACCGTTGACCCTGGTTTCCATCCCCAACCACCTCTTTGGGTGCACCGTAATTCATATTCTCCAAGGAAACACATCCATTGCCAAGAGTCACCAATCATATTCTCCAACTAGTTGCAATCTCTGCAATTTATGAGTGGAAGGCACCGCTGCACTGCTCTTTCAAACTGCTTTCCCACCCAGCTTTCTATAAAACGGGCATAGAAATGTTTTATGAGGCCCATTGCCCAGGGCAGGGGGTTCGAGATGCGCGGAGAGCTCTGCCCTGCTGTCGTCTTCAGTGCTGCCGCCGATCGTAATGTTCTTTCTCTTCCCACCTTTTTCCTCCTCCTTTCCTCCCTCCCCATGTGCTTTTCTTTCCCATGTATATTACGGTTTGGTTTTCTTCCTTTTTCGAAATTTATTTGTTTTCTTCTTTCTTTTTTTTCGCCTCACCTGGCCCTTTCTCTCCCGCCTGCCTGCCTGCCTGCCTGCTTGCGTCCCACGTTGCCAGTTTTTATGTTCGCACGCTCATTATCATCCTTTTTTGTACCTCAAATCTCAGCAGCAGCTGCCCAGCCAGGTCCCCGAGCACAGCCCGGTGGCTTGCGGGACTGTGGAGACCTCACCCCTCCCTGCCAGCAGCCCCACTGCAACGACGGGCAGCCCCAAGCAAGGTGGGTGGACGGACAGCTCGTCCCGGTCGGAGAGAGATTGGTGGGGTCTCGGCCCCCTCTCCACTTTGGGGGCAGAGGAAAGGCTGAGCCCCCCCCCCCCAAAAAAAATTCTGCTTACTAGAGGACAGGAGGGAATTGGCTGCCTTGAGCCCCGTTTGCGAAGACTCCAAAGGACACAGGGAAGCCGAAATCCAATGGGTGGGACAGGCCGCTGCCCTAGCCCTATCCCCAAAGCTGGCCTCTTTTCAGTACCCCAAACTTGTAAGAGAAGCTGAAAACACCTCCACCCGCCATGCCACCCCCTCTCCCACTCCCCTCCTCCACCCACGCTCCTGGCCCAGTCCTGGCTAAGCTGCTCCCAGGCCTGTTTTGCGCTTAGGGACTGGCAGCCTGGCGCCCTCTGGTGAGGAAGAGGGGAGCTGCCAGTCCTTCCTTGGATGAGGGGAAGGGTCCCAGCCCTGCCTTGGCCATCTGGGGGGCGGGGGGGAACATGGAGAGGGGGGGGGTTGCATAGAGCCATCTAGGACTCGGAATCTCTCTTGGATTCGTGGTTTGAATTTTATGTTGCTTTCTGTCTGTACTCACGGCGCAGGCCTCATCTCCTCCTGGGAGCTTAGCCAGTCCTTCCCACTCTTCCCTGGGGTGACTCTCATCCCCCGGCCCACTTGAAGGGATGCCATAGCTCCGGAACAGCCTTGGCCCCCAGAGCAGCAAGCTCCTTGCCCTAGAGAGGCTTGTTTTTGCCCAGGCCAAGTGGCTCTCCAGAAGGCCACCCTTGCCACCTGGCAACCAAAAGATTGCTGGCTTTCGGTTTGTGGCCTGTCCCTTCAGGAGTGTGGCCTGCAAGTTTGCCTGCCTGTCCCGTCACTCTGAGGTTGAACTGAATCCAGGGAAGTGGGGGGGGGGGCATTTCTGTGGGTTCCCCCATCATGGGTTGGGGTACCGAGGAGAGCTGCAGCCAGTGGGCCTTTGGGGGGTGGGTGGGGGAGCAGTCCGTTCGATCTGATGGGGCTGGGCTTTTGTAATTCTGCCTTTCTCCTTTTCCCCAGAAGAGAAGCCTAAAACAGATCCAGTATTAAAATCTCCTTCCCCTGCCCTCAGACCGGAGCCGAGTGGAGAGAGGAAAGAACAAGCGGGCCTGACTGCGGAGACCCCCCCCTGCCCAGAGACCTCCTTGGAGCCTCCTGGTCCCGCTGGAGCCCCCTCCCTTGCAGTCGTGCCCCCCAGCAGGTCGCCAGTTGCACCGGGCTCGCAGGACGGGTGCGAACTGGCTTCCCCGCCACAGGAGGCTCCTCCTCCTCCTCCTCCGCTCGCCAGGGCTGGGCCCTGCCTGGAATTGCCCAGTTGCCCCCTGGCGGAGGAGGCCGATCCAGAGAGATGCTGGGAGGAGCCCTGTAGGATAGTCCCCGATGACCTGCACCAGACTCCTAGTGCTAATCTAATTAACGAACTCAATGGAGTTCCCGAAAGGATAACGCTCACCGAGGACGTCCCGGAACTCAGCGGAGCGAAGGAAGCCGTGGCTCCGGCCCTGGAACCGGCGAGTGAAGAACCGGAGGTGGAATGCGCCCCGCCGGCAGCTTCTGTGGTTCTTCCTAGCTCCCCCTCGCTGCCTCCGAGGCCTCCTCACTCTCCCCTTGCCCTGCCCATGGCTCCTGCCCCCCATCTTCCCCCGTCTCCTCCCCGCTTGCCTTCCCCTCCTCTCCCGCCGGGTGGTGCTGCTCCGCCCGGACTCCAGGGGGATTTGGACAGAGAGGGGTCCCCTCTACTGATTCTAAGTGAAGACCCTCCCAATGCGAAAGACGAAGTGGAGTTGGACGGACGGACGGAAGAAGAAGAAGAAGAAGAAGAAGAAGAGGACTTGGAAGAGGATGACTTCCAGGGCTCGAGTGCCAAGACAGACCTGGAAGAAGGTGGGTCACAGCCTGTGCGTCTCAGCCTTTCCCTCCCGGGCGGCACCTGGGAGCATGGCTCAGCTGCCCTAGCATGGCTTTCTCTGCAGCTTGAGTCAGCTCCAGAACCTTCCTGCTTCGGACCTGCTTTGGGGAGGTGGGAAATGACCCCTTCCTAATTCTTGACGAATGTATCTTTTGTTTTTCAATAAATCCCTTTTATTGAACATTAAAAAAGAATAAATACAAACAATACAATGCGTTTAAAACGAAAAACACTATCAAAATAGAAATCAATTTGATGGTGCTTATATTCCCATTATTGTTCCAGTACATATTTCATATGCCTGGTTATTTTTCAAGAATTATCTTCTTTAAACTCTTCCTTATTTATTTACTGACTTTATAATTTATCCATTTGCACCAACTTTCCCCAGCTTGTACAGCAATAGCACTTAGACTTACATGAGGCGCAGTGGTTAGAGTGCAGTACTACAAGCTACTTCTGTAGCCAGCTGCCTAGAGTTTGGCAGTTCGAATCCCACCAGGCTCAAGGTTGACTCAGCCTTCCATCCTTCCGAGGTGGGTAAAATGAGGACCCCGATTGTTTGGGGGCAAAATGCTGACTCTGTAAACCGCTTAAGAGTGGGCTGTAAAAGCACTGTGAAGCGGTATGTAAGTCTAAGTGCTATTGCTATCTACCGCTTCATAGTGCTTTACAGCCCTCTCAAAGTGTTTTACAGAGTCAGCCTCTTGTCCCCCAAACAATTCAGGTCCTCATTTTGCTCACCTCAGAAAGATGGAAGGCCGAGTCAACTTTGAGCCAATTGGTCAGGATCAAACTCCTGACAGTGGGCAGAGTTAGTCTGCAATACTTCATTCTGACCCCTGGGAGGGAAGGAAGGAATAGCGCTTAGACTTATATACCGCTTCACAGGGGTTTACAGCCCTCACTAAGCGGTTCACAGAGTCAGCAAATTGGCCTCAACAATCTGGGTGCTCATTTTACCCACCTTGGAAGGAGGACCACCAAGGCTGAGTCAGCCTTGAGTCTGTTGGAATTTGAATTGCCAAATTGCAGTAGGACTAGCTTGCAGTACTGCACTCTTAACAACTGCGCCACCGAGGCTCTGTTATATTATTTTATTACAGTATAGTACTTTTGAGTCTTCCTTTTCTTTTAATTTTAGAGTAAGTTTATCCATTTCAGTTGCCTGGGAGCATGGCTCAGCTTGCCCCAACATGGCTTTCTCCGGAGCTCGAGTCAGCTCAAGAGCCTTCCTGCTCCAGACCCGCTTCTTAATTCTTGACTCTTAACGAACGTCTCTTTTTTTTTTTTATGTACCCTGAGAGTATTTGCACCAAGACAAATTCCTCGTGTGTCCAATCACCCTTGGCTCAATAAAGAATTCTATTTCCGATCTGCTTTGCAGCCCCAACAGCTACAGCTGCACCAAAGATGTGGAAGAAACCAAAAGAACAGAGCCAGGCAGCCGAGGAGGAAGGGCTGGAGGCGCCAGAGCCTGAGGTGAGTGGGGGCCCGGTGGACCAGGACTTCCAAAGGGGGGGGGGGGCACTTGTCTCCCAAAGACACCATGCTGAATGATGCCGCTCTAGGGGATTCCTCTCACCAAGGGATGATGGATTTTGGGGAGGGGGAGAGACGAGAGAGGAAGAGCTCAGGTCAGACTGTGTGGGGGGGGGGAGAGACTTCTCCCCCTGGAATGTGGGACCTGAGGAGGGAGGCTCCCGGGCACCTGTAGTTGTATGCAACGGGGAGTGAGTTTTTGGCATCCTCCTTTGCGGGGAGAGGCTGCCCCGCTGCTTGCTGGGCCAGAGAAGGAGGATTAACTTGGCCTCTGCTCTGCTCTCAGCCCCAGGCAGAAGAGGCCCTCGGAGAGGAGCAGGTGCCTGAAGCTGAGCAAGAGGCTGAGAGTCTTGACAGGGCCTCCTCTCCACCCGACCTGAAAGTAGCCAACGCGACCGAAGAAAACGGCGAGCAGGAAGGAGATCCTCTCCGTAACGGGGCCGAGGGGGCTCCCGAGAGGGAAGGAGGAGGCTACGTGGAGAGTACGAGCGAAGCCCCCGCCTGCCCGGTCAAGCCAGGTAGGCTCCATCCTCGGCCTGGTCCCCCAAGTTCAGAGGGGGGGGGGAACTGTCCCCAGGCGGCTCCAGGGAAGAGAGCCCCTTGGGTGGGTGGGTGGGTGGGAGCCAGGAGAGCAGTTGACAGCCTGCGTGTCCTGCAGGACCCAGATCTGGGCTGTGCCTGAAAGGCCAGATGGTTGACTTTTGGGGACCAGGCCTGCCATGGTTTCAGAGGGTGAAGAAGAGGAGGGCTGCCTTCCTCTTTTAGAGACACCTGGGCCCCCTCCACGTGCTTTGGCTGCTATACCTTGCATTCCAGCTCATTTCTGAACAGACTTTGGGTGGGCTGCCCCGTGTGTGTGTGTGTGTGTGTGTGTATGAGAGACCCGGGGGATTCCGAAACAGCCTCTTTGCCCCATTCCCCTCCTTTGGGAACTGAACGGTGCGTTAGGTGCGTTCATGACGGGCCGCTTCCCCGTTGTATCACCGTGACCACCGTAACCGTCATCGGCAAAAGGTAGCTGGTGTCAGCCAGCCCTCTGGCACTCTCCTAGCCTCTTTGGAAGGGGGACCTCAGGGCAGCCTGGACAGTCTCGTTGCCCACTTCGGCCCAGACCTTGCAGCTCACCCCACCCACCCAGCTCCAGAGAGAGGTGTGAGAGCCACGTTTCCGCCACTACAGAACAGTGGAAGCCCCTGGACACCGAAGGAAAAAAGCAGTACGATCGGGACTTCCTGCTGGACTTCCAGTTCATGCCTGCCTGCATCCAGAAGCCGGAGGGGCTGCCGCCGATCAGCGATGTCGTCCTCGATAAGGTCAGGAGCCTGTGAGTCAGCTGGGCGCTAGAGGAATGGACCCCACCCCCACTCCACCCCACCCCGGGGGAAACCAGGTTAGGGCTGGACCGAAGACCCAGGAACCTCCGAGCCAGCCCAGAAGGGAAGGGAGGGAGGGGGGGTTACCGCCCACCTCCTGCCCTGCCGTCACACTTGCCTTCTTTCCGGCCCCGCAGATCAACCAGCCCAAACAGCCTCTTCGGACGTTGGACTCTCGAATCTTGGCCCGGGGCCCAGACTTCACCCCGGCCTTTGCCGATTTTGGAAGACAAGTCCCCGGAGGACGAGGCAGCGCTGTAAGTGAGCCCTCCCGCCTTGGAGCTTCGGGTGTCCTTTCGTCGTCTTGCCTCCACGCAATGGTCAGCCGGTGCATTCGCGGAACACACGGGCTTTGGGCGTCCGGCTCTGCGCTTTGGTCCTTTTCTTTCCCTCCCTTGGCGTGGCTCCCCCAGCGCTCTGCTCTGCTCTGCTCTTCCCTCCCTCCCTCCCTCTGAAGCTCAGGGCCCATTGCCCACCCCGGGTGCTTCCCCAAGACCACCAGCTGCCTCTGCTTGGGCCAAAGGCAGCCTGGAAAGCGAGTGGAGGGAGAGCAGTGGGCACACAGGGGCCATAGAATTTCCCCCCCCCCCCCCAAAAAAACACACCCCTCTTCCCTGGTGCGGCTGCCCTGGGCTGAGCCGTTCCCCTCCTTCCTTCGTTCCTTCAGGCCTGCAAAGTGCAGCCTCCGCCTGGACTCCCCCCTGGCACTCGATGTGGCACCCCAGCATGCCCTTTGTTGGTCTCGTCTCACCCACAGCTGAGGAACCTGCAAATAGGGGTAAGGCTTCTTGCTGCTGGGGCCCCCCCTCCCTGGAGCCTTTGGCCTGCCTTTCCCTCTCCTCTCCCTCCTCTCTGGACCCTGCCAGAGGAGCCCCGACTCCACGCAGGGAGTGGCTTTACGTGGCGACGGCCTTGCGCTGCATCAGGGCTGGGGGTGGGACGTCCCCCGCAGAGGGCATGCTGGACTTTGGGCCTCAGCTGGATCTCCCCCACAGTCCTGGGCAAGGGGGGAAGACTAGGTGGGTCCTCTTGAGCCCAATGGCTTTTCTAGCTGTCTGGTTGCAGCCCTGAGATCCATACTTTGGGGGGTGGGAGGGGCGTTGTGGCCCCTCCCTGCTGCTCTGCCCTGGCCTGAGAATCTTGGGTAGGCGGGCAATACGCTTTGCTCTTAGGGAAGACCTGCTCCATCCATAGGCAGCAGCCAGCAGCCTGGGCCATCGGCACTGCCTTGGAGCAGCAGCGGCCTTTTGCCGCTGGGACAGGAGGAAGTCTGTGGGCAGGCTGGCCCCACGATCTGATTCTTGGCCATGCCAGCGGCAAGGGGCATCCTCGCACCTCCCATTTGCTGAGGTTTTCCTGACGGAGGGAGCCATCCAAAGAAAGAAAAAAAAACAGAAACCAAACAGAGATGATCATAATTGAGGAAGCTTCAGCTGATTCCTCCAGAGAGGCTCTTTCCCAAATCAGCCAGTGGTGGGAGGAGGGCTGAGCCACGATGGAGCCCCTCCCTTCCAGTGGGCCAATTTTGCAGGCCTCCCTCCCTTCCCCACTCCCACAAAAAAATTACCCTGGGTGTCTGCAAGGGAAGATGACACATGAGCAAGGAGGAATAACGAAGTGTTTAGCTGAGATATCCTGACTACGTGCCCGGGGGAATAAGATGGCTCCCAGTCCGTTCTTTGGTCTCCCGAGTCTGCTCAGCATGAACGGACGATATCCTCGGCAGCGTGCTGGGGGAATTCCTTTGGGGTCCTTCCAGATCAATCTGGCTATTTGGAGGCCTTTGCATTGGAGCAGGCTGTACAGATGGCTCCGTTCGGCTGCCGCAGTGCTGGTCCCATGCATTTTGGAGAGCAACGGGCTTATTAGCAAGTCGGAGGAAAAAAAGCAGAGGGAAGATTTAATCCTCTGCTTCCCCAGACTGAAGAAGGGTCCTGGGAGCTTAGTTTTGTGGCTGGGCTTGAAATGCGCATTGCTCTTTTTTTTTTCCCATGGCTGCCTATCCTGTGATGATGATTGCCACATTTTAGCTATGATGTATTTAAAATGCAAATGACACCTTTCCCCCCCCCCCTGCAAAGTATACAGCATAATAAAAGCAAAAGGCAATATTTTTTTTTTCCAGAACAAGGTTGCTAGAATTGCAAAGTGTCTCTCTCTCTCTCTCTCTCTCTTTCTCTCTCTCTATCTTCTATCTATCTATCTATCTATCTATCTATCTATCTATCTATCTATCTATCTATCTTCTCTCTCTCTCTCTCTCTCTCTCTCTCTCTATCTTCTATCTATCTATCTCTCTATCTATCTTCTATCTATCTATCTCTCTCTATCTTCTATCTATCTATCTATCTATCTATCTATCTATCTATCTATCTATCTATCTATCTTCTCTCTCTCTCTCTCTCTCTCTCTATCTTCTATCTATCTATCTATCTATCTTCTCTCTCTCTCTCTCTCTCTCTCTCTCTCTTCTATCTTCTATCTTCTATCTCTCTCTCTCTCTCTCTATCTTCTATCTATCTATCTATCTATCTATCTATCTATCTATCTATCTATCTTCTCTCTCTCTCTCTCTCTCTCTATCTTCTATCTATCTATCTATCTATCTATCTATCTATCTATCAATCTATCTATCTATCTATCTATCTATCTATCTATCTATCTTCTCTCTCTCTCTCTCTCTCTCTCTCTCTCTATCTTCTATCTATCTATCTCTCTATCTATCTTCTATCTATCTATCTCTCTCTATCTTCTATCTATCTATCTATCTATCTATCTATCTATCTATCTATCTTCTCTCTCTCTCTCTCTCTCTATCTTCTATCTATCTATCTTCTCTCTCTCTCTCTCTCTCTCTCTCTCTCTCTTCTATCTTCTATCTTCTATCTCTCTCTCTCTCTCTCTATCTTCTATCTATCTATCTATCTATCTATCTATCTATCTATCTATCTATCTTCTCTCTCTCTCTCTCTCTCTCTATCTTCTATCTATCTATCTATCTATCTATCTATCTATCTATCTTCTCTCTCTCTCTCTCTCTCTCTATCTTCTATCTATCTATCTATCTATCTATCTATCTATCTTCTATCTATCTATCTATCTATCTATCTATCTATCTATCTATCTATCTATCTACCTACCTACCTACCTACCTACCTACCTACCTACCTATCTATCTATCTATCTATCTATCTATCCATCCATCTATCTATCTATCATCTGTGTGTGTGTGTCTCTCTCTCTCTATCATCTGTGTCTCTATCTATCTATCTATCTATCTATCTATCTATCTATCTATCTATTTATCTATCTATCTATTTATCTATCTATATTATTCTATCTATCTATCTATCTATCTATCTATCTATCTATCTATCTATCTATCTATCTTCTCTCTCTCTCTCTCTCTCTATCTTCTATCTATCTATCTATCTATCTTCTCTCTCTCTCTCTCTCTCTCTCTCTCTCTTCTATCTTCTATCTTCTATCTCTCTCTCTCTCTCTCTATCTTCTATCTATCTATCTATATCTATCTATCTATCTATCTTCTCTCTCTCTCTCTCTCTCTCTATCTTCTATCTATCTATCTATCTATCTATCTATCTATCTATCAATCTATCTATCAATCTATCTATCTATCTATCTATCTATCTTCTCTCTCTCTCTCTCTCTATCTTCTATCTATCTATCTATCTATCTATCTATCTATCTATCTATCTATCTATCTTCTATCTATCTATCTATCTATCTATCTATCTACCTACCTACCTACCTACCTACCTACCTACCTATCTATCTATCTATCTATCTATCTATCTATCTATCTATCCATCCATCCATCTATCTATCATCTGTGTGTGTGTGTCTCTCTCTCTCTATCATCTGTGTCTCTATCTATCTATCTATCTATCTATCTATCTATCTATCTATTTATCTATCTATATTATTCTATCTATCTATCTATCTATCTATCAATCTATCTATCTATCAATCTATCTATCTATCTATCTATCTATCTATCTATCTATCTATTTATCTATCTATATTATTCTATCTATCTATCTATCTATCAATCTATCTATCTATCTATCTATCTATCTATCTATCTATCTATTTATCTATCTATATTATTCTATCTATCTATCTATCTATCAATCTATCTATCTATCTATCTATCTATCTATCTATCTATCTATCTATCTATCTATCTATCTATCTATCTTCTCTCTCTCTCTCTCTCTTTCTCTCTCTCTCTCTCTCTTTTTCTCTCTCTCTCTCTGGATCTTCAAACGTGCTTGGGTCTTTTCAGAAAGAAATGTGTATCGCAAACAGCAAATAGAGTCAGGGGACAATGTGGCCAGTTAGACGGGCATTGTGAAGATTATTGCCTTAAATTCCCCAGCTGTGGAATTTCTGTGGGCCGGGCGCTGTCAGTCTTGGGCTCCTTCTGGGTGCTGGTTTGATCAGGGAAGCTGCCGGCGATGGGGTTTCATCTTCGTTTCCGATAACTTTCTGTCCATCTTTGGGGACCAAAAATTCCGGTGACCGTTCACAGTTAAGAACATAAAAAGAGAAATTTTAACTCATTCAGAGGGCAACCTCCGAAGGCTGTTGGTGTACGACTCTGGAGGGCAAGTTGTTCCCCTCCCTTTGTGTAAAAGCCAGATGTGATAGCTGGATATGGTTCATTTTGGTCTCAGCTGCTGAATGTCGGGCCGAGGAGATCTCAGCCGAGCCAGAGGAGGGAGCCCAGGAAGATCATCACGGTTTGTGTCAAAGAGGACGTCCATCTGAAGAAAGCCGAGAACGCCTGGAAGCCAACCCTGAAGAGAGAGACCCAAGTGGAGGACCCCGAGAACATCAAAACTCAGGTTGGGCTGAGAGATGAGGAGGAGGGGTCGTCCTGCACTTGGCACACCTTGAAGAGAAATCGAATGCCAGGCTAACCACAGCCTCGTTCGAGGGGCCATTTTGTATGGGACGGTTTGCTTGCCCTTCTGCCTTATTGCAAGAGGAGGGAGGGGATGGGGTCCCGCTGCTGAAGTGGCTCCCTCTTCTCACCCAGCTCCCCAAACAGGACAAACTCTCTGAACTTAACCCAACGACTCCTTGAATTAGGAGCGCAGGCAGCCCCGGCAAAAGGTTTCACTCTCACCGCAGGCTAACAAGTCTGTCCGGCAGGAAGATGGGCAGTTGTCTGCCACACGTGTTTCTCTCTCCCCACCTGCCTTTTATCCCAAGAATCAGGATGGGGCTTTGCTAGCAGCGGTAGCTCTTCCGTCCCAAGGACCGTCCCATAGATTTCCATCGCTCTCCTCTCCTCTGCCTTCTGCACATCTGCAGTCAGGCACTGGACCCGGCTGTTCTTCCTCTTCCTCATCGCCCACCTCCAGACCTGGCTCTTCCGTCCCAAGGACCGGCCCATAGATTTCCACTGCTCTCCTCTCCTCTGCCTTCTGCACATCTGCAGTCAGGCACTGGACCCGGCTGTTCTTCCTCTTCCTCATCGCCCACCTCCAGACCTGGCTCTTCCGTCCCAAGGACTGGCCCATAGATTTCCACTGCTCTCCTCTCCTCTGCCTTCTGCGCATCTGTGCATCAGGCACTGGACCCAGCTGTTCCTCCTCTTCCTCATCGCCCACCTCCAGACCTGGCTCTTCCATCCCAAGGACCGGCCCATAGATTTCCACCGCTCTCCTCTCCTCTGCCTTCTGCACATCTGTGCATCAGGCACTGGACCCAGCTGTTCCTCCTCTTCCTCATCACCCACCTCCAGACCTGGCTCTTCCGTCCCAAGCACTGGCCCATAGATTTCCACTGCTCTCCTCTCCTCTGCCTTCTGCGCATCTGTGCATCAGGCACTGGACCCAGCTGTTCCTCCTCTTCCTCATCACCCACCTCCAGACCTGGCTCTTCTGTCCCAAGGACTGGCCCATAGATTTCCACTGCTCTCCTCTCCTCTGCCTTCTGCGCATCTGTGCATCAGGCACTGGACCCGGCTGTTTCTCCTCTTCCTCATCAGCCACCTCCAGACCTGGGGGCTGTGGACTCTCCCTCTGAGGGCTGATGGACAGCCCAAGCTCTGCCTCTGCCTCTCTCTCTCTCTCTTTGCCAGCTCCATTCCCTCTCTCCCTCGGAGTTCTCTGATGCTAACACTTGACTCCCATGCCTCCTCTTCCTCCTCTGATTCGGCTGCTGTAGGGGCTGGTGGCTTACAGGCCACAACACTCCCATAGCTTTAGACCTGGTTATCCCTGTGCCCCTCCCCCCCTGCCCAGCCCATCAGCAGGATAGAGGGGTGGAAATGGGGGATCTCCGGGGGGTTCCTTTCCTGGTTGGCCTTTAGGAACTCTTGTGGAGGCCTCTTCCTCTCCTCCACCCTTCCAGGAGCTCTTTCGCAAAGTCCGCAGCATCTTGAACAAGCTGACCCCGCAGATGTTCAACCAGCTCATGAAGCAAGTGACCGACCTGACGGTGGACACGGAGGAGAGGCTGAAGGGGGTCATCGATCTGGTGTTCGAGAAAGCCATCGACGAGCCCAGCTTCTCGGTAGCCTACGCCAACATGTGCAGGGGCCTGGTCATGGTAAGGCCGGGCAGCAGAGGAATTCAGAAGTGGGCTGTCGGGTCCCTATCAGAAAGCTGCCAGTCCGGTGGGAGGCATGGTGGGCCACATAGTTTGCATGCTTTTGCTGTAGCTGTAACTGCTTGGGATCTTAAAGGGAGGGTATCAGGTCTCTGGTCGTTTAAACCCCCCCCCCCTCAGCCCCCATTTAAATCATTAGCCGGATTTTCAACGCTTAAAGATTTATTAGGAGTAAACATGCTGGCACTTCCTGGGTGCAGCCAACTCTGAGACACCTAATTCATTGTCACCCTTGACCCTGGCTTCCCCCCCACCCCACCCCCTGGGTGTATCCTAATTCATATTCTCCGATGAGACACCTCCGTAGCCCCAGAGTCCTCAATCAGGCTCTCCAGTTAGAATTTTGCACGGCAGAAAACTTCGGTCACCTAGTTAGAATCTTTGAAAAACATTTATGAAATGCAGTTTCGGTTTGCAAGCTGCCGCACGGCTCCCCCCCCCCCCCCCCCGTCCCTTTTCTGTTGGCAACTCTAAAAAGACCAGAGAAATATTTGATGAGTTGACAAAGGGAGGAGTTCACACCATCTGCAGCAACTCTCCCCCCCCCCCCATTGATCCAGGGCGCCAGGCTGGGTATCTCCAAGGTCACAGTGCCCCAAAGATGAACCTGTTTTGACCATCCAGCCTTGGAGATTTCCAAAACACCTTTGTGGCATATTATTGGCTATGGATGGACATGGGGTTGTCGGGGGGGGGGGGGGGAGGGAGTTAGCCTAAGGAAGCTTTCGGGCCTGAATTTCAGATTCCCGGCGCCTGCCTTCCCTGCAAATGTCTCTCTGTCAGTAAAAGTTCCTTTTGAAACGAGTTTCAAGAGATCTACTTCCTTGGGGAGGTCGCTGAGGCAGGTCCTTCCGTAGGCGCAGCCGTGCAGAGGTGCCCAGCTGCAGGAAGGCCTCACTTCGTTTTAACACCTCGATCTGCCCTCTTTCCCCTCCCGCAGCTGAAAGTGCCCATGGCGGACAAGCCCGGCAGCACCGTCAACTTCCGCAAGTTGTTGCTGAACCGCTGCCAGAAAGAATTTGAAAAGGACAAGGCCGACGACGACGTCTTTGAGAAGAAGCAGAAGGAACTGGAGGCCGCCACCACCGTGAGTGGGAGCCACGACCTCCCATCCCTTCCCCCTGCGGAGGGGGCTGGCGGTGGCTTCGGTGGCCCTTGCCTGGAAGGGATGGATACCTTCCTGGGAAAGGGCAGCTTAACTTAGTTTAGTTTATTGCCGTCGCACCTCGTACCACGAAATTAAATGCCTTCTTCAGTGTACATCATAACTATAAAAAAATAAAACCCAAACACACACCCGTTGCATTCTATACCAGTGCTCGGCAACTGGTGGCCAAGGGACCACTGGGGGTCTGTGAGAAAATTTTGGTGGTCTGCAGAGAAATGTCCCCCCCCCCTCCCAAAGCAATTAATGTAGGCTACACGGGAACACAAGACTGTGCCGCCCACATGGCCTGCCCACCCTTTGGCCAAGTGCAAACCTGACCTTGAGTAGAGCCACACGAGCTGGAACTGGAAGTTAAGACCATCGGAAATCCGCTCCAGGGTGGCTTGCTGACGTTGGGTGGGAAAGTCAGTCCCCTATTCCAGACCTGAAGGAGTCCCAGGACTGGCCCTTTGGTCATCCCGGAGCAACTCCTCCAGTCCGTGGCAGGCCGGTGCACTCAGGTGGAGGAGCAGCTGCTCCGGGATGACCAAAGGGCCAGTCCTGGGACTCCTGCAGTTCTGGAATATGGGATCAACTTTCCCACCAACATCAGCAAGCCACTGACAATCAAAATTCAAATTAGTGGTCCACAGGATTTAAAATTATGAGTTTGGGGACCCCTGTTCTATACAATTGCATTGACAACCCCCCTGATATTGCATTAATATTGCACTATGCAGCAGAATTACCAAAAGAGCTCCTTCCCTGGGACAGAAGCTGTTTTTCAGCCTGTTTTTATTATCCTGAACTGTCTGCCAGATGGTGATAGTTCCAAAAAAGTTGGGAACGGAGGAGAGAATGGAAGGGAGAAAGGCTTTTGGCGGCTCCTTTCCTCAGGCCTCTTTCCTTGGGCTTCTCCCCCCTTCCCATCCCCTCCCAGCCAGAGGAGAGGACTCGGCTTCACGACGAACTGGAGGAGGCGAAGGACAAGGCCCGAAGGCGGTCCATTGGTAACATCAAGTTCATCGGGGAACTTTTCAAGCTGAAGATGTTGACGGAAGCCATCATGCACGACTGCGTGGTGAAACTGCTGAAGAACCACGACGAGGAGTCCCTGGAGTGCCTGTGTCGCCTGCTGACCACTATCGGCAAAGACCTGGACTTTGAGAAGGCCAAGGTAGAGAGAGGGGCGGCAAGCCCTCGGGGTTGTCAAGAGGTCTGACCCCTGGACTATGGGGTGGGGGGGGGGGAGGCAGAGGGGAGGGAAGGAGAGGAGAGGAGGCTGGCATCAGACGTGATGATGATCCCCGTCCGTCCCTCCCCAGCCTCGAATGGACCAGTATTTCAATCAGATGGAGAAAATTGTGAAAGAAAGAAAAACCTCCTCCCGAATTCGGTTCATGCTGCAGGATGTCATTGACCTTCGGCAGGTATGTGTCTGCTGAGGTAAGAGGTCGCAGATGGCTCTGGATTCTTCCCCCTCAGCCCTTCCTCCTCCTCCTCCTCCTCCTCCTCCTCCTTCGGGGACATGGGTAGGTGGTGCGGCTCGGGTGGGATTCGATTGATTAAATTTTTTTTTTTACTACCGGTTCTGTTGGGCGTGGCTCGGTGGGCGTGGCAGGGGAAGGATATCCTGCCAAATCCCCCCTTCCCTCCCCACCCCCGCTAACCTGCTTTCCAGCTCCGTTCTCTCCTGGGCAGGGCAACCCAAGGAGACCCAGCCCATCCGCTGGGACTCGACGGGAGGCGGAGAAGAGAGATGGGGGTTGGCGGGGCCAGTCAAGAGGTGGGATTGGACGGTTCTCTGAACGACTCCAAATTTCCGCCACCGGTTCTCCAGAACTGGTCAGAACCGGCCGAAGACCACCCATGGTCTGGCTGTCCCCAAGGTTGAGCTCTCCCGCCCTCCCGTGCCTTTGCCGGAGAGAGAAGAGCCGCCTCTCAGTTTGCTGCCGTTTCTTGCCTTCCTCCTCCTCCTCCTCCTCCTCCTCCTCTTCCTCTAGTGCAACTGGGTGTCACGGAGGGCAGATCAAGGCCCAAAAACCATCGAGCAGATCCACAAAGAAGCTAAGATAGAGGAACAGGAAGAGCAACGGAAAGTCCAACAGCTGATGACCAAAGAGAAGAGGCGGCCCGGTAAGGAGATTCGGTTTGGGGAAGGGAGCCCCCACCCCGTGCCTGTCTTGAAGCCCCCGCCTAGGGCCCATCCAGAACGGCGCTTTCCCAGCTGGGCCAGCACGAGCAGCCCCTGGATCTGCTTCAGAAGCCCCCCCCCCCCCCCCGGGCGGAGAGCAGACTGCCAGATTCCAGGTGGGGAGGGCTGTCCTTGGGGAGCCGAGCTCAAGCTGCCTGACACCCCCCACCCCCACCCAACAGACAGGACAAACTTTGACACAAGACTCTTTTCGACTCGTGCAGGTGTCCAGAGGGTGGAAGAAGGAGGCTGGAACACCGTGCAGGGGGCAAAAAATAGCCGTGTGTTGGACCCCACCAAGTTCCCTAAAATCACCAAGGTAGGCATGCGGGCCGAGATCCTTTCTGGGACTTGTAGCAGAATCTGGGGGTTCTCAAGAAAGCTAACCTAGGCGTGGGGGCACCGACAAAGCATTTCCGCATTGTGGCAAGGACACCTTTGGGATGGGTGGGGGGGAGGGGAGGAGAGCCGAGTTCGAATTCGGCGGAGTCCCATCTTAAATCGTCCTTCTAGTCCAAGGAAGGTCCTGCGAGAGCCCTTGCCTCTTCCTCTCTCACCTGCCCTCCTGGGCTGAGAAAGGGGGAAAAGGTTGGCGTGCGAGGCTGGACTGGGCTGCCTGGGAAGGGGAAACACGAGACCAGCCGGCCTGTCCTCTGGGCGCGTGCTAATCGGTGCCCCTTTTATATAGCCCAGTATAGACGAGAAGATCCAGCTTGTGCCTAAAGCCCAGCTGGGCAGCTGGGGAAAGGGTAGCAGCGGTGGAGCCAAGGCCAGCGAGATCGGTAAGGGCAGCAGCGCTCGTGGCGTGCGCACGTAGCTGGTCGTGTCCCTCTGGGCAGCAGATCCTGGGCACTAGGAAGCTGGAATCTACCACAGGGCTGGGTGGAGGGGCCTTTGGTCTTTGTTCTGAGGACAGGCCCTCTTCTCTCCACATCCTCTGCAGATTGTTTACGACCAAGTGCCACTAGCCTGAACCGCTTCTCTGCACTGCAAGCACCTGCCTCGACCATCTCTGGCACCACCCTGGAGCTGGATCCTCGCAGGGCCACCTTGACCAGGTAAATTCCCCCCTCCCCCCCCCCCCCGCTTGTGGATGTGGCAGGCAGGATTGGTGGAGCTGAAAAGCTGCTGGGGTGTGGGGTCCTCCCTTTTGGTCAAGCCCGGGCACCGACCTCGGAGATGGAAGGGCCAGGTCCTCCTCTCGAGTCCTGCGTTTGCTCGCACACTCCTCTGCCTTGTTTGCTTCCAGCCGGGGAAGCACCGGCCGGGAGAAGAACGACAACAAGCTGCCGCCCTCAGCGGCTTCCCGTCCCAACGCCTTCCTGAGGCTGAGTAGCAGCAGCAAAGAGCAACTCTTGGACAACCAGGCACAGGAGGAACAGCGGAGGGAGATGCTGGAAACTGTCAAGCAGCTGACGGGCGGCCTGGAAAGCGACCGGAACAGTACGGAGATGGAGAAGAGCAAAGCCAGGGAGGCAGGTGAGCCTTCCCATCATTCTGCCTGCAAGGAGAGGCCAAGGCTATGCGTTGGGGCTGCCTGTCCTGGGTGTGGGAGGCGGAGGGGAGAGTTTGCTGAACAAGAAGCGGATAGTTTGCAGGGGTTCTTCCGAATGAAGGCACCTTCCTTCTTCGGTTTAAGGAGAAAAGCAAGCGACCGCCTTGAAAAGAACAGTTGCTGGTTTGTTTGTTGTTTTGTTTTTGTTTTGCCATTAAAACGATGAGATGCTTCCATGCTCCATCCCAGTGCAGAAGGTTAACCTCTCTCTCCTGGGTCTCTTCTCTCCTGCCCTCCTGCCTCCATCTTCAGTCAAGTCTGAAGCCCCCGTTCCTCACCCCCAAGAAAAGCCGGCCCTGTCAGACGAGGAAATTGAAAGGAAGTGCAAATCGATCATCGATGAATTCCTGCACATTAATGATTACAAGGTAAAAACACAGTGGGACTTGTGGGGTGTTTTGGCTTCCTGTAATGGGTGCATATGGCCGGCCAACTCTCAGGCAGCCAGCAAAGCCTTAAAACCAGTCCAGGAAACAAAAAGCATGTCCCCACCCCACCCCCACCCCAGCCAGAGCCGAGGCCAGATCACCATCTTCTGGCTCATACACCCCTGGCTTGGAAGGTCTCAGGTCCTCAAGGCCTCGCACGAGGCCAGTGGGGATGTCGGATAAGAGGGTGGCTTGAGTTCCACCTGTGAGGGGTGCCAAGCCCCTCTTCCGTGCAGCTTCCTGGAGGGACCGGTATCCAGGCTGTAGGGAAGGCCCCCTCAACCCCTCCCTTCAGTGCACTCCTTCCTGGTGTCTCTGCAGGAAGCCGTGCAGTGCGTGGAGGAGTTGAATGTGCCTGGCATCCTGCCGGTGTTCGTGCAGGTTGGTGTGGAATCCACCCTGGAGAGGAGTCAGATCACCAGAGACCACCTGGGCCAGCTGCTCTATCAGCTGGTGCAGTCAGAGAGGCTCAGCAAGCAGGACTTCTTCAAGGGGTGGGTATAGTGCGCCAGAGAGCTCGTGCTTGTTTGCAGGTACCAGCCGGAAGGTGGCCTTGGCCTCAGGCCGAGGGCAGAAGCCATCCATCCCACCTCCTGCCCTCAGGCGTTTTAAGGGGTTTTTGCCTTTGTGGCTCAGGTTTTCGGATACTTTGGAGACCGCTGACGACATGGCTATCGATATCCCCCACATCTGGTTATACCTAGCGGAATTGGTGACGCCAATGTTGAAAGAAGGAGGCATCTCTATGAGAGAACTTGTGATGTAAGCCGGGCTGCCTCGCCTTCCCCGATCCCTGAAGCTGGAACTCAGCGGGTTGGGCCCCAGCGGGGTTGGTCTCTGACGGGCCAGCTCTGGGTTGCCAGCACACCAAGCCTGCTGGATACAGTTAGAAGTAAAGTTCAGTGGCGGCTTCCTTCCTTCCTTCGCAGTAGTAGGGCTTAGCCACACAGTGGGGCAGCTCTTCCGAGAGGATAAAACAGGCACGTTCTTTTCTGTTTCAGAGAATTTAGTAAACCTTTACTTCCTGTGAGAAGAGCCGGGGTTTTGCTTTCCAATATATTGCACCTTCTATGCAAACAAATGGTAAGGATGCTGGACTGGTAGTGAGCCTGTGCAAACCCCTCCACAGGTCTCTGGTCTCACGGGAGAAGCCAAAGGGCCCCCACTGTCAATATTCCGGCAGTTACTCCCATTTAAATCATGAGTCTTGAGCCCAACTTCCAAAACTTCCAAAGGATTTATTGGGAGTTAACATGCCGGCACTGCCTGGGTGTAGCCGACTCTGAGACACATCATTCAGTGTCACCCATGAGCCTGGTTTTCCTCCACCCCCCCTGGGTGTATCCTAATTCATATTCTCTCATGGGACACATCCATAGCCAAGGCTCATCAATCATGCTCTCCAGGTAGAATTTTGCGGGGCAGAAACTTCAGTCACCTAGTTACTATCTTTGAAAACATTTATGGAATACACTTTCGGTTTTGCAAGCTGCTGCACTGCTCTAAAAAGACCAGAGAAATATTTGATGAGTTTGACACCCAACGCCAAAGCCTCTTGGGCTGACGGAGAAGAGGAGGGATCCATCAATGCCTGGGGCTCCTCGCGGGTGTCCCAGAAGGAGGGAGGCTTGAGGGGCAGCATGGGACTCCCAAGAGGCAGGTGCGGTGCCTCGGCTGCCACTGGCTGGAGCGCTCCTGCCAGAGTAGCCACAGGCAGGGCAGAATGAGTAGCAGTCCTGGCCCAATGCACGGCCTTGTGTTGCAGAGCCATAAGAAAGTGGCAGCCTTATGGAGGGAGGCTGGCCTCCGCTGGAAGGACCTCCTACCTGAAGAGGACGATGTCCACACCTTTCTCCTGGAGCAGGTGAGGGGCTTGGTTGGGACTCCTGTTAAGGATTAAGGCAGGGGCGTTTGAGTGGAAAAGTGAGCGGGCTGCCAAATATGGCAAGGTTTGGGAGGGCCGCTGGTCCGAAAGAGCCCCTTGTTACGCTCTGTCTCCAGGATGGGTTGGCCCCACCTTTCAGTTTGGGCCTGACTGTTTCGCCCTTGCTTTTGGAGTCTTAGTGGACAACCAGCTAAATAGGAGCCAGCCGTGTGCAGCATCAGCCCAAAACGCCAAAGCAATCCTAAATTGCATTAACAGAGGGATACAATCGAGATCAAGGGAAGTGCTAATACCACTCTATGAAGCCTTAGTAAGACCACACCTAGAGTACTGCATCCAGTTTTGGTCACCACACTATAAAAAAAAGATGTTGAGGCTTTAGAAAAAGTGCAGAGAAGAGCAACCAGGATGATCAGGGGACTGGAGGCTACAATATATAAGGAATGGTTGCAGGAACTGGGCCTGGCTAGTCGAGTGAAGAGAAGGACCAGGGGAGACAGGAGAGCAGTCTTCCAGTATTTGAAGGGAGAGGGAGAGAAAGAAAAAGGAAGGAAGGAAGAAGAGAAAGAAAAAAGAGCAAGAGAAAGAGAACAAAAAGGGAGAAAGAAGAAGAGATGAGAGAAAGAAAAAAGGAAGGAAGGAGAGAAAGAAAGAGAAAGAAAGAAAGAAAGAACAAGAGGGAGTGACTGGAGGCTAAAACATACGGTGAACGGTTGCAGGAACTGGGCTTGGCTAGTCGAGTGAAGAGAAGGACCAGGGGAGACAGGAGAGCATCTTCCAATATTTGAGGGGCTGCCCCGGAGAGGAGGAGGAAGGGGTCAAGCTATTTTCTGAAACACCTGTAGGCCAGACAAGGAATAATGGATGGAAAGTGAACAAGGAAATAAGGAGGAATTTTCTGACAGTGAGAGCAATCAATCCATAGAACAGAAATTGCCCTCGGAAGTTGTGGGAGCTTCATCACTTGAGACTTTCAAGAAGAGATTAGACTGCCATTTGTCAGAAATGGTGTCGGGCCTCTTGCTTAGGCAGAGGGTCGGACTAGATGACCTACAAGGTCCCTTCCAACTTTGATTAGGTGTTGTTTTCCAATGTTGCAGAAGTTGGACTTCACAGAAACTGACAGTCCCAGTTCCTCAGAAGCACTTTCCCCGAGAGAACTCTCTGCCGAAGAGCTGAACAGGCAGCTGGAGAAACTCATTGTAGAGGAAGAAGCCGGTGATGAGCAGATCTTTGACTGGGTAGAGGTATAAGACTTGCCCTGCACACCCAGCGGGAACATTTAACAGGATAAGGCCCCTCTGCCCTGCCTCCATTGCCTCCCCTCCCTGCTCCCAGAGGTAGCTCTTCTTACCCTGGACAACATTTTGGCTCCTGCAGGCAGCCCAGCCGCAAGACCTGAGCTGTAGGGCTAGCTAGAAATTCCAAATGGCTGAGAAGTACGGGCCCAGCCAACTGTAGCGTGTCCCCAGGAAAAGGAAAGGGAAAAGCCCCCTTTTAATTGCTTTGCATTGACAGGCTGAACTCCGGCCACATAAAGAGACTGAAAGGCGCAGAGGGAAGCGTCGGTTCTTCCGTCGCTAGAGCTAATTGGGTAGAAAGCAGAGGCTTTTTCCAGAAACGAAGCCAACTCTATAACTCTGGCGAACGCTCTCCATTTCAGGCTAATCTCGACGAAAGCCAGATGAGTTCACCTACATTCCTTAGAGCTTTAATGACGGCCGTTTGTAAAGCAGCTGTTCTAGGTGAGTAATGGCCACAACAGAATTCGAAGGTATGCCGTGTTTGGGCACTCACATGCCTGTTTTTTTAAGGGATTCGAACCGTTGGCGCCTGTTCCCTATTAAGCCCAAATGGGTTTCCTGGGTTTGAATTGCTCCCACAAAAGACAGTATTGTGGCCCAGGTAAGACTTGGCTGCGATTCTCGATTAGTGTCAATTTAGTTGTGTTTTTTTTTTTTCTTTCTTTCTTTCTTTCTTAACATTAGGACTTGTTTTCTCTTGTTCCGCTAAAATAGCAAAGGGAGTCTTTTTCTATAGATTAACGTTGGATCTGGTCTGCCAAGGTTACGGAACTTAGATTGGCCAGTGAGAGAGAAGGCACAGCCGGGGGTTCTGTCTGGTGGCTGCTTCCATTTAGAGAAGGAGAGGACAGAGCAAGCGGTGGCTCCCTTGGCCAGGGCTCCAGGGCAGTTTGGATTCCTAGCCAGCTTTGGGGCAGGGGAGTTGGAGCCGGAGGGAAACTGGGCAGGTGTCTGCGACCACCCATTTCCCAAGGATATTTCTAGCTCAACCGATCGGCAAGGTCAAAAGCTTTCTTGAAGTTGTGAGGAAAAGGGGTGTGTGTGTGTCAGAGAGACTACTTCTTTCCTCCCATCCAGTGGATATCTGTAGCTTGCGAGTGGATACGGCCGTTATCAAGCGGAGAGTGCCCATCTTACTCAAGTACCTAGACTCGGACACAGAGAAGGAACTACAAGCACTTTATGCACTGCAGGCATCAATAGTAAAACTTGACCAACCTCCTAGTAAGTATCCGGCATGTGCTCGTAATGGCTCGATTTGGGATTGATGTAAAGCGGTGCATAAGGTACCCTCAGGGCTCTGTCGACAGCTGTAAATCCAGACCAGCATGGCCAGGAGTCGTGAGCAGAGCCGTTTTGGCTGACGTAGTGTGGCTTTTGTCCCAGGCAGAGGTGGCGGGGAAAGGCCTTTGGCTTTCACCAGGCATCTGGCGCCGCCTGAAAGGCAAACTTTGTCCGATCTTTTTCCCTGTTTTGAGACCCTTTTATCTGTTCTGACCCAGATCCCCAAACACAACAAACCCTCCTCTGACATGAAATCCAAAGATTCCTTTATTAGGAATGTCGGGCAAAAAGTTCTCTTAACAGGCTAACAAGTCCGTCCGGCTGGAAGATGAATAGTCGTCTGCCACACTTACTCATTTCCACCCCCTGCCTTTTATCCCCAGAGCTAGGGTGGGACTTCATGAGTGGCGGTAGCTATTCCTTCCCAAGGACTGGCCCATAGATTTCCACTGCTCTCCTCTCCTCTGCCTTCTGCACATCCGCAGTCAGACACTGGACCCAGCTGTTCCTCCTCTTCTTCAACAGCCACCTCCAGACCTGGGGGCTGTGGACTCTCTATCTGAGGGCTGACAGACAGCCTAGGCTCTGCCTCTGTCTCTCTCTCTCTCTCTCTCTCTTTGCCAGCTCCATTCCCTCTTCCCCCTCAGAGCTCTCAGGTTGCCCTGATGCTGACTCTGACTCGCACACCGCCTCTGATTCGGCTGCTGGAGGGCCCGGTGGCCAACAACATTACCATCCTTGCTCAAAGTCTGTTTCCTGGCTGGAAAGTCTGTTTGCCTGAGCTTCCCTTTCCACTGAAAACCGGGATAATAAACGGAAGCTTCCCGATTCCTGGGTTGAAGCACGAGATGGAGTGTTCTGCTCTCCACTCAGCCCTTCACAAAACACGTCTCTCTCTCTCTCTCTCCTACTCTCCGCAGATATGTTACGGATGTTTTTCGATTGCCTGTACGATGAGGAGGTGATATCAGAGGATGCCTTCTACAAATGGGAAAGCAGCAAAGACCCAGCGGAGCAGAACGGGAAAGGCGTAGCGCTCAAATCCGTCACCGCCTTCTTCACATGGCTACGAGAAGCCGAAGAAGAGTCTGAGGATAATTAAAACTGAATATACAAAAAAAAAAAAAAAGGAAAAAAAAAAGAGGAAACAAAAACAATTTAAGTATTTTTTTTAAAAAAAGTTTCATGTCTTCGCCAATCACAGAAGTGCAGCAAGGCCAATTCTCGCGCAGAAACCCCCCTTTTCCCCACATGTGCACGAGTGGGAAGAGGAGAGGGGAAAAAAAATAAGTCACACACGCAAAGGCGATCATGGAGGACAAAAAGTACTTGAAAATTCAAGTCCACACAAACCTTGAGGGGCAGGAGCACTAAACCAAAATACATCTTTATTATTTATAGAAACTATTTTCTGTTTTAATTTTTTTTTTTTGTCATTTTTAAACAAGGACTCATCCTTTTAAGAAGAACAAAATCTGTTTAGACAAAGCAAAAAAACCCGAGAACTATAATTTATTATTTGAAGAACTGCAAGCGTCAGTGTAATTTTTAAATTTGCAGTTTCTGTAACAAATTGTATAATAGACAAAACAAAACAAAACAAGGCAGAGAAATAAATTTCCCTTCCTTTCAGATCCACCTCAAGTTTTTGTTTGAAAACACAGTACCTGCGTCATAACTTCTTAAAAGGGGGGTTCAGAAATGAGATAGTAGATAAGGGAGAGGAACTTTCAGGACAAAAAAACAAAACAAAACCTCCAGATCTTCCTGCCTGCCTCGGGTTGCTTCCAAAAATTTAAGAGAAAAGAAGCAAAAGAGAGAGAGAGAGAGAGAGAGAGAACCTTGGACCTAAGGAATTTCATATCAGAAAATGGTTGTGGACCAGACTGCCTGGAGAATAACTTGTTCGAAACAGCCCTACCCTGGACACAGAAGAAGAAAAAAAAGGCCTAGCGATAACTTTCAGAACCCTTAGAGCAACTTTTAAGGCTTGTAAATACATAGAACAAATATTTAAAAACAACAAAATGGACTCCATGCTATTCTTTTCACTTTCAAACTATACAGAACAAAATAAAGAGCAACCTTGCAAGTTTAAAAGCAGAGGAAGTAGCTTCTCTTTGGACGGCAGAGCAGAGTTGCTGCCCTTCCGCCGCCTCTGCTATGGAAAGACCCACGTTCCAGGTGGGGCACAAATGTCACTGCCCAGGTCGGGTGGAGGGGGGAAGAGAGTTGGACTCCCAGGCCTGAATAAAGAGGAAGTAGGTCGTCACTGACTGGGCAAGCTTTGCTTGCACCATTTTCTGTGTCTTTTTCTTGGTGGTTGGGGAATTGGCAGGAACAAATTACGCGGTGCCATTCAACACTGGAAGGAAGAGAGGTGGCATGGCCTAGAGATGGAGTTCATGAGGCTGTGAATTCGATCCTAGGTAGAGGCAGATATTTCAACACCTTGAGAATATATGGGTTGAATATAATTGCACTGGTGACAGGAAGGGCATCCGGCCGTTAAAACAGGAGTTGGCCAGGCTCCACTTAGCAAGGGATTATGGGGTTGTTCAAAGGATTCAATCTTGAGAGGAGGAGGAGAGGGATGGCTGGAGGAATCTTCCTGGGCGTCCTTTACAAGCTGTGTGCGTGTTTTGTGTTGTGTTGTGCATGGGGCAGTTAGCGCTGAACACGTGTTTTGAACCGGAGCAGAATTCGGCAACTTGTGGACTTCAACTCCCAGAATTCCTCAGCTAATCATGCTGGCTGGGCAATTCTGGGAGTTGAAGTCCACAAAGTCTTAAAAAGTTGCCAAGTTTAGAGACTCCTGAACTGGAGGAGGAGGGGGGGGGGTCTGATGGGGGCACCGGTGAGGCTTCCTAGTCGGGTAACCAGCCCACGATCGGAGCAACGGGGCGGGGGGGGGGCTTTTCCGGGGAGCAACTTCCGCCCATAAAGACAACGGCAACCGGGGGGGGGGAGTTCAGCGCGCATGCGCCCTTTCCCCCCTTCCCTCTTTCCCCCCTTCTTCCCCACGCCTCGAGTCAACAAATCGGCCCGCGACATATTTTATTCGCGTGAGGAGAGAGGGTGTCGAGGGAAGGGGGCTTGGGGGGGGGAGGGGGAGAAAACCTCGCGCACGTGCCCAGCTGGCGCGCGGCCCGAGCTCCCCCCTCCCAATCAGTGAGGACCCTGTGCGCAGGCGGGAAGGAGAGGCTGCCATTGGCGTCTGCGCGGCGTAGCGTTTTCACCCCCACCCCGCGGGCGCCCATTGGTCCTTCGCCGCGACGGGACACGCCTCTTCCTGCCTGTCGCCGCCGGGACTTCCGCCGTCCGAGTTGTTGTGGTGGGGGGGGTGGGGTGAAAAGAGCCCTTCGCCGCCGCCGCCGCCGCTTTGTGCTCCCTCAGCTCGCCCGGGGGCCCTTGAAGGCGCGGTGAGTGAGCGAGCGGGCCGCCTCGGCCTCGGGCAGCGGCCGAAGAAAAGGCGGGAGGGGGGGGCGTAGCGCTCCTGCTGATGGACCCCGCGGGCCTCCCGCTTTGCCCCAGAAAGGCCCCCCTTAGTACAACCCCCCCCGCCACCCCTCCCGGCCCTTGCGGCGGCGGGGTCGAGAGCTCTAACGAAGCTGCTGCTGCTGCTGCTTCTTCCCGCCGGGAATTGGGCCTCCCCGGGGGCAGCCGAGAAAAACGGGCCTTGCTCGGAGGCCCCGAGGCCCGTTTTGCGCGGGTGGGATGGGTAGGAATCCCGCCCTCAGGGAAGCAACCTGCTCCCGCCTCCTTTTCAAGGCTGGGCCGGGCCCGGCCCGTCGTCAAGAGTCGCCCCCGCGCAGGCAGCCAGGCAGGCAAAGAGCCGCCCCCCCCCCCGCCTTCCCCCCCCCCCGTTAAGCCTCGGGGAAGCGACGGAGCTTCTGCTTTTGCAGCGGCTTTTGGATTCCTGCCTTTCGATCGAAAGGAAATGGCGGGTGGGGTGAGGTAGGGCTGACAATCCAACTTGCCCCCCCCCCTGCTTTATGGGCTTTGGGGCTGCCGGGGGGTCGCTAAACGAGACCGTGCAACCTTTGCAATAAAAAAAAAAACTGCAAAAAACAAACAAACCGCCAACAACAACCCATTGCCTCCCAAAGGCTTAGGGGAGACCTCTCTCCACCCCCCACCCCCCCAATCCCCAGGTTTTCCATACAAGATAACTCTTTGGATTGATATTTCATCTCATTTCACGTTTTCTTCCAGAAGCTCCAAACCTCGCATTTTTGACAACCAACTTAACAAGGCCAACAAGAAGAGAGGATTCAAAATATGCCTTGTTATCTTATAGCGTAGAAACAATTCTCTCCCCCCCCCCCCCCCCCCAAAAAAACACCTCATTTATTGCAACTTGAGAACTCCCAAATGTTGCGATCTCCCTTTTTTGCCCTTGTGTGACTTTTGCTAATTTTGGGGGGGGGGGGGTGTTTGGGTTTGGGAAAAAAAGTGGTTAATGGTGCATTGGTAGATGCGGGGTCAAAATACGGGGATGGCTTCTTGCTTGCTTTCCAGGTTTCAATGCTCTTGCCTGCATTATGCAGAAGGTGGGTGGGGTGTTTCTGGCTTCCAAGGCAGGAGAGAAAAAAAAATAATAATAACCCTTTTGCAACTTGGCTTGGTGCAGCAGGACTAAACAATTGCATCGGTTCGGCGTGTCTTGTGCTGTTGCTTCAGAGGGTTTGTGGAAGGGGCGGAAATGTTTTGACTGGGTGAAGCAGAAACACGGCCTTCTTACCAGCTGCCTGGCACCCACAGTAATGCTAAGCGATGAGAATACTGTCTGTCTGTGTTAGAAGTTGGGGCTGTGATAAGGAGAAATTGGATATAAATTTTAAGGTTATATTATGCTTTTTCCTAAGGGTAAACAGTCTCCCCTCCCTGAAAGGGAGTGCAAACAGATTATTATTTTCTTTCTTTTTTTTAAAGAAATCCAATCATAGAAACTTCATTTATTTATTTATTTTAAAAAGCCTGTCTTGTTCACATCGTTTCTTCCACTTATCAGGAGGATGGGAAGAGGCCCGCAGCATTCTTAGAACTCTACCTTCTTTCCCAGAATTTTAATCCTCTTTTTTTTTTTAAAAAAAAGATCATTTTTGTATTGTTCTTTCATTTTAGTTTAAAATAGGGGCGTGTTGCCTTTCTTTGTAGAAGAAAGAGTAATGTTTTTACCCCTTGGATTCCTTGAGTGTTATATTTCACCCAAATCGTATGACTTAGCCATTCTACTCTCCCCCTTCTGATGTTTATCAAAGGACACCTTTGGAGTCTGGTGTGGGTAGCAGTGGAGATGGTGACAGCTGGCAGGGCACTTTGAGGTTGTTTATAAAACTTGCAGGGCTCCCTTGGTTTAGTTGGAGGGCAACAAAATCTGGTTTTTTTTTGGGGGGGGGGGCTGCTGCTGCTGCTGCTGCTGCTTTGCTTCCCTCTGAGCTTCAGGTGAAGGTTGGCCTGTGTCCCTCTGGCATGAGTGCCCTATGGAGTTGCACCTGTTCTTAGTGTACGTGTATGCCTCACCCTTGCTTGGCTGTGTTGTATCCTCATCCTGTCCTACCTTGCTAGCAAAGAGTCTGGTTTTCGGAGGCGGTTTCAGCTTAGCCGCCTAAGTTTAAGTTACGGCCTAAAAAGGGTCTTGCTTCTTCTCTGCGACCGTTGTTTTTGTTTGAATGTTGTTTGTGATGCTGCCAGGCGAAAGGGAGCTAAATTTTGATTTAAGATTTTTTTTGTTTTTGTTTTGTTTCCTTGTTCTTGATAACCTCCTTCACACCAAATCTTTTTTTTTTTTGCACTTCTGTTAGGTAGAGACCTCCTTTCCCTGGAGGTTAAGCCCTGGGGCCTCCAAAGTGTGTTACCCTCCCGTTGAGGCTAGACATTAATTTAAATGGCGACTGAGCTGTCTGAAGCCGACCCCACACACCGTAAGGCAATTCCACTCTTAACAGGAGCTACCCTGGACAAGTTGAGTGAGGTAGGGGCTGACCCCTCTCCATGCTTGCCCTTGGATTGGCCTTTGCAAGGGCCTTTGTGCTCTTTCTTGCCCTCTTGCTTCTAGGAATCTCAGCTGGACTCCATCCGCCCTTCCTTACCAGGTGTTGACCCCTTCCTTTCCTGCTTCCCACCCACCCACGCTTCCCTCCTTCCCCCCCCCTCCTCTGCCCCCACCCGCGTGTGTCGTTCTGAGCTGGAGCAAAAAAAAAACAAAACACACACACACACACTTGCGAAGTGCAAAGCAGGAAAGCTGGACCCTCCAAGCTGCTGACGATCCCCAAGCGCGATCGCCTCTCTTCTCAGATGGTGGCAGTGGGAATCTCCCCAGCCTATTGGTGTGGGGGCAGGTGGGGGTGAGGGCCTCCTTTATTGGGGGCTCCTCCTGATGCTTTGCTCCCTTCCCAGACAGTTGAAGACGGAGGAGCCATGCCGATCCGCCGGGCAGTGAACGCTTCTTCTCGGGAAACTCCTCCCAAAAGCAAGCCTGCTGAAGCTGAGGAGACCAAGCCAGGTAAAGTAGAGTGGGGGGTGTGCTTCAGTCTCACCTTGACCGCTGCGGCAGGGAGGCCCAGTCTTAGCAGGTGTGTGTAGATTACCATGCCAGCCTCTTGAGTCACTGCAGAATCATTGACTCGGGGGAAGAGGCGAGCTGATCTTTTCAGGCTGCACGCTGAGATCGTCGTAGCATTTAAAAGAGGCCTGGAAAGACCCCCTCCAATTGTAATCAGTTTTTAGGCCGCCCATAAAAGGGGATTCCGTTAGCTTCATTACGCTGCCTGGGTGCCCTCGGTTGTAATTTTTCAAGCAGGCCTGATTGGCCTGAGCCCAAATGCCTGAGTGTTCTGCCATTGATCGAGGAAGGGAAGGGTGGTTGGGTGGGAGGAAAACAAATGGGCCTTAAAAGCTGTATGCTTTTATTGTGTGTGTGGGGGGGGGGGGGGAATTGATAGTTGAGGAAGACCGGAGAGAGGTTTGGAATCCGGTTCCTGCTGCAGGCAGGCATCTTTCAAGGCCATCTTCAAGGCTCCGAGTGTGAAATTTCACCAGCCCAAACTCCTCGGAGTTTCTCATAACCTGGGGGGGGGGGGGAAGGGGGACTGGACTATGTGTGGTGTGTGAGGGAGGGGGGGAGGGGCTAAGGGAAACCAGGTGTTTTGGTCCTGAATTGAAGCGTGGGGTTTTTTGACTCTCCTGCAATCGGCGCCTCTTAGCGAAAGCGCCTTTTTTTCACTTCCAACGGGGTAGAGAGTTTGACTTCCCTTAGGAGCAGGTTGCACAAAATAGGGTTGCACCAAGCCCCTTCCCCCCCCCCCCGCCCGCTTTAAACTTCCTTCCTACGACCTGGCTTTGCTGTTTAGAGCCTCGTTGGGCAGGAGGACTTGCCAGCACGATGTTCAGCTAGGAGGGGTGGCCCAGACTGGGCTTTGAGGCTTGCAGCTGTGGGACAGAGCAGCGGGAGCTGAGGGGAAGGATTGCAAGAGGAGGGTGTCTCTTATCCCCCCACTCCTCGACCTTGTTCATTGAAGTTGCTAAGGCCAGATCTTGAGAGAATCTCCGCAGAGCCCCTTCGCTCTCCCTAAGCGGCCGTGCCAAGCCTTGCTGGGAAGGCCAAGACGGGCCCGGTCTTCAGCAGGGAGCTTCTGATCCTTTGCCACCGCTTGCCTTTCTTTCCCCTCTGCCCATCAGAACCAGATGTCAGTTCGGAAGAATCCGCCTCCACCGTGGAGGAGCCAGAGAATCAGGCTCCTCCGGCTCCCGCCGCTGACCCAGAGCAGCCGAAGGAGGCTGAGGAGGAGGAGGAGGAGGAGGAAGAGAAGGCCGATGTGAAGCCTGCCG
Organism: Hydrophis major; assembly: GCA_033807585.1. Taxonomy (NCBI): domain Eukaryota; kingdom Metazoa; phylum Chordata; class Lepidosauria; order Squamata; family Elapidae; genus Hydrophis; species Hydrophis major. The sequence continues at coordinate 10,205,001 of CM066342.1, forward strand.
AGGAAGCCAAGAAGGAGTAAGAAGCCTGAAGGGAGAGGGGGGGGGGAAACAGGGAGGTGGATTGTAGAGGCCAAGAGGACAATGGCCCTTGCTAGGAAGGTATGTGCTTGCTGCCCCCACAATACAATCCAACTGGCTGGCATGGGAGCACAAGGGTTTCAAAGCCCCCTTGGCCACAGGGGTGGCTGCCTCAGACCACTGGGTGGCGCCTCCTTTCTTCCTGTTGGCCAAGGAGACTGACTCACACTTGGGGCAGTGGCCCAGGTTTGTCTCCTGGCTGAGCAGCAACTTGGGGCTATCAGGTTCACCGTCTTCGGCTTGGCGCCTCACTGGTGCCCTGCCATCAAAGGGCCGGGATGGGGGAAGAGAGACGGAGGGGGACACACGAGCAATAAACCTGGGATTCGGATGAGGGCGGGGGAAGGACAGCTGAAGGAAAGCAGATCGGCATGGAACGGGTCCATGCCAGGCATCTTTGAGGAGGTTTGCCCAGGGTGTGGAAAGTTTTGAGCCCAAACACCTCAGATATCACCGCATTGGCTGGGATTGGTCTGGTCATGGGGAGAGGGCTGGGAACGAAGGAGCTTTGTGCTGAGGGCAGGGGATACTCAGATTCCGCCTGGCTTGACTGCAAGTCGCATCTCTTAGTCGAAGCACCTTTCACTGGAACCCAATGGGAGTCGAGGGTTTCTCTTCCCCAAGGGATCAGGCTGGGAAGGTCTGACAGGGGCAGCTGCTAGCATGGGTTTGGTGGCCTTGTTGTGGCCCTGGGATGGGAGGCCTGTGGGGGGGGGAGGGGGGCTCGTCATGCGGGAACGGGTTTTCAAGAAAGGCAGCTGCCCGCTCGTTTCTTGCCTTGGCCTGCCTCCAGGCCGCTCACCTCTTTTTTTTCTCGCCCGCCAAGGGAGAAGGATCCGGAGAAGGAGAAGGAGAAAGAGAAGAAAGTGAAGAAGACTATTCCCGCCTGGGCCACTCTTTCGGCCAGCCAGTTAGCCAGAGCGCAGAAGCAGACGCAGATGGCAGCTTCTTCCCGGCCCAAGATGGATGCCATTTTGATCGAAGCCATCAAAGTGAGGAGGGGGAGCAATGGGAGCAGGGCGGAAAGTCACCCCAACCAGTTGGCTGCCAAGACGGATGCCAGGAGAGAGCTGCCCACATGCCCTTCTTGCTCTGTCCCCCCCCCCCCTCTCCCCAGGCGTGCTATCAGAAAGGCGGGGCATCCGTGGTCGCCATCCGAAAGTACATCATCAGCAGGTACCCTTCGCTGGACCTGGAGCGGAGGGGGTACCTCCTGAAACAGGCCCTGAAGAGGGAGCTGGAGCGGGGGCTCATCCGGCAGGTAAGCACCTGGGCCCCCCCTTGGAGTGGGCGTTTGGAGCGGGTGGCGATGCAGAAAGTCCGTCCGGGCGTTTGGGACAGCAGGACTGTGATCTCGCCCTCCCCTCTGTTCCCTGCCAGAGCAGCTCCTGCCTTGGCGTCTGGAATTAAGTGTCCCTCCCTCCTAGGCAGCCCCAGCCAAATTGGATCAACGTCTGCGCAAAGCCCATTTCCACCCCATCCTCCTTGCTCCCATTGAGCGGGATATATGCTGGGTGCCCTTTGCATTTATTTAGTTATTTTTATTGATTGATTTAATTTATATTGCCGCCTATTCGCCCATGGCGACCCGAGGCAGCTTACACAACGTAAAACCAGATTTAAAACAATAAAAATAAAAATGAAAACTAGCCAAAAGAATCAAATAAATTAGTAAAGTACAACAGAACAACATTTGGGAAATAATAATAATAATAATAATAATAATAATAATAATAATAATAATAATAATAATAATAATAAATAAACAACTCCCACCCCTCGCTCCGATGACAGCAGATCACACGAGCCATTTGATGGGCTCCATCCCTCTCTGGGTTCCCCAGGGCTGCTGGCCAAACCAGGTCTTCAGGGCCTTTTGGGGGAGTGTTAGTCAGGAGGCCATTCTAATCTCTGGGGGGATGATGTTCCAGAGGGAGGGAGCCACCACAGAGAAGGCCCTTCTGGGTCCCACCAGGTGTATCTCCCCTCAGCGGTGCGAGCCACAACATTCCCTGCCTCCTCGCTCTAAAGGGTCGGGTGGATGTGACTGGCAAGAGGTGTTTCCTCAGGTAACTTGGACCCAAGCCACGAAGCCTCCATTTGCATGAGGTTTGTCTCCAGCCTGACACACACACACACCCATTTTTTCTGGCACAGGTGAAAGGGAAAGGAGCGTCTGGAAGCTTTGTGGTGGCTCCTAACTCAGGGAAAGCAGGCTCCAAGGCCAGAGACCGGAAGGTAAGTCCAGCGGCATTGTCCGTGCCCCAGTCTGAGCCGGGCAGGGGAGTTGTTGCGTCTTCTTCCAAGGAAGTTCCACAGGTGCAGCCCCTCACCTGGATGGGGGAGGAGGGGCGCAGTGGCCACTGCAGCCTCCGACCTGGCTTGAGGGAAGACCCGAAGGGGGCCTTAAGCCCCATCTTGGATTCTGAAAGGTTGCCCAGCCTCCCACAGGTGGAGCCTCATCTCATCCCTCCCGGCTTGGTGTTGCCTTCCAGCGGAGCCTGTCAGCTTCCAGTGCCGAGCAGCACGTGAAGCTGGAGGACGTTCTCCCCCTGGCCTTCACCCGCCTCTGCGAGCCCAAGGAGGCCTCCTACAGCCTGATCAAAAAATACGTCTCCCAATATTACCCCAAGCTGAAGGTGGACATCCGGTAAGGCGCTCAGACGCAGGCCGAGGGGGGAGGACGGGCCCCTCTGAGCCCCAGGGGCACCTGCCCTGCCCTTTTTCCAGGACCAACCAGCCAGGTGGCCCCTCTCTGTGGCTTTCCCACTAGGCCCCAGCTGCTGAAGAACGCCCTGCAGCGGGCGGTGGAGAAGGGACAGCTGGAGCAGATCACAGGGAAGGGGGCATCGGGTACCTTCCAGGTGGGTAAGAGGGGCTTCCCTGGGAATTGGGGGAGGAGGACTCCCTTGCCCTCTCTCCGGAGTCGCTCATTCCTCCTCTTCCTCCTCGCGTGCGCCAGCTGAAGAAGTCGGGGGAGAAGCCACTGCTGGGCGGAAGCCTGATGGAGGATGCCATCCTCTCCGCCATCGCAGCCATGAATGAGCCCAAGACCTGCTCCACCACCGCTCTCAAGAAATATGTCCTGGAGAAGCACCCTGGCACAAACTCCAGCCTCCAGGGTAGGGCCAGCGCAGCGCCACCGGGGGGAAAAGGCGCTCGGCCGCTGCTCCTCAGGCACAGCTCCTGCCTTGCCCCGGTCCCTCCCTGGGGGGGCGGAACCTCATATGCCAGCCTCCTGCTCAGGCCTGGCCGAAGCGGCGGTTGGTCCTCGGGCCTCTTGAATCCCTCCGGATGGCGGGGTTCCTTGGGTCTCTTCCTCTCTGGGCCAGGGAGCTTCCCTTGTGGGGCTGGGATTTCCCGTTCTGAGTGCCCGCCAGCTTGCCTTGGATTTGGAGACTGTGGAGTGGGCTTTCTGAGGACCCAGGCTCCCCAATATACCGCTTTCTCTGGCCTCCTCCCCCTGCAGTCCACCTCCTGAAGAGGACTCTGCAGAAGTGCGAGAAATACGGCTGGATGGAGCAGATCTCCGGCAAGGGCTTCAGCGGCACCTTCCAGCTGTGTTTCCCCTACTATCCAAGGTGAGTCTGGGGCAGCCTGACTGTTGGGTGTGTGTGTGTGTGTGTGTGTGCTGCTGGACGCCCCTCCGGCCTGCTTTTTCCTTGGGGTGACCTCCTCTCTTCTCCCCCTAGCCCCGGCATTCTGTTCCCCGAGAAACAGAAGGAGGACAAGGAGGAAGAGGACGACGACGACGAAGAGTCAGACGACGATGATGAGACGGAGGAGGAGGAAGAGGAGGAGGAGGACGAGCCGCCTCCAAAGAAGAGGTCAGTGCCCCACCGATGGTTGGGTGGGTGGCCATGGGCAGCCTGGGAAGAGGGCGGTTCACCGGCAGAGGGGGATGCTCTGGGGCTCGCCGGCTGCTTGCATCGGCCTCTGGCGGGCTGAGATCTTGTGTCTCCCCTGGGCAGGATGCCAAAGCGACCCCCACCCAAAGCCCGGAACAGGGCCCCACCCATAGTGAAGCGACGGGAGGCCAAGCCCGCCGCCCGGAAGGCCCCCCCGGCGCACCATGGAAAAGCGAAGCCCCCTCCACCGCCACCCCCTCCGCCCCCTAAGGCCAAGAAAGGCAAGGGCGTGCCTGCCCCCCGGCCGGCGGTCAAGAGCCTCTCCAGCACCACCAGCCCAGCAGCAGCTCCCAAGAAGAAGCCGGCGGCGGTGTTGGCTACGGCGGCTGCGGCAGCGAGCGTCAAGCGGGACCGGAAGTCCCCCGGCAAGAGAAGCAAGGCCACCATGCGGAAGTCGCTGAGAGCAAAGAAGTAGCCCGGCCGATGGGCGGGCAGGCAAGCCGCTTCCCCCCCCCCACTCTTTTATAAGTACAGCCCAGCCCCCCCAATTTGTAATTTAGTTCTGAGGCTTCACCATCTCTTGTACCCCCCCCTCCAGCAGCAGTGAAGAACCCCAGCCCTCCCCTCCTCCTCCCCCCCCCCCAAAATAGTCTGGCTCCCTTTCTCCCTCCCTCCCAAACGTTCCAACACAGCCCTGTTCTTTTTCTAAACGAGTGAAAATGAAAAAAATAAAATAAAAATAAATATAAATCTGTATAGGGTGCAGCTGGGGGGTGGGGTGGGGGGCCTCTTTTAAACAAAAGCAGGTTGGAAAGATTTTTATATTTTTAGAAAGTGGAAACAGAACCCCTTCTCCCCCCCACCTCCTCTGCCAGCCCCCCCCCCCCGTTTCTTCCCTAGAGTCCTGGAAGACCCCTGCCAGCCAGCAGCCCCTTCTGGGGGAGGGAGGGGGGTTGACAAAGGCTGCCTCCCTCTCTCCTCCCCCCCCCAGCCAGTGTTCTGTTGTTCAACTTAGTCTCCCCCTCCCCCCCCTCCCGTGAAGGTCTCCTTCCCCCTTCCCCTTCGTTTCCTTGGGGGGGGCGCTTCCCTTTGAAAGGACGGGGCGCGGAGGGGGGCCCCACGTTTTTCACTCCCTTCTTCTTCGCCACCTCTTCTTCGTCCCGGAGAACCGACCCGATCGCTGATGTAGAGCCGCAGAGCGAAGCTGTGCCGAATTAATAATAATAATAATTAAAAAAAAAAAAAAAGGAAAAAAAAGCTGAAAAGACTCCAAAGCTGGACTTGCCTGCGCGTCGTCTTTTTTGAAGGGGGGGGGGCGCGAGGGGGGAGGAGGGAGGAAACGAGGGGAGGGGTCCTGAAGGCCAGTCTCCCTTATGATTGGCCCGGGCAGGGGCAAAGGGGCGGGGCAGGGGGCCGGCCACGGGCGATCGCGGAGAACGGCGTGGGAAAAGACGGAGGGGGGGGGTTTCTTTTCCGGGCCGATGGCCGGCCAAAGCCTCGCCATGAAGAGGCAGCCGACTGGGCGCGGACCGGAGCCGAGAGCCGGCCGGGTCGTGACCAAGACGGCCGAGGTGAGGCGTGGATGAGCGGACGGGGCTGCGGCTGATGCAGAGACGGGGCAGGGACGAGGGAAGACGGGCTGGGCTGACTGCGCACTTCCTCTGCCGCAGTACGTGGGCTCTTTCGCCGTGGAAGACGCCGATCTGCCTCGGGCGGGCCAAGCCGTCCATCAACGGCTGCAGCTCCTGAAGGTGCGCGGTGGTGGGTTCGGTTTGGAGCGGACGGGGACGGGCGGGGTGGAGTGGGGAGAATCTGGCGGGCGGGCGCCTTTTCCGCGGGACGCCTCCCGGCTCCGTCCCTCTTGCCCGCCCTTCTTCTCCCCATCCCCACGCAGGACTGTCCGCGGCGGCGCTCCGTCCTGCTACGCTTCTGCCTGCAGGGCCTGAAGATGCTGGGACGCGACGGCGAGGTAGGGCGCGCCTCCACCTGGCGGGCTGGGGGGGGGGCGGCGGACAGGCCGGCCTGGAGGCTGAACCGCCCCTGCCCCACACCGAGCCGCTCTCGCCCGCAGGCGCTGCTCATGGCCCACGCCCTCAAGCGCCTCGCCTACAGCACCTGCCGGCCCGCCGACTGCCAGTTCGCCTTCCTGGCCCGCAACCCGTGGGGCGCTCGCGGTAGCCTCTTCTGCCACCTCTTCGTGGGCAGCCTGCCCGGCGAGGTTGGTGGGCGATGCAGCGGCTAGGGCGAGGCTGTCTCCAGGTGGAAGGATTCAGCCAGGCGCTTCCCGGTCACCTAGCGGCGACTGGCAGGGCAAGGAGGGAAAGACAGCCGAGCATAACTCAGGCACTCAGCCTCCTCCTCCTCTTTTCCCCAGGTCCAGGCGTTGCACTACCTCCTCTGCCGCTTCTTCCAGCTGGGGTACCTTCTCCTGCACCCTGAAGAACAGGACTGGTCCTCCGCTGGGGGCTCTGCCCAGCGCGATTCCAGGAAGCTCCTGGGCACCTCTCTGGACAGCCAGGTGGTCTGGGAGTCCCTCAACCCTGAGGAGGTCTCCCAGAACGTCAACGCTCTGGTTTCCTTCCGGAGGCTGCCCTGCCCCGCCGAATTTGGGACCTCAGTCAGCGTGGTGAGTGGCCTCTGCCTCCCCTCCTCTTCCAGAGCAGTGGGTTGCTCGGGGGGGGGGCGGCAGCAGCAGCAGCTGGGACCCCTGAGACATGTGTCCAAACTTCAGGCGCCTCCGAGGGTCTTAACTTCCAAGCCCAGGTTCCTCCAGTCGAGAGCTGAGGTTCGGTTCATAGCCAAGCGACTGTTTAACAACCACAGGTAGTTGGCACCTACTAAATGCAAAAAAAAAAAAAAAACAGTCTCCAGTTTTGGACCAGCCCCCTGGACTCTCTGCCTCCCCTGCTCAACAGCTGCCCTGCTTGTGCTCCTAGAGAGAGAGGCTGGACCTGGAGGAAAGCAGCAGCGTGGGCAGTGCCCGACCTGGAAACCCATACTGCTCCCCAATTTTGGTGCGAAAGAAGGCCATTCGCAGCAAGATTCTCCGTTCCGGGGCCTACCGGGGTTGTACCTTTGAAGCGGGTTCTCAGCAGGGGGCCTGGGAAGGATGTGAGTATTTGGGGGGCCTGCGGGGAGGGATAGAAAGAGAAGTGTGAAGGAAGAAGCCCGGAAGGAAAGAGGCACAGAGCTCTGTTGATAAACTATGCGTTGCAGACAAAATCTTGACAAGGGAAAAGGACGGGTTCGTTTTCTTTCTGGCAACGTGTAAAAAAATGTCTTCCGCGCATTGCAGATTGAAATAACACGGCCCCCGGGCTGTTATTTAGCAGACCAGGAACCAAGCGTGGGGGCTGGATCGGAGCCAGAATCCACCAGTACAAGACCTTCTGTTCCCCCATTTGCCATGTTTTTCATATTAGGCAACGTGAAGCCCTCCTCATCAGGCTCTTTGTTTCCTTGGTTCCAGTTTCTTCCAGCTGTGATGGCAAAGGGAGCCTGCTTCACCTGCCAGAAAACGAGAACGATCTGAGGGAGAGCGTGTGGTCCTTCGCGGGCATCAACAGGTGAGGAAGGGGCCTCCCCCTGGATGGCACTGGGACCCTGCCCACCCCATCAGCAGACCTAGCATTTGCTGCTGCGTGGCAGCTGCGGAGGGTTGCTGGATTTTGTGCCGAGGCTTCAGGGGCCTTGAGTGCTCCTATGGGTGAAGCTGCAGAGATCCTTCCCCTTCTGCTCAGCTTCCTGCATTTTGCCCTGCCTTCCAGAGATGCCAGCCTGGCCCTGCTGAGGAACGACATGCTGGGGGCTTTTCTTCTGTGGGCTGAGTCAGGATCCAACCATCAGTGGTGCCTGGCCGTGAGGACCCGCTGCGGCGTCGTTCCATATCAAGTTTACCGCAGCCAGCTGGGAAAGTACTCGGTTGAGGTGAGAGAGAATTGGGAATGGTGGCAATGTTGTCAAAATAACAAAATACCGTAAGAATGTTTGCTAATCTACTTTGTCTACTTTTGAGCCTTTCTTCCTTGCAAGGGTGACCTTGCTGTCCTCTTTTCTCCCCTCCTTTGACCAACAACACACATTCCCAAAGCCTCGCCGAACAAGCTTGCTTTCTTCAGTTTGAGCTTCAAAAGAATGAAAGTGTACAGCCTGTCATATTTTTCTTTTCTTTTTTTTTCTCTCTCTTTCCCTTCTCTCCCTCCCTCTCTCCCTCTAGCATTTGAATATAGAATTCCCCAGTATGGAAGCCTTGTTAGACAATTACTCTGAGGTTCGTGCAGGCCTGTTCTGCTCCTTGGGCGCAGGAAGAATCAACCATTGTTATGAGGAGCAAGACGGCCTGGCCGAGGATCTCTGGGGAGAAGAGCAAACTCGCCGGAAGTCTTCGTGGCTGTTTGGGGCCAGTCGGTCTCTGGCTGTGTAGCACGAGGGGGAGGGATACTCCGCCGGGTCCTTCTCTTAGTATTCCTGCCATCTGAAGAGGACAGAGACCCTGGCTGGCCCTTTCTGCTCACTCTGTGGTACTTTTGTTGTGGTTCTTTTCCGGTTGTGTGCAGAGAGTGCCTTTCCTCTCGTCGTGTCGTAGTTCGGGGTTTTTTCCTGCCCTGACAGCCCTGCTGGAGTCAGAGGGCTGATATCACAAGTTGGCTGGGGCCCCACACCCCATCTAGGGGAGTGCCAGGGGGGTTCTTGAGCACATTGACAGATTGGTCTGGGAGTCACCTTGGCTGGCCAGGATGCCATACTGAGCCCCCGTGCTTTTGATCTCCTGGCCAGTTTTCTCTGGTTTGTGCATGGGGGAAACAAATGCTTTTGATCAGGAGTCTGTATTTCTGGCCAGCCCTGCAGTGTGGTCTGTCTTTATTTATAGGAAACTGAATAGACAGTCTGTATGTGAGTAATTTATTGGAAACAAGTGTATTGTTTTCTCTGGGCTGCTGTGTACAGTGGTGAAGATGTATTGCTTATATTTAACAGATGCAAAACCGTTTGTACAGAGATGTCCTGTAAACTTAAATATATATATATAGATAGATATATTTGTATTTCAAGTACAAAGTCTGTGCATCCTTTTCATGCCTGAAGATGTTCGCTCATTGCGCCTCTGTTACTACGGCAACGATCGTTCCCCTCGGCGATCCATTAGCCGTTCCTGTCTGCCGATTGGCTCCTGGTGGCAGAAGGGGCGTGGCGGTAGCCGCCTGGCGCAGCGAGCGCGGAGTGATCGATACATTGAGGGGCGGATGGACGGAGGTGTCCCCTTCTCATTAGCTCACGCGGAAGGATGGGACCCGCCTCTTCTGCCTTCTCCATTGGTTCAACGAGGTTCGCCCCGCCTCTTTCGGCCTCGGTCTGTGAGCTCATTGGGGTGGAGGCGGGTTCGCTTCCGGGGCGCTCAGCGAGGGAAGATGGCGGTTGTGCTGCTCTTGGTGACAGGGTTGGTGGCGGCGGGAGCTACGGCTGCGGTACCCGGCGGGGGCGGCCCGCGAACGCTGGTGCTGCTGGAGAACATGAACCTGAAGGACACGCACTCGCTGTTTCTGGGCGGCCTGGCAGGTCCGGCAACCGAAAAGGCAGGCGGTGTCGGGGGGGGGGGGGGGGACGTAGTTGAGGGGCTCCCAAGGACCTCCCGGCCTCCCTTCACTCTCCTTTCCCCCCGCAGAGCGAGGCTTTGACCTGACCTTCCGGACGGCGGACGACCCCGGCCTGTCCCTGATCAAGTACGGGGAGTTCCTCTACGATAACCTGGTGGTCTTCTCCCCCTCGGTAGAAGGTGAGGCGGCGGGTCGCTCTTCCTTCTCCCTCCATCCCACAAAAGCTCCGGGGCTCTTCCTTTGCTGTTGGCGCCTGGAAGGAGGGGAGCGATGAGTGGCCCGGTGGCGACGTAGTGGGCGAAATAAATGATAATAGTTAATAAATAATTAATGTGATCTGCAGATTGAAGTCGAGCGATTGTGGAGGAAGAAGCCACTGGAGCAATACCCAAAGGGCTTCCTGGATACGTGGAAATTTTGAACTTATTAGACCCGAATATTCTGATTTTGTAAAAAAAAAACAACAACTCCACTTTACCCAGAACCGCCTATGTACTCAGATGTTACTTTAACAGCTCTTAGGTCCTTGGTTAGGACTTGAATGGTTACATTTTTACCAGTCCCAGATTGTGAACTGAAATAATGATGTTGCAGAAATACCACTTTATTCGGAACTGCCTATATCCTCAGACATTACCTTAACACCTCTTAAATCCTTGGTTAGGATCTGTTAAGTTTTTACCAGTTCCACACTGTGAATCGAATTGAAGATTAGCAACAATAATAGTAATAATACTGGTACTAATATATTGATAATGGTATGTGATGGGCAGAGCTGAGAGCATCCAGTGAAGCACAAGAGCTGCTGTTCCTTTGTCAGGGCTTCATCTCTTATTCTCTTGCACACTTGCTAGCTCTGTTATTACTGTAAACATTTTGACCTTGTGACAAGAAATTTAACCTACCTGGTCATTGTGTTTCAGATTTTGGAGGCAATATCAACGTGGAGACCATTGCTGCTTTCATCGACGGCGGTGGAAACGTCCTCGTGGCTGCCAGTTCAGATATTGGTCAGTGAAAAAGGCACAGCGGAACAGATTGTCTTCAACTTAAAAAGAGATTCCTCCCCTTCTTTTTATTATTTCAATCTCAAGGCTGGCCAAAGCCAAAACAGCAAAAGTCCATCCTACTTGGGGCCTGGGAGAACATTTAAGCAGTTTGTAGAAAGTAAAGTTTTATCTTGATGGAGAAAAGTAATCGATCATCAATATTCATCTCTTCTGTTCTGCAGCTATTGTCAGAGACAGCACTATTGAGAGTTTTGCAGTGATAATTCAGCACCAGAAAAATAAACACAAATGGCTGATGCTTCATTTAACATCTTTATAAACATAATAAGTAGATTTTACAAACCAGTTGTACATTTTTCCAACATGGAGCAAACTCAAAATAGAAACATGTTGCAAGTTCAGAGCAAAGCTCCAGTCTTCAGCAAGCAGGCAAGTTAGTTTCATGTTCAATAGATCAGCAGGCAAGCAAGAGGAGAGAAGCAGTTTCACCTCAATAGACAGACTCAGAGCTTCAACATAGCTGCAGAGTTGTAGAACTTAACATGGAGCCGGCTACTTTCAGTTTCCAGCCTAGGCTAATTCTAGTTTCAGTTTCCAAAACAGTCCTCATTGGCTGATTTAGTTGCCATTGAATCTATTCCAGTTCATGAGTATATTCTGACAGGCAGTTACACTTGCTTTTGGGCCATGTAGTTCTAGAAGTCTGCATCTTTTTATAAAATAAGTTGAGATTTTTTTAAAAAAGACAAAAACTCTTTGGTGCCTTCTGATAGTGCAGATGGATTTATTGCAAGTGCCTTCCCAGCATATCAGGTATATTAGGTGACAGGTAAGAGGAAAGGATGTTACAACAAATGGGCTTTCTAATCATCCTTAGGTGATCCTCTTCGAGAATTGGGAAGTGAATGTGGGATAGAATTTGACGAGGAAAAGACAGCTGTGGTTGACCATCACAACTATGATGTCTCTGACCCAGGGCAGGTAAGCAGGACAGAGCACAAGGGGTCCAGTTGACGGCTGCTGCCCTTAACAATCCACCTGCTCCCAGGGATGACCAACACTGAGTCAGACACCTCCTAGGAAATTCAGCAGGTGTCTCTTTCTTTTCCTCTGTAGCACACCCTCATCGTCGCAGACTCTGAGAATCTCCTGAAGGCTCCAACGATTGTGGGGAAGAAGCCACATAACCCCATTCTTTTCCGGGGAGTCGGGTAAGTCCTGTGCTACCCAGCAGGTTGCCCTGGCTGCCCACTTCCACTCATGAACCCTTTTTTTGCCAGGATGGTGGCTGATCCCGACAACCCTTTGGTTCTTGATATTCTCACCGGCTCCTCCACTTCGTATTCCTTCTTTCCTGACAAAGCTATTACCCAGGTATGTGGGACTTGTGCTTCCCAATCCATTCAAAAGAGTTGGGGCCCTGCTGCTCCTTCTCCTTTTTAGCCCCACTTGTGCTGTGCCTAATGAGTCTCCTTAAAAACAGCTAGCTTTTGAGGCGTCTCTTATGTTCCCCCCCCCCTCCAATTTCCGCTTCCGACCTGCACCGTTGTTGGTTGTTGGGCAACACTTTCTTTTTCTGGAAAGACTTCAGACAACCTCATGGTTTGAATCCATATTCCTGGGTGTTCTGATCCAGCTCCCCAAACACAACAAACCCTCTGTAGTTAAATCAATGTTTCCTTTATTAGGAGCGCTAGCAAAAAGTTTCTCTTTCACCTCAGGCTAACAGGTCTGTCCGGCAGGAGGGAATGAATAGTTCTCTGCCACACCTATTCATCATTCCCACTCCCCTGCCTTTTATCCTCAGAGCTAGGGTGGGGCTTCACGAGCAGCCATGGCATTTTCATCCGAAGGACCAGCCCATAGATTTCCACTGCTCTCCTCTCCTCTGCCTTCTGCGTATCCACGCGTCAGGCACTGGACTCGGCTGTTTTTCCTCTTCCTCATCAGCCACCTCCAGACCCGGGGGTTATTGACTCTCTATCTAAGGGCTGACGGACGGCCCAGGCTCCGCCTCTGTCTCTCTCTGCCAGCTCCATTCCCTCTTCCCCCTCGGAGCTCCCAGGTTGGCCTGAAGCTGACCTTGACTCCCACGCCTCCTCTGATTCAGCTGTTGGAGGGGTCCGCAGCTGACAGGCCACAACACTGGGTTTCTTGGAAAGAGAAGGATGTTTGCACAACTTACGCCGGCTTTTTAAAAAAATAAATGTACTAAAAAACAAGGATGAATTAAGAATGTTCAAAGGTTAGAAAAATATTGTGCAAAAACTCTCTCTCCCCCTCCCCCTAGTACCCTCATGCTGTTGGAAAGAACACGCTCCTGATCGCTGGCCTGCAGGCCCGGAATAATGCCCGCGTGGTCTTCAGCGGCTCCCTGGATTTCTTCAGCGACGCCTTTTTCACCTCGTCGGTACAGAAGGCGGCAGGAGGCTCTCAAAGGCAGGCGGCTCTTGTTGTCGGCTTATCTCCAGAGCTGGGATGTGGGGAGGGCAAGAAGGCAGCGTTGGTTTTGCATGGTTGACTCTCTAGGCGAGGCTCTGCAGCATCGCTTACAAAAACAAAAAAATCATCACCTGATAACAGTTCATTTACTGACCACTCAAAAGTTATCACGGCATTGGAAAAAAATGACTTAGGAGCATTTTTCACACTTATGACCTGGCCTCCCCAGGGTCCTGTGGCTTACATTCAAATGCTTGACAACTCATTAACATTTATGACGGCTGCAACGTCTTGTGGTCCTGTGATCCCCTTTTGGGACCTTCTGACAAGCAAAGTCACCTAACAGTCCTGTGAACTAATTGAAGAACTGCAGCGATTTGCTTAACAAATGCGGCAAGAAAAGTCATAAAATGGGGCAAAACTCCCTGAACAAACTTAGCAACATAAAATTCCAGGCTCGAATGTGATCATAAGTCAAGAGCTACCTGCATTCTGAAAAAATCAGTAGGTAGCAATTTTTTTTAAAATGTACTAAGAAGGTTACAAAGCAATTTCAGCCAATTTCTGGCGCTTATAAGAGCCGTGGTGGCGCATTGGTTAGAAACAGTACTGCAGGCTACTTCTGCTGACTGCCAGCTGCCTGCAATTTGGCAGATCAAATCCCACCAGGCTTAAGGTGGACTCAGCCTTCCGTCCTACTGAGGTGGGTAAAAGGAGGATCCAGACTGTTGGGGGCAAGAGGCGGACTCTGTAAACCCTTTAGAGGGCTGTTAAGCACTATAAAGTGGTATATATCTAAGTGCGATTGCTATATAAATTTGGGGGTTTGAGCACCTGAGATGCAGCCCAGCATCTTTCCACCAGTCTCCAGCTGTGGGCCAGGCACAATGAGCGATCGGTTGGCCGAGAACATGAGCTCCAACCCTGGGTAAGCAGACAGAAGAACCACCTGCTTTCTCTACTTTAGGTACCCCCAAACGGGGAATTACGAGCTGGCCATGGCCTTGTCCCGCTGGGTCTTCAAGGAGGAAGGAGTGCTGCGGGTGGGCGAGGTGTCTCACCATCGGGTGGGCGAGAAGGCACCTCCAAGCGCCTACACCGTCACCGACTTGGTGGTAAGAGCTTTTGTAACATCTTCTCTATACCACAAAACCTCGGGGTTCCTCGTGCTGGGTTTTTATTTGTTTGTTTGTTCCCCCCCCCCTATTTTTTTCCACATGGCGATGGGTTCCTCTGTTGCAGGAGTACAGCGTCGTCATAGAAAAGCTGTCCGATGGGAAATGGGTTCCCTTTGATGGCGACGATATTCAGTTGGAGTTTGTCCGCATTGATCCCTTCGTGAGGACTTTCCTCAAGAAAAACGGTGAGGCAGCTTTCGCTTAATAATAAGTTGATCTTTGAAATGCAGATGTGCTGGTTCTTTGTGCTGGGTTAGAAACTCATCCACACACTGTCCATTAAAAAAAAAAAAAAATCAATTGTCTGTCTGAAATGCCAGTCATGCATCATCACAAAATCTCCAGAAGCGTAAAGGCTACAAACTTGAAATTCAGCACGTATGTTCCTCTTGGCTTCGAGGGGCTCACTAAGAAAGGATTTTTCAAAATGACCATCAGAGCTATTAGTATTTCCTGTATTATTATTATTATTAACACGCTCTGATGCTAAGGAATTCTACTTCCCCTCCCCACCTGAAAAGAAATCTCTTCCAAATGCAAAAACACAAGCAGAGGAGAGGAGTTTCAGTTTTAATCTCATAGCACCAAGCAGCTTTAGTACAGAACGGTTGAGCTAAGCCACGCCCAGGCTCCTTGCTGTCTCCTTGCTCACACAGCAAATATTGTTTCAGTTTCCAAACAGCCCTCAACTCACTGGATGGATGCTTTTGTAGGCAGAGGCAGAATTTGTTTCCTCCGATTTTCCTCCCCCAAAACTGAGCCTGACCACAGAGTTTCATAGCGAAGCACGGGGATCGAGCTAGTCTATTTTTTAAAAAAGACTTTTTAGTAGCTGTTGTAGATTTCTGATCGGTTGGCCTTTGGAGAGATGAGGGTCTGGAAGCTCTTTGCCCCACCTGCCAATCGTGAGCAGCTCTTGTTGATCAGGGAGGTCTGCCTCACAGACATTAAGCCAGGAAAGCAAAACTCTTGGTCCCCGGCAGCGAGCGGGCTGGAGAAAAACCCGAGAAGCTTTCTGGCTTCTGGATTGCTCTGACACCAGAATTGTGCTTGGCTTCCAGGAGGAAAGTACAGCGTCCAGTTCAAGCTACCAGACGTCTACGGGGTGTTCAAGTTCAAGGTGGACTACAACCGTCTTGGCTACACGCATCTCTACTCTTCCACACAGGTAATTGTTTCCTTTTCCCTTCCCCTCCGAACACACTTTTAAGCGGCTTCAGAAATGGGCTGCCTCTCAAAAGACGGTGCAGGGTTTGCACGGGACGTGCCAGGACGCACAACTTCCTGGAGAAACAGCTAGTTCTCTTGCGCTAAATGTCACAGCCGGCTTTTCTGCCCAGCCTCAGTATCTTCCTCACTCATCGGAGCAGTTTGCCGGCTGACGTGGCTGAGCAAGAATCCCTGTCCTCTCTACTAGTAGCCTGCTCAGGAACTAAGCTTGGTGGAGGAAGCCTGCTCCCTCCAAAATGGGTTGGGGGCCTGCCTGTAGGAGGACTAATAAGAGCAGAGTGCTGAATTACAGATGTTCCGGTCTCTGTGGCCCAGCTGGCAGCTTTCAGGGAATCTGGGCTGGAGATCTAGCAGTTGCTGAGTTACGGATGTCGTTTATGGTTGTCGGAAACTACATGCAGATAGGATTACATGCACTTGGACCCCCTGAAATTCACCACCTTCCAGGTGGAGTTGGGAAGAGTCCATTCCCGGCCTGCCTTGGGACTAATTCTTTGTTCCCCATCTGGCCAGGTGTCCGTCCGCCCTCTGCAGCACACGCAGTACGAGCGCTTCATCCCTTCCGCGTTCCCGTACTATGCCAGCGCCTTCTCGATGATGGTGGGCCTGTTCTTGTTCAGCATTGTGTTCCTGCACATGAAGGAGAAGGAGAAATCCGACTGAGACTCGACCGGAGCAGCCTTTTGGAGGTCCTGGCACCCAAATGGCCGAATCCAAATTGGGGGACATGTTTCTGGACCTAGAATTGGCCAGAAGGGGTGTGTGAGAAGAGTTGGCTTCTCCTTCTGATCGTGGGCAGCCTGGAAGCCAACAAACCCAACCCAGAGGGTCTGACCTCCCTCCGCTTCCATGCCATGTTTTTTTTTTTATCTTCCACCTTTGTTCCATTTTGCAAAATAAAGACGCCATTCCATCCCCTTTCCCGGGGCTCTTTCTGGTTAATGTCAGAGAAGCGGCAGAGTTTTGCCTTTTCGGTCACTGCAGCTGCTTCCTCATCTACAGCATCTCAAGGAACGTTCTTGTAGGGACCTGATGGCTACCATGTTTAATAACACGGACGTCACGGAGGTTTGTGAGGACAGGCATTAAAAGGGGAAAGGAAGTCAAGCGAGAAGCCTGCAGGAAATCGCAGGGAGCTCGCAAGCAGGCAGGCAGTCTTGTAAGTATCTGTTGCTGGGTATACGCATTGAAGAGGGTACATTGGTTCCCTTTAGCGTGGCCTAATTCAATACCATTTGTGCCTGTTCAAACCTGGATTCTTGATTCCAATCGTAATATAATCGGAGGCCTTTACAAAGTTGCTTTTATGACTTCAATCCCAGATGTTACCACAGGAAGGCGGTGTTTCCTTTAATAACAAAATATAGCTACTAATACTCTTAAGTCAGTTTAAAGGGGTTTTAGCTGGTTTCCTCCTGTGTCTGTTCTGCAGCACCCGAGCCTCTTGTTGCCCTAGTAAAATAATAATAATAATAATAACAACAACAAGGGACCTTGGAGGTTTCTACTTTAACCACCTGCTCAAGCAGGAGACTCTATTACCATATGTAGCTGTCCAGTCTCTTCTTAACAACCTCCACTGTTGGTGTACCCACAATTTCTGGTGGCAAGCAGTTCCACTTGTTTAATTGTCTTCACTGTCAAGAAATTTCTCCCCAGTTCCAGCTTGCTTCTTTCTGATTAGTTTCCCTCCATTGTTTCTTGTCTTCAGGTGCTTTGGAGAATAGTTTGACATCCTCTTCTTTGGGGCAGCCCCTGAGACTGCTATTGTATCGGACCTAGTCCTGCTTTGACCACAAGAGGGCACTGTTTTCTGTCCCTTAGCATTAGCATGGAAGCCATCATTGGCATTTTCAACTGGGTGTAAGGATTCTTTTTAGATTTCTCTCTTTTGTGCCTGTTCTGCAGTCCCCAGCCTCCTTTTCCCCTGATACTTTTTAAAAAATAATTATGCTATTAATAATAAAGATAATAATAACCTTAAAATGCTTTCGGAAAGATTTACAGGTAATCCTTGACTTATGAATCAGTGCACTTGGTAAGTTAACCCAGGGGTGTTAAGTGAATCTAGCTTTCTCATCAACAGTTGTCAGAAGGTCGCAAAAGGAAACTATCTGGCTCGCTGTAACCGTCATAAATATGAATCAGTTCTCAAACATCCAAATATTGATCATGTGATTATGGGAGTGCTGCAAAAAGTCGTAAGTGTGAAAAATGGTCATAAAGTCACTTTTTACATTCCCATGGTAACTGAATGGTCACGGTAAGTCGACTACCTGTATTTCTGTTTGTGGCTGCTAAACCTATTTTGACCACAGGATGGCCCTATTTTCTGTCTCTTAGCATTGGCACTGAAGCCATCATAGGCCTTTTAAACTTGGTTTAAAGCTTTTGAAGCTAGTTTCCTCCTCCTGTGCTTGTTCTGCAGCTTCTGGGCCTCCAGTTGCCCTTTTAATTTTAGTAATAAGCCTCTTAATAATAAAGACACAGTAATAAAATCTTAAAATCCTATTACAGGGGTTTATTTCTTTTTCTGACTGCTGAACCTGCTTTGACCACAGGAGGGCACTGTTTTGTCCCTTATATTGGCATTGAACCACCCAAGTTTTAAAAAAATCTTGGTTTGAGAGTTTTGAAGCAGGATTCCTTCTTTTGGATCTGTTCAGAAGCGCCTGGGACTTCAATTGCCCTGTTATTTTTTTAATAAGGATTTTAATAATAATGGTATGGAATAATAATGACCTTAAAATCCCATTAAAGAGCTTAATTTCTTTTTGTGGGTGCTAAACCTGCTTCGAGCACAAGAAGGCCCTGTTTTCCGTCCCTTACATTAGCGTCAAAGCCATCAAAGGCCTTTTTAATTCAGTGTTAAGACTTTTGAAGCTGGTTTCCTTCTTCTGTGCCTGTTCTGCAGCCTCTGGGCCTCCAGTTGCCCTTTTAATTTTAATGATAAGCCTTTTAATAATAAAGGCACAGAATGGAAATGCCTTAAAATGCCATGGAAAGGGTTTTATTTCATTTTGTGGCTGCTGAACCTACTTTGACCACAGGAGGGCACTGTTTTCCTTCCCCTAGAATTAAGCATTGAGGCCATCATAGACCTTTTTAATTCCGTTCAAGGCTTTTGAAGCTGATTTTCTTCTTCTGTGCTTGTTTAGCAGCACCTTGGATTCCGTTTCCCCTTTTAATTTTAACAATAAACCATTTAATAATAAAGGTACAGAAATAATCTTAAAATCCCATCCAAGAGGTTTATCTCTGTGGCTGTTAAACCTGCTTTGACCACATGAGGGCACTGTTTTCTGTCCCTTACCTTAGCATTGAACCATCATAGGCCTTTTAAAGTTGACTTAAATCAGGGGTGTCCAACCTTGACAACTTTAAGACTTGTGGACTTCAACTCCCAGAGTTCCTCAGCTGGCTGAGGAACTCTGGGAGTTGAAGTCCACAAGTCTTAAAGTTACCAAGGTTGGACACCCCTGATTTAAAGCTTTTGAAGCAGGATTCCTCCTCCTGTGCCTGTTCAGCAATGCCTGGGACTCCAATTGCCCTGTTGTTGTTTTTAATGATAAATGTTTTAATAAAAGACACAGAATACCAACCTTAAAAGCTTTTAAAAGTGTATTTATTTTTTGTAGGTGCTCAACCTGCCTTGACCACAGGAGGGCCCTGTTTTCCATCCCTTACATTGGCGTTGAAGCCCTCCGAGGCCTTTTTAACCTGCCTGTTTTCTTCAGCCTCCGGGTTGAATTTTTTTCTTTTTGTATTTTAATAATAATAAGGCTTCCATTAATATAAAAAAGAATAGTGGATAACCAACTTCAAACGTTCATTGATGCCTGTTGTTCCCGAGGTGACCCTTAGAGGGCAGAGTTTTTCTGTCTTCCCCTCGACTCGGCCGGCGCCCGTCGAGGGGCGAGGCTCCTTCTTCTCTTCTGCGCCTGCGCGCGTTACGCGCGGCGTTTTGCGACACAGCCGTGAGGCGCCTCGGGGACGGAGCTTTCCGGCGAGGCGGCGGCGGCGGCGGCGATGCTGCTGACGGTGTTCTGCCTGCGGCGGGACCGCTCCGAGCTGACCTTCTCGCTGCAGGTGGACGCCGACTTCGAGCTCCAGAACTTCCGGGCCCTCTGCGCGCTCGAGTCCGGCGTCCCCGCCTCCGAGAGCCAGGTCGGTCGGTCGGTGCGCGCCCCCGGCGGTGTCTCTTGCCCCCCCCTCGCCGTGGAAAAGGGGGGGGTCGCCCTGGGGATCAGGCGCCGCCCCGCGGGCCCATTGGCGGGGAGGGGGGCGAGCCGAGCTGGCTCCGCATCGCCCGTGGGCAGCGGGGACGGATCAGCCGCCTCCCTCCCCCTCCTGCAGCTGCGCCCCTCCCCCCCGGTCTTCCCCCGCGGCTGGGCAGGGGTCCCGATGCCCCCCGATACCGGTGCGGGGGGGCGCTTATATGGAGGGGGCTGGTCTCTTCCCACCCCGCAGCTGGGCAGGGATCCTAATGCCTTTGGATGGGGAAGCGTTTGGTGAGCGGGCTGCTAGTTCCCCCCCCCCGCAGGTGGGCAGGGGTCCCCATGCCCTCGGATATTGGGAGGGGAGGGCATTTTGTAGCTGGGTAGGGGTCCCAATGCCCTCGGATACCCGGGGGGGTCGCTTTATGGGGTGGCTGGTCTCACCCTCTCCCCCCCCCCGCCGCAGGTGGGCAGGGGTCCCCATGCCCTCGGATATTGGGGGGGGAGGGCATTTTGTAGCTGGGTAGGGGTCCCAATGCCCTCGGATACCCAGGGGGGGTCGCTTTATGGGGTGGCTGGTCTCACCCTCTCCCCCCCCCCCCCCCGCAGGGGTCCCCATGCCCTCGGATATTGGGAGGGGCACTTTGAGAGGTGGCTGTTCTCCCCCCCCCCGCCCCCGTGCCTGGGTAGGGCCCCCAATGCATTGAGATGGGGAAGCGTTTTGTGGGGTGTCTGGTCTACACCCCCACCCTTCTCACAGCTGGGCAAGGATCCCAAAGCCCTTAGGTTTGGGGGGGGGGTCCTTTTGGGGGAGGGGGTCACCCTGGAGCCTTCTTGCGATAGGAAAAGGGGTCAGTGGCAGGGAGCTCTCTGGCTGCTGAACCGGCTGGCCAGTTGCCAGGGCTGAGAGTCCGTCTCTGCGAATGGCCCTTCCTTCCCCCTGGCTGCCCCTTCATCTCTTGGGGGCCTGTGGTCGTCTGCCTTCCTGCCCCTCCGTCTCCTCTGAAGGTGCCCTGAGACTCTGCAGGGTCCGATCTGGGGGTCAGTCACTGGGGACCAGAGGTGGTTTTGCCTTCCCGTTCCTCAGATCGGTTCCAGAGTCCGAAAGCTCGGAAGACGCAACCTCTGGACTTGGTGACCGATCCAGATTGAATTCCACAACATCGTCCTGGGACACACAGATTCGCCTTCCTTCGCGGCTGCTTCGTCTGTATCCAGACCAGGCGCTGCCTGCCTAGTTTCCGGGGGAAGGGGGGGGATTTGCAGAAAGCGCCAGGGTGCCCGATTTGAACTGGGTTCCCGTTTCTTTCCGTGGCCTGTCTGTCGTCTTTAGATCCCTCCCAATTGGGCAAAGCTTTGCGGTGCCACTTGCAGCCATTTTGGGCACCCAAATCCTCTCCTGATATTCTGATCCCTTCTTCAGGAGCAGAGGATACGGTTCCTGACCTAACCGGCCAGCCCGCAATCTTTAGTACCGGTCGGTTGGCTTGCAGCCATCCGTGGGGTGGGTTACATCCTTCTGCTCTCGTCCTGCACGCCGGCGGCACCGCCGGCAGAGCAGGGTTGGAGGCGTCTTCCCTGTCTCTCTTTCAGGCAGTGCTTTCTGCCAGATCCGCGCAGTGTCTCCGAGGCCCCAGCGGGATCCACTTCCTGGCACTGTCGGGAAGCGTTTCTGGGAATCGTTTTAACCCAAGTTAGATCACCTCAGGGGGAGGATTTTGTGGAAGACGGCAGGACCAGGGAGGGCGGAAGGCAGTTGCGTTTAGACTAAAAGAAAGGTTGGGTCAGACCGTGAGATTCTTAAGAGCTGGGATATTGGAGCTGCAAAATAAGAGGTGTTGTTTTGGGTTTTTTTTCAGTCGTTCCAAGCCGCAGCTTGATTTGTATTTGATGATTTTGGGGGGGGGGGGAAATCTCTCCAGGATGGGTGTCATGTCTGGGATGGGCTCACCAAGAGGAAACGGCTGTTTGGCTGTTTGGCTGAGGAGCCCAGTTTGGCTGGGCTGCTTTTTATTCGGTGGCTTCGGTGCTTCAGGCAGGGCTCCCTTTCTAGGCTGGATAGCTCTGGGGTCCGAGGCTGGCCTGACCCCCGGTGACCCAGCAGGGCATCTCCCTGGAGGCCGCTTCCTTTTGGAACGGCTGACGGTGCCTCTCCCGCTCAGATCATCTTCGCCGAGCAGCCGCTCACCGACAACCACCGGTCGTTGGCATCTTATGGCCTGAAGGACGGAGATGTGGTGATCCTGCAGCAAGTGGAGAATGGGCAGGCACAGTCCCCGGCCCCCTTTCCTGGTAAGAGACCCCCCCCCCCCAAATCCTCCTCTTTGGCCTGGCCAGCTTCGGGCAGAGCCCCCCCCCCACACACACACTCTTTCTGTCTTTTTTAATCTGCCGGCAACCGCAACTTTGGTAGCTTCTCAGGTTGCAAATGGTCAAGTTTTTTTATAAAGCGGGGAAGATTCCCCTCCCTCCCCGGAGCTGAAGGCAGCTCCCCAAATTATTTAATCCTTGAGGGTTGATTTTCCCCCCCCACCTACCCCCCCCCTCTGGAATTCCGTGCAGAAAAAAAAAGTGGATTTCACAGGAATAGGGGTGCGGGAACGCAGGAGCAGAATGCACGGCGCACTCAAAGTCGCCATAAACGCACGCTGCCCCCTCCCTCCGTGTCCTCCCAGAGCAGCCTGGATGATGCCTTGATCCTACCTGGAGGGCACCCTGGGGTCGGGTGGAGTCACGTTTTCCAAATCCTGGGGGGCCAATGCAGCGTCAGAGGAGAGGAGGGCCGCCTTACCTCACCGGCCCATCTCAAGCCCAGTGTGGAGCTCAAAATCTTGCAAGATCTGCCTCTCTTCAAGGCTGTAGAGGCTGATTAGGTGTTGTCTTCTCTCCCTCCTTTCCCCCCCCCCCCCCCCCCCATTGCAAATAGGGATGCCCAGGATAGACTTCAGCAGCATCGCCGTGCCGGGGACATCAACCCAGTTCTCCCAGGCTCTACAGCCACCTCCCCCTGTCCCGGCCCCGGCCCCACCAGCTCCCTCACAGGCCCCTGTCCCGCCAGCCCTTCCCGACCCGCCGTCCATCCCTCAGGGCCTGGACAACCCTGCCCTCCTGCGAGCCATGTTGCTGGCGAACCCCCACGAGCTCTCCTTGCTGAAGGAACGCAACCCACCTCTGGCCGAGGCACTCCTCAGCGGAGACCTGGGTGAGTCCTGCTGGAAGGGGGTGTGGGGAGGGTGGAAAGGAAGGGGTGGGTGGAGGAGAAATGGGGCAGGAGGAATGGGGGGGGGGATGAGTCTGCCTACCGAGATGAGGTGGACCAACGGTTGCTTTCGTGGTTGTGGAGACAACTTGGTCCTCAACACCAAGAAGACCAAGGAGCTTAGAGTGGACTATATAGAAGGAACAGGTCAGACATCTTATCAGTGGAGATCGAGTGGAGCAAGTTTTCTGAGTGTTACCCTAAAAGAGGACCTGACCTGGGGTGCCCACATTGCAGCCCCGGTCAAAAGGGCCCCGCAGAGATTGGACTACCTGAGACTTTCTCAGGAAACAACCACGGAATGAAAAACTGCTGGTGACCTTCTACCGCTACACCATAGAGAACATCTTAACTTACTGCACCTCTGTATGGTTTGCACAGGGGCAGATAGGAAAGCACTCCAGAGGGTTAACATCATTGCTCAGAGGACCACTGGTTGCCCTCTCCCCACTTTGGAAGAGCTTTCTAGCTCTCACTGCCTTAAGAAAGTTCAAAACATCCTCAAAGATCCATCTCATCCTGGGAACCCCCCCCCCTTTTTTTTTAAACTACCACCATCTGGCAGATGGTACAGGATAATTAAAAAAAATAGGCTGAAAAGCATCTTCTATCCCAGGGCAGGAGCTTTGTTGAATTCTATAGCACTCTGAAAAGGGGATTTAATTTCGTTGTACAACGTGCCGTGATAATTAAGCTAAACTAAACTGCCTCTTGGCTTTCGCAAACCCACACGCCCTTTGTTTTGTGTCCCAGAGAAATTCACCCAGGTGCTGGTGGAGCAACAGCAGGACCGAGCACGCCGGGAGCAGGAGAGGATACGCCTCTTCTCCGCCGACCCTTTTGACCTGGAAGCTCAGGCCAAGATCGAGGAGGACATTCGGTTAGCGGGCTGAGCGGAGAGGGAGCGGCGAGTGGTGGGCTGGGGTCTGGAGAGTAGCCGGCCCCAAGGTGTCCTCTGACCAACTCTGGCATTTGCCTCTCAGGCAGCAGAACATTGAGGAGAACATGACCATCGCAATGGAAGAGGCTCCTGAGAGTTTTGGCCAGGTGGTGATGCTGTACATCAACTGCAAGGTCAACGGCCACCCCGTGAAGGCCTTCGTGGACTCAGGTGGGGCTGTTTCCCCCCCCCACTTTCCCCTCCCTTTCCTGCCACCTGGGCGTGGCTGGCCCACACTTGCGGGGTAGGGTGGGCTCTGAGGGAGGCCAGTGGCGGGACAATGCCAGGCGGGGAGGACGGCAGGGCTGAGGTTTCCTTTGGGGTGTGGGACCTTTCCAATGCGGCGTGGCCTCTTGGCAGGTGCCCAGATGACCATCATGAGCCAGGCGTGCGCTGAGCGTTGCAACATCATGCGATTGGTGGACCGGCGCTGGGCCGGCATCGCCCGAGGCGTGGGCACGCAGCGCATCATTGGCAGGGTGCACCTGGGTAGGTGTCTGGGGAGGAGGCTGCCGGCAACGCCCTCCCACGATGGGGGCCAGCTTCTGGGCTGGGAGGAACGCCTACCCGCCTTGTTTTCTGCCGCAGCTCAGGTGCAGATCGAAGGGGATTTCCTCCCGTGCTCCTTCTCCATCCTGGAGGAGCAGCCCATGGACATGCTGCTGGGCCTGGACATGCTGAAGAGGCACCAGGTGAGCGGCGGTGGGCACCTGAGGCTGGCAGGAGGGGCTCCCTTGCAGGCAGGAGGGTTGTGGTTCGCCGGCAGCCTGTGCAGTTGGCAGCGGAATCAGTGAGGAAGAGCAGGGACCAGTCCGGGAGTCTGGAGAGGACTCGGACAAGAGTCCTGTGTCCAATGCAGAGATTCCCAGGGCCATCTGGGAATGGTGTGCTGACCCCGGAGCCTCTGCACCCTCCGGAGCCTGGCAGCAGCGAGGCAGAGGAACAAGGGGAGCCTGTTCCCAGGGCGTGCATGCGCAGAGCTGCTAGAAGGCAAGAGAAGCTGAGACAAAAGGGGCGACTTGGGAATAAGACTTTCCCATAACGTATAAAGGAAGTGCAAAGGTAGAGACACCTTTGCAGGAAGCAAAGTCATTTGTTCAGTTCAGATTAATCCTTGAAGCTTTGTGTGGACTTTATACATTAGTTAGTTTTTTAGAGTTCATTGAGCACACTTTAGTTGGCAGCCATTCAAAGGAGAGAAAGGTGGGTGCTTATCTCGAGGGACTGTTTGGGACTCATTACAGGCTGGGAATGCGCATAATTCCCAGCGCTGAAAGAAAACGAGTGTTGTTTTAACTAAGCCTGTGCTTAATTACGGTCTCGGGAAGCCTTGGTCAGAACAAGGAGCTCCCCTTCTTGGCTTTTTGTGGGCAGCTCCCTTCCTCCCTTCCCAGTGCTCCATCGACCTGAAGAACAACACGTTGGTGATTGGCACCACCGGCTCGCAGACGGCCTTCCTGCCCGAGGGCGAGCTTCCTGATTGCGCCAAGCTGGCTTACGGGCCGGGCCGGGAGGACATGCGGCCCGACGAGCTGGACGATCAAGAGCTGGCCGAAGCCCTTCAGAAGTCTGCCGAGGAAGCAGGTAGGTGGGCAAAGGGCTTCGGAGGAAGCGGCCCCAGGCCGGCTCCTGGCAAGAAGGGGTGGAGGCCATCCCAGAAAAACGGGGGTCGTTTTGCTCTTTTGAGTTCGAATGGACTTCAGGCTGGTGTTGTGGTGCTGAAATTTTTTGGGGTGGGTGGGAGACATTTATCATTTGTTCTTAATCTGGAAGGAGCGTCCAGGAAAAGCTGGGCCTTGTTTGGGGGGGGGGGCAGATCGATGGGGCTGCAACAGAGGAAACTCCCACGGCCTTTTTTGGGGTGGGACCGCCAAGAATTTCGGCCGCCTTCGGGAACTATTAAGCAGAGGTTTTAACATTGCCACCACCACCCCCATTACCCTAGTTATCCAAAGTAGGAAACCTTTAGGTAAGTAATTTTAATTCCCTTCAATCGATGTTGCATCTCCGGCGGTCATCCTCAGCGGCGTCTCGGACGAAAACACGTACCCTCTGACCTCGTGCAGAGTTTCTTTTCCAGCCGAACACGTAGTAGGCTTCGCTTTCTCTAGGGCGGCTGTTCTATTCCATGCGCGCCCCCACTTGCCCTGGGGCAGCTCTCTTGAGGGTGAGGCCACCCTTTCTCTGGGCCTTGATGTCCTATAGCAGGGGGTCTCCCACCTTGGCCACTTTAAGAGGTGTGGACTTCAACTCCCAGAATTCTTCAGCCAGTTTGGACTTCAACTCCCAGAATTCTCCAGCCAGTGCTGGCTGGAGAATTCTGGGAGTTGAAGTCCATACGTCTTAAAGTGGCCATGGTGGGAGACCTCCTACTTTAGACTTCCTGTTGCTATGGCTGGCTGAGGAACTCTGGGAGTTGAAGTCCACCAGTCTTAAAGTGGCCAGACAGGGTGGGAGACCCCGGTCCTTATAAGGACTTGTGGACTCCGAGGGGGCTTGTTGTGGGACTGCCCCCTCCCTGCTCCCCCCCCCAGCTCCCAGAAGCAGAGAGAGAGAGAGGCCTAGCATCAGGCAGCGAAAGTAACTCGGTCTGTTTTTTGTGGGGGGAGGGGTTAGGCATCCTTCATCCCCCTTTTCTTTTGGCCCCGTTAAGTTACAGGTGGATTGGTGCAAGATGGCCGCCTCAGACATCAGCGCCAGAAATCCAGGCGAAGAAAGCGCCGCCTACCCTCCAGCCCCTCAGCTCACCCCCTTTGTACCCTCTTATAGCAGCTCTGCTCCCCATCCCCCTGACCCCTCCTCCTCCCGCCCCCCCCCCGAGAAAAATGCTTTGTGGTCAGTCTCAAGTGCTTTGTAACCTTATCTCCTGGCATTAAAAAGCTCTCCCTTAAGACATCCAGCTTAGCGTCGAGTTTTACTTAGGCACCGAGCAGTCCCCAAACCCACCCACTCCTCAGAATGCCCTTTGCCCTCTGACATCACTTCCTGCATCACCGTTGCCGGCTGGCCAGGCCTGGCTACTTCCTGATAGGCTTGGGGGGGGGGGTTGCACTCTGTCCCCACGGGAGGCTCCTGGGACCCACGAGTCCTTCTCGGCCCTGTCCCTCAGCCGCTGTCTTTTGCCGTGGGTTGCAGAAGCCGTGTCTTCTTCTTCTTCTTCTTCTTCGCGGGGCTGCAGCGCTCCCCCCTTTTGCCCCAAAACGTCTGCTAAGGACCGGGATGAGCGTAGGCCTGGTGAGGAGAGCAAACATCCCAGTCTGCAGAGGAACAGAAGAGAGAGAGAGGAAGAGAGAGAAGAGACAGACAGACAGAGAGAGAGAGAGAAAGAGAAAGCCATGGGCCTCCTTCGGGGCCGAAGTTCCATTGTGCCTTGGATCTGGAGGGCACGTGACGGAGATGCCAAGCCCTCGGACGGAGGAATCGGCAGGCATAAGCCTCGCTGGCTCTCCACCTGTCCCGACAGCCAGCTCAAAGGACAGGAAGCGGAAAGAGCTCCTGAGAAAGTCCAGGGAAGAGAGGACAGGACAGGACAGTCACCCAGGATCGGGAGAGAATGAGAGTTTCCTGCCGGAGCCTTTGGGGAGGGGGTCGCAGCAGGGCCTGAGCTAAGGCGCCCGAGGCCTAGCTGGCATTGAAGGATGATCTGGGACAAGAAATGCTGGAGAGTCCCCCCCCCCCTTCCAATCCGGGCAAGCCCAGGGGGGCTCCGGTGTTCCCCATCAGGAAAGGCGGGCAGGAAGAGGAGGAGGAAGCACCGCAGCCATCAGACAGACAGCCGCCATTACCAAGATGAGTCAGCGTTGTAGTTGAGCCCAGAGCCTGGAAGGACGAGGAGAGCCAGTGAGAGCCAGTGGCCACTGACAGAGGAGAACTTTGGAAGACTTTGGACCAGGAGGGTTTGGGCGGAGGGAGGCAGGAAGGGCCAGTGTCAGGGCCACCGCGGTGCATGTGGCGAGAGTCTCCTAATCCACGTTTGGTGTGTTTGTCTCCTAATCCAAACAGAATGCCAGAAGCCTAGATGCATGTAATGTGGTTTTGCTGCCGCTGGAGAGGGCCACACACCAGGTACTGCCAAGCGCTTCCTCCCCTCTCGTGGCTACTGCAAAGGGGGGAGGGGCAAAGGGGACCGCTGACCTGGAATCTGGGACCCGGGAGGGGGCAGCGGAGGACTCGTCCGGACACTCCTGGGCCGCAAAGCTTGTTCTTGTCGGAACAATGGCAGCAGTGGGGGGGCCGCCGTGTGGCACACAGCGGTGTCGATCCTACGGCTTGGCAGCTGGATTTCTCGGCCGGACCTCTGCGGTCCCAAGTGGCGTTTGTGGCTTTCTTCTTCCCTGCTCCTGTACCTCGGAGAGCGGTGCCCATTTCTTCGCTGAGCACAGCTTTGGCTAATGCATGTGGGGCATCCAGCACGAGAGGGACTTGGCTTGCGCTAACCTGATGGGGCCCACCCTCACCTGGAAACCTGGCAGAGCAATTTTCTTCTGGCCTCTTGCAAGGCAGGGAGGGATCTCCGCCAACGGGTTGCGGTTTTTTCTGCCCCTCCTGGGAAGCCAGGAAGTGGCCATTGTGGCCGGTTTAAGATCTTAAGTGCGGTGAAATTGAAGGGGGAGGGGGTTTGCCCTGGATGGATGCATGGTTTGTTGCTGGCTTGTGGATGTTTGGCCTGCCTGCCTGTCCCCAAAAGGGGTGAGGGGGGGAAGTGGGCGAAGGAGCCTGCTTGGGGATAGGTTGGGGGGGGAGGAGAAGGGCCATTCCTGCTTGCACCCCCTTGTGAAGGGAGCAGGCCGGGGAACTTTCCCTGCTGTCCCTCTTGTTGGTCGCTCTTGGGGGGGGGCTCCCCGTTTCCCCAGCCATCTTTGGGGATTCTTAGATCTCCCTTTCTTCTTCTCTCCTCTTGTGTGCGCAGAGAAAAGCGATACAGAAACTACCTCACTCGAAGCTCCGTCGCAACCGACTCCGGACAGCTTTAAACTTCCAGTTTGTTTTCCAGAACTTGGTCTGAAGATTGCCGACAGTCCCGCAAGCCGATCGCTCGATCGCTCATCCTCCGCTCCGGCCGTCTGCTCTCCCCTCAGTAGCCGGAAAGAGCCCGAATGTCCCAGAGCTGCTGGAAAATCCCTGGATTCTCTGCTGGGGCCCTGGGAAGGGTCAGGGGGCAAGAAGCCCCCGGCCTCCCCACTGAACCTGGGGGGCTCAACGACCCCCCAAAACATACATGCTGCTTCCAGCTGCCTGCCAGAGGAGGCTGCTCCTGGCCCCCAGCCTCAGGAAATGGCGGGAGAAAGCAGCCCACCCCAAGAGATGATTGAGCCCGACGCCCCCCTCCTGCTAGAGCCCATAGAGCTTCCTCCGGATTTCAGGAGGGACAGCAGGACCCCCGTGGGGGAGCCCCCTTTGGGGGAATGGAGGGAGCCTCAGTGCGTGGGGGACGTCTCCTCACCGCTGGCCGCTGCCGTTGAGGAAGAGGAGATTTCCCGAGGGGCCGGAGAGAGGCTGGAGGGGAGCCCAGCCCAGCCACCAGGAGATGACCGCTTGTTTGAAGGCCCCCCTGCCCCAGAGGCTTCGGACCCACAACTCGAGTCAGCCGACGTGAGCACCCCAGGCCCCGGGACGGAGCTGGGGTTGCACAAATGCCGCAGCCTTCCCCTGTCCCTCAGTCTCCCCACGGCAAGTGGCTTAACCCCACCCGGGAATCCCGCTGCTAGCCGGCCCAAGGATCAAGAGGAAGAGGCGGGCATCTCCCTCGCCTCGGCCCTGAAGGAGCTGCACCGGCTCCTGGTGGTGAGTTCTAGACATGGCTTCCGAAGAGCGGGCGCTCAGCAGGCAGAGAGCTGCCCCTCACGGGAGGCTCCTCCGGAAGAGTCCGCTGCGGCCGAGGAGGCCTTGCCCTTCCGAGAGCAGCAAGCGAGGCAGGACCCGGCCCTCTCCCGCCCAGCCCCCTGCTTGGAGGCCAGGATAGAGATGCTGGAGGAGCCCCGCTTAGCTGGGGGGCAACAGGAGGTTGCTCAAGGGGCCTCCGGCTGCAGCGACGCTGTCCCGGAAAGCCCTTTGGTGGCATGGCCTCCACCGCAGGCCGAGGAGTGCCTGAGAAATCCGGCCCAGCTCTTATTACCCTCTAGGCAGCACCCTGGCTGCACTGCTGTGGGGCAGAGCTCACTCACCTCGCTTGGCCCTCCCGACTCCTGGGCAGACCAGGGCAGTGGCAGCCCTTCCCCGGAGGAAGGAGGAGACTCCAGCGAGCACCCTGAGGCCGAGCCAGAGCCCTCGTCCTTCCCCAGGGCTTTGGAGCCCCGATCTCCGGCCCTCGCCTCAAACCTCGATCAGATTGTGAGGGCCGGCTTTACACCCCAAGAAGCCGGAGAAGCTCTGGAGCATGCGGGGGGCAACGCTGACCTGGCCCTGCTGATGTTGCTGGCCAGGAACATCGTGGTCCCCACGTAGCCGAGGTTGCCTTTCTTGGAAGAGTCT
Organism: Hydrophis major; assembly: GCA_033807585.1. Classification (NCBI taxonomy): domain Eukaryota; kingdom Metazoa; phylum Chordata; class Lepidosauria; order Squamata; family Elapidae; genus Hydrophis; species Hydrophis major. The sequence goes on from CM066342.1 coordinate 10,235,268, forward strand.
CCGTCTGTCTGTCCGCCTCCCCCCCCCCCCTCCGGTGGCTGGGTTTGATCTAGCTGTACCTTTTAAAAATTTTATTGTATTTTAAGAGAGCGGAGAAAGAAAGAAAAAAAAACACCCCTTCTTTTCAACCAGGACCATCCCCCTATTTCCCCTGGTTGAATTTTGGGCCATTTTAAAGAAGCAAATATTATTGGCATCCGTATGGAATCCTGAGATTGACGATTGCTAATCCTCCTCGGCTGCATTTTCGGAATAAACTTCGTGTTTAAAACGTATGGGGTTTTTTTAGAATGATATGCAAAGTTAGGGCTTAGAAAGTGTAGACCCAGCTCCGGGGGGCTGGGGGGGGGGGTTGGAGCAGGGATGGTGCCTGGCACCCCCTTTTGTCACCCCTGCCGGGATGCTGCATGCCAGCCGTGTGGCTGGGGGCTACTTTCTGCTTTAGCTTGCAGCCGTGGGGTGAAAATTGGCCACACCCCCCCCCAGGCAGAGCCCTCCAAGGGGGCAGCACTTTCGGGGGGGGGGTACCGTATGGGATAAAGCTGCAGCTGTGGGTCAGCCCCTCAGGCTGGTCCCAAGGGGTCCTGGGTGTGTTTGTGTGTGTGTGTGCATTCTGGCCCTTCTTTTGGTGCAGCTTTGGAATAAGGTGGTGGGTTGGCACAACGTTGCTGGGCTTGGTGTGTTGATAGCAGAGCTTAGGTCAGAGAGGAGGTTGATGGAAGAGCTCTGGAGGGCTTTCCGGTTTTTCTTTGGGGGAGGTTAGGGGAGGGGGCTGCTCGCTGGGAGCCTCCCTTAACAAGTCTTCAGCACTGGGGGCAACTGAAATGCAAGGCAGGGAATTAGTAGCTGCTGATCATTTTCCGTCCCGTAAAGAGGGCAGGCCATGCCTTGGGCGCAGGGGCCTCCAAATTTGGCAACTTGTGGTCTTTCAACTCCCGGAATTCTCCAGCCCGTTGGACTTCAACTCATCAGCTCGCTATCTTATAAGCCTAAGCTGGCTGGAGAATTCTGGGAGTTGAAAGTCCGCAAAAGCCTTAAAAGTCGCCAAGTTTGGAGACCTTCTGCTTTGGCGAGAGTCGATGGCATTTGAAGTTAAGAAAAGGCAGGGAAGGGGCTTCTGAATTTTTTCTGCAGCTTGAGAAATATTGGGGGCGGGGAAGACATCTCCCTGTAATTCAGCACGAAGGGAGAGTTTTGAAATTGTGGGTGGGTGGGCACACAAGCGACGTTTCTTTTGATTTGACAAACGTTGTTGGCTCTCGGCTAGGATTGCCGGTTTCAGACGGCTGGGGGGGGAGACCCCCCCTTTTCTATGGGAAGGTAGCGGGGGGGTCTCTGCATGGCCAGAGCTCCCTGGTCAGCTGCCTCAGAAGGGGCTTGCCTCTCTGGACACGGGTGCAGAAGCAGGACTAAACCTTTGCAAACGGGGCAGGAGAATCCTGGAAGGCCAGCCGAGGGGGTGATGCTTTGGAAAGACACCTTTGGGTGACTTTTGAAGGCTGCACTTCCTGGCAGAGAGTGGGTGGTGCTGGCACGGTTGTGACAGCCTGCCAAAGCACTGGGCCTGTCGTATAATTCACGGGAGGGCTGGCCTGGAATCTTGCTCCCTCCTTGTAAGCCAAACAAAGGCCTTGGGTCACCGGTTAGCCACCCCTCGAGTCGGATGCCACACGCAACAGCCCGGGGGGAAGGGGTGGCCCCTCTCAGGAATCTGCCTGCCACGTTACCGGGCTGCCCTTCTTCACCCTTGTCTCGGCCCGCTGGGGCGACCGTTCTCTTTGCCCACGAACGGTCGCCATCTTGGGAGCTCGCCTCTTCCTTTTTACCAAAAAACAATAAAGTAAAAATAAGGACGTATTTGGCTGAGAGGTGTGGGGCGGTTTGCTTCTCAACTGGGAGAAAACCTGTAAACGTTTTGGATTTTAAAAAAATAAAAGATGTGTTTTCTCATAGCCGTTGTCCGGTTTTATTTTATTGATTGATCGATTTGTTTTTGTTTTTTTGACGGGAGCCACTCGGGACAAATCGGAGGGTTGCCAGGGTCAAAGAAAGCCGGGCATTTGACGGGGCAACCGAGGGTGGAAAACGGAAGGCAGCGATTGTGTGCTGGTGGTGTCCTTTTTCTGGGGGTAAACGTTAAGGACGCCGCTGTAGCTTTGCCTCGCCTTGCCGACTTCTTTCACCAGCCGGGCATCGATGCCACGTCCAAGCGAGGCATCCATCCCAGCAGGCTGGCTCCATACAATGCGGTCGATGGTTCTCCGTGCTCTCTGCTTGTTGCCACCGGCCAGAAAAACCAGCCCTTCCACCCGCTGCTGGCGCGACAGGTTTTGGAAGCGCCCACAGCATCTTCTCTCTTCCCCAAGCTGGCAAGTAACTGGTAGCTCCTGGGTTGCCTGGCTGGTCTTGCCGAGGCCAGGTGGGTGTGCGCGGCGCCTCTTCCTTCTTGTGGCTTCTTTGATTCATCAGGCCTGACCGGTTGAACATGTGAAGCCTTGGAAAGTGTCCAAGGCGGGGTGCAGAAGGAAGAGGCGGCCTAGGCCAGCTTTTGCACAGGGGTGGCAGAAGTACAAAATAACAGAAGGGACCTTGGAGGTCTTCTAGTACAACCCGACCTGCTCAAGCAGTCCATTCCAGACAAATGGCCGTCCAATCTCTTTTTTAAAATATATCTTTATTACACATTTTCCAAACATTTACACCACATTTTCATTTTTGACAGTACATCAGAATCAGCTTTTCTATTTACATTATAACACCTTCATTTTCATTTTCAATTCCTAGTAAATTTCTATACTGTTTATCCAATTACATTTACATTTCTGCCATATATATATATATATACATACATACATACATACATACATACATACACACACACACACACATACATACATACATACATATATATATATATATATATATATATATATATATATATATATATATACATACATATATACATACATACATACATACATACACACATTTCCTGCAATTTTTAAATAATTTTATGAATATTCTTTACTTTTCTCCTCTAGCCTCTCATACCATACATCCCAAATCTTATAATGTTCGGTTTCCTTCTTATCTTGTTACTCCATCATTAATTTATCCATTTCTGCACATTCAAGCACTTCTTAAAATCATCATTTCCTTTTTGAGGGATATTTATCTGTTTCCACTATTGTGTGAAATCTCTTCTTCAAAGCCTCCAGTGATGGAAGCACCCACAACTTCTGGTCGCCAGAAGTTCCACTGTCCTCCCCTTCAGGAAATTTCTCCTTATTTCTAGGTTTCCATCCTTATGGCTCCTTGTCCGGCTTCCAGGTGGCTTTGGAGAAGAGCCTGACTCTTTGTCCTTACCTCTTGCTGCAGAGGATCGGGGGGGGGGAGAGGGGGATCTCCCTCGCAGGGCTGTTTTTCTTGCAGCGGAGAAGCTGAAGAATCCTATTCATCGAGAGAAAAATGGGCGGGGCCCGAACTACAACTCCCGGGATGCCTCGCTCCCGCAGGGGCCGCCGGGAGTTGCGGCGCCTGGCCGCGCCCGCCGCTACAGTCCTCTCGCGCGGGCGGAGACTACATCTCCCGGCCTGCCTCGCGCGGTCACGAGGAGGCGGGGGGGAGAGGAGGAGGAGGAGGAGGCGGCGGCCGCGGTGTTGAGGGTCGGCTCGTTCGCCCTCCTGAGGCGACCCTCGCCGCCCCGGCAGCGCCACCACGGAGGGCCCACGGCGGAGGCGGAGGCGACGGAGGCGGCTCCGGAGCCCCGAAGAGGACGGGGCCGCCGCCATGGAGCCCCCCGCGCAGCTGAAGGACCGCATCCTAGAGAACATCTCGCTCTCCGTCAAGAAGGTCAGCGGCGACCCCCCCCCCGCCGCCGCCCGCCCCTCCCCCCTCCTCGGGTGGGCCCGGCAGCCGGTCGAAGGGGGGGAGCGGTGGGGGGGCTCCTCCTCCTCCTCCCTCTGGCCCCCAGACCCCTCAGCCTCGGGGGAGCGAGGGGGGGTCCCCAGGCCCCTCTGTGAAAACCGGCCTGACAGGGCAGGCCTTTCCAAAGGACAGGACAGGGCAGGAGGAGAAGGGACCTCTGGTTCCCGTTTTTACGTGGAAAATCCAGCCTATCGTTTAAGAACCAGTCAGCCAAATATCACGGGGGGGGGGGGTTTTCATATTATTATTATCATTATCATTACCATTATTATTGTTAGAGGTTTTCATATTATTATTATTGTTACTATCATGATCATCACCATTAATCATTATCATTAATCATTACCATTATGAGGTTATTGTTATTACAAGAAGGTTATTATCAGGGAGCTGGTTATTATTATTATTTATCATTATCATGAGATTGTTATCACAGGAAGGTTATTATTAGGGAGGCACTTATTATTACCATTATTTATCATTAACATCAGGAGGTTATTATTGTTATTACAGGAAGGTTATTATTAGGGAGGCAATTATTATTACCATTATTTATCATTAACATCAGGAGGTTATTATTGTTATTACAGGAAGGTTATTATTAGGGAGGCATTTATTATTACCATTATTTATCATTAACATCAGGAGGTTATTACTGTTATTACAATAAGGTTATTATCAGGGAGGCACTTATTATTACCATTATTTATCATTAACATCAGGAGGTTATTATTGTTATTACAGGAAGGTTATTATCAGGGAGGCACTTATTATTACCATTATTTATCATTAACATCAGGAGGTTATTATTGTTATTACAGGAAGGTTATTATCAGGGAGGCACTTATTATTACCATTATTTATCATTAACATCAGGAGGTTATTATTGTTATTACAGGAAGGTTATTATCAGGGAGGCAATTATTACCATTATTTATCATTAACATCAGGAGGTTATTATTGTTATTACAGGAAGGTTATTATCAGGGAGGTGGTTATCGTCACCATCGTCATCACAAGGAGGTTATTAGGGAGGTTATTGTTTTTATTATCATCACAGGGAGACTATTATTATTACCATCCTCATCCTCATAGTAAGGTTATTGTTATCACAGGGAGGTTATTATTATCATCACAGGGATCTTATTGTCATTACATCATTATCACTGAGTTTTTTTATTACTGTCATAGGGAGATTATCATCATCATCATCATCTTTATCCCTCTTTATCTCTTCAAGGTGGCCAACCTATCTAACACACACCCTCCTCCTCCTGCCGCCACCTCCTCCTCTTTTCACTACTACCATCACCACCACAACAGCCCTGTGTGGTCAGTCGGGCCAGAGGGAGAGGCACCCAGGCGTCTTTCCAGGCTAAGGCAGAGGACTCGAACCCCCAGCTCCCAGCTCTCTAGCCTGGTGCCTTAATCACTAAGGCTCTCGTAATTGCTGTAGTTGCTTTTCTTACAGCCGGATCCTTCATTGCGACTGCGCTGATGTCATCCACCTTTCTCAGTTCATCATTTTCCTGGCTTCTCTCTCCCTTGGCTTTTGCGGCTTCGGCCAGGCCTCAGCCTTGGCAACTTCCTTTCCTCTTCGGTGGATGCCCCATCGATTCCCCTCTCCCATTCAGAAAAATGAAGGGGTCCATAACTGCTACTTTGTGCATGGAAAATCCAGGCAATGTCTCTCATGTCATTTTTATGCAGAGCAGGTGAAAGAAATTAAAAAGCTCGCGAAAGCATCACCTACTAAGCTGGCTTGGCTTTTCTTCACATTGAAATCCCCTGTTTGAAATAGTTGCATGCTAAGTTCCCCAGGACTGGCCCTGCAGGAATTTGCTTCTGAGTGCTTTTGCGTTGTATCATGCATAAATATTCTTCAGGAAAGAAGGTTGTGTGTGCTTTGCTGTGTCGCCTCTGAGATTACACAACAGGCACTCCTCGACTTGTGCCCTACGAGGGAGCCTGGAATTTATGTTGCTGAGTGAGAAATGCGTTAAGTGAGCTTCGACCCGTTTTATGGCTTTCCTTGCCGCCTTTGTTTAAGTGGATCGATGCGGTTGTGAAATGAGTAGCACGGTTGTTAAGTGGCTTTCCCCCGTTGACTTTGCTTGCCGGGAGGTTGCAAAACATGATCACGTGATCCAAGGAACACTGACCGTCATAAAAATGAATTGGTTGTCAAGTATCTGAATGTAAATGACGTGACCTTGCGGGTGCTGCAACAACATAAGTGTGAAAAATGGTCATAGGTTGCTTTTTTCAGGGCTGTTGTGACTTCAAATGGTCGCTAAGTGAACTGTTGTAAGTCAAGCTCCAGCCCCATCTGGAGTCCTCCAAAAATTGGTTGTGTTGTGTTTCTCCCAGTCCGGCTTCAGCAGTGCAGCTAATCATGTTTCCCCAAGTGGACTGAATGCCTTGACAAATTTCTTTGACCGACTGCATTAACGGCGGTTACTGCTAATTTGTGTTCATTTATTTGATGTGTTCAGTGTTTAGCCTCCTCTTAGCAGTTCACGATGTAGGTTTTGAAACGATTGCATAAATTTGGCCCTTCGGCAACCAAAACCAATCGTAGCAGAAGGCTGAAAGAAAGAATCCACCGGCAGGTAAAATTGGTGGTGATGGTGGTAGGGAAACTCTCTGAAAAGTAAAAATTCAGAACAGATAACAGGTTAGGCTGATACCTTTATTTTTATCTTCTTCCTGGACCAGCAGTGGTCAGTGGATGGTAAGGAGACCAGCAGCAGAATCAGCCGATGCTGGAATCCCTGTCGCGGAATCTACCCCCCTTCTGCCAGCACACCTTTTCCATTCCTTCTGCCAGGGGTATAAACCCACATTTCTCCAGCTGCCAAATTGCTGCAGGGTGTTCCCACGAAATCACAGGGAGAAAGGAGGCTCTGGGTATTCTGTGGCATAAAATCCAATTAGACTCCTCCCCTCCCCCTTGGAAGCCCATTCCCAACTACGCTTGTCCCATAACAGATAAATTTGGGCATTTGCCTGTTTGTTTTGCCCCTCAGAGAGAGTAGAGTGGGCGAGTGATCTCTGGCTTCGTCTGCTAAGCCACTTTTCCTGATAGCCTCAGTAGGGTGGCCAGAATCCAGTCTGTCAGCCAAGGTGAATCAGGGAGATGCCTGGTAAGACACTTCTACTGCTCGTTGTGGGGTCGGCCTGTTGTATGTATGGCTGTGAGAGTTGGACCAGAAGGAAGGCTGAGCACCAAAGAACGGAGGCCTTTGAACTCTGGGGCTGGAGGAGGAGACTCCTGCGAGTCCCTTGGACTGCAAGGCCATCTAACCGGTCAGTCCTAGAGGAGATCCACCTTGTCTGCTCTTGAGAGGGCCAGATCCTGAAGAGGAAACTCAAAGACTTTGGCCACCTCATGAGAAGGAAGGACTCCCTGGAAAAGAGCCGAATGCTGGGAACGATTGAGGGCAACAGAAGAAGAAGGGGAGGACAGAGAAGGATGTGGCTAGATGGAGTCACTGAAGCAGTTGGGGTGAGCTTCAGTGGACTCCGGAGGAAGGCCTGGAGGAACGTTGTCTATGGGGGTCGCAATGGGTCGGACACGACATCACAACTAACAGCAACACAATCACTGTCAGACATGGGCGAGACCCACAGATAGCAGCAAATGGGTAATCTTCCTGGAGTTTTCTCAATAAAGAGGATGTTTGTCGTTGCGTGTTCTGCAACCCCTGGATTGCTTTCTGTTGTGAGGATTAGCGGGACCCGTGTGCCACTGCTGGCTTCCGGGCCGTTGTCTCGGAAAGGCGCTGCCTCTCTTGCCCTGTCAGCCTTGCAGCCCCAGAGATGCTGTTTTGACAGGCAGGAGCAGAGTCCGGCCCCCTCCCCCAGCAGCTAGAGAGAGATGTGGGTGGCTGAGCCATTTGAGGTGTGCCTTCTTGGAGAGCCCGGCTGCTCTTCTGCCCCCGGGCACCCCTGTGATTCTCTCCGGAGCTGAGGCAGCATCAGGCTTGGCTGCCGCTCCTTCTCGAGCCCAGCCAAGACATGTAAAGGTGTGGCTGGGAATCATGGCCCTGGGAAGCAGCTCTCCTTGTTCCCCTGAGCAAGGTGGAGTTCAGCTGGAAGGAGGAGGAGTTGTCTGGAGGCAGCAGCATCCAAGCAGGGGGTCCTTATGGACAACCTCAGGAGGGCCCTCAAGATTCCCCTAACTGGCTGAGCAGGAGGAGAGGTCTCCTCTTCAGGGTGGGCGCTTGCACTTCTACAAGCAATGTTTACCTGCTCCAAAAGTGGCGTTGCGCAGGGTCAGCGAGTTGTGTGTTCTCTTCCTTGTCTCCTCAAGTGGGTCTTTTTTGCTGGGGAGGCTAATGAGCCGGGCTTGGCTTTTGGGGTTTCTCCTTCCTTTCCTAGTTGTGGGGTCAGTCTGTCATGCAGCCTTATCCTTGGGCAGCCACTGAGTTGTTGATCCTAGAGCCGGTTCTGCGGATGCTAAGATGGATCTGAATCTGCCACGGTGCTGCAGTGGTGAGAGTGCAGTACTGCAGGCTACTTCTGCTGACTGCCGGCTGCCAGCAGTTCGGCAGTTCGATCCTGATTGACTCAAGGTTGATTCAGGCTTCCATCCTCCCAAGGTCAGTAAAATGAAGACCCAGATTGTCGTGGGCAAGAGGCTGACTCTGTGAAACAGCTTAGAGAGGGCCGTGAAGCACCGTGAAGTGGTATATAAGTAAGGGCTATTGCTTCCTCCCTCCCAGTGTTAGAATGTGGTATTGCAAGCTAACTCTGCCCACTGCCATCAGTTCGATCTTGACCAGTTCAAGGACAATTCAGCCTTCCATCCTTCCCAGGTCGGTAAAACAAGGGCCCAGATTGTTGGGGGCAAGAGGCTGACTCTGTAAAGCTGCTTAGAGAGGGCTGTGAAGCCCTGTGCAGGGCTACCTTAAGTCTTAAGTGCTGTTGCTATTGCTTTCATGGGGTTGGCTGTGTACCTAATAGTCAGGGCTTTGGAAAGTTGGCCCGACTTTCTCTTGTTCTGGCCAGAGCAAATGCATCCAGTGCAGCAGCAGATGACTAATCTGAGCAGGATTGGAGGCTCCGTTCCCATTCTTGAAATCGGTGACTTCTCCTTCTTCCAATCCATTTAGGAGACCAGCCTTAAAGTGGAAAGGGCAGCTACTTTTCTCCCAGAAAACACACCTCTTTCTGAAACGCACTTCGCTTCGTGTTACCCCCTCCCAAAATGTCCGTGCCTCCCCAAGCCCACCTGCCCAGGGATGGCTGGAAGCGGAAAGCGTCTCTGCTTTCCATCCGGGAGCCGCTTCAGGTGCCTGCAAGAGATCAGAATCGAGGTTGAGAGACAAATGCAGCTGGTCTCCAGAAGAAGCAGAGGCCCAGCCCTGTCGGTTCATTCAGCCCTTCGACTGTTTCACTGCCATTCCTCCCAATCCTGACCCATAGAAATCCTACTTGCTTGTACCCCCCTGCATTTTAGGACAAAACCCCACCGTGCTTTTGAGAGAGTTGTTCCATTACATGCGCTGGCACAAAATCACAGGGAGTCCTCGATTTATGACCACAACGGAGCCCAAAACGTCTGTTGCTAAATGAAACATTTGCTCAGTGATTTTTCTCCCTTTTTTTTTTTGCCACAGTTATTAAGTTGTTTAATTAGTCAAACTGTTGTTAAGTGAATCTGGCTTCCCCGTTGCTTGTCAGAAAGCCGTAAAAGGGGATCCTGTGACCTGGGGACACTACAACCGTCATAAATATGGGTCAGTTGCCAAGCATCTGGATTTTAATCTCATGACCACGGGGATGCTACAACGGTCATCAGTGTGAAAACCCAGTCGTAAGTTATTTTTTTCAGTGCCATTGTAACTTTGAATGGTCACTAAATGAACTGTTGTAAGTCGAGGACTACCTGTAGCATCCCGTGGGCATCGGTTCTGCTTTGGCCGAGGTGGATGAGGCCTTTTATTGGGCCTTGCAGTCAGAACCGAAGGTAGGCGGACTTCTCTTAAACAACCCTAAGCAGAGAGGCGACCGGAAACGACTTTTTCAGCTGATCACTCCTGAAGCCCTGAAAAGTGGGGTTGCGTAGATTGCAGCCAGGCAGTGTGTGGTTGTGCTCATCTCTCCAGCTGCAGAGCTACTTTGCCGCCTGCGAGGATGAGACCCCCGCCATCAGGAACCACGACACGGTCCTGCAGCGTCTCTGTGAACACCTGGACCACGCCCTGCTTTACGGGTAAGGGACCTTGTCGTGGGCCTCGCTTGTTTTGGCCTGGGCTTCCCAACCAAGATCGTGAAGCAGACTCCTTGTCCTGATAAAGCCCCTTTTATTTAAGTTAAAGGGAATTCCTCTCCAGCAAAGCTCCAGCAAACAATCTTTCATGAGATTTCACAATTAGCAGACCTTTATCAGGCTGGGAGAGTTGCCAGGCTAATATCTTCCAAACGCCATTCTGTAGCAGACAATACTTGGCAAGAAGTCAGGAACAAATCTTCACCCTAATGAATGGAACTAATTGTCTCCTGCAAACCCCACTCCCCTTTTGCCCCTCTTTTATTCCCTATGGGAGGGGCCATTCATCGCCCGCCTGTGCCTTTACTCCCGAGTCGGCCCTTGTTCCTTAACTGTTCTCTTCCCCTGGCAGCTCTGCACATGCGCACACTGGGAACAGGCTCCAGCTGTTCTTCTGCCCCACTGATGTCCGACTCCGAAGGCAGCTGATAACTGTCAGACGGCCCTGGCCCCATCTCTGCCTCTGACGCAGAGCCCTTGTCAGAGCCTTCCCCAGACTCCAGGACTCGCCCATGTTCCTCCCCAACCTCCTCCCTGTCCGAGTCTGCCCCCTGGAGGAAGCCATGGCAGGGGCTCAGATTCGGGCCCTTTCTCCCCTCCCTCCCTCCCTCCCTTTAGGCCAGTAGCTGGCTCTTTCCTACAGCGCTGCCTAGAAGCAGCGGCCCATGAGAAGAGAGCCCTTGTATGGCCGAGTTGGGCCCGCTTGTGAACAGGGGTGGGGTAGGAAGCGTGCCCTTCCTCCTTCCCTCCCCCTCCCCAGGCTACAGAGGCAGACTCTTCATGAGTCTGGACGAGGGCCTGGAGGTGTTGTGCTGGGGAGCCTGCAAGGGGGAGTAGGTGGGTGGGTGGATAGGCAGCTTTTGCTCCGAAGGAACCCGCTCCGCCATTTTTTCCTTCCCTTCGACAGGCTGCAAGACCTTCCTTCGGGCTACTGGGTCTTGGTGGTCCACTTTACCCGCCGAGAGGCCATTGAACAGATTGAACTGCTGGAGCACGTGACCACCAATTTGGGGCGCAGTAAGTCTCAACCATGCAGCTTTGGCCAGCCTGGTTTGGGCAGCCCATGTCACCGGAGGGCACCAGCCCCCCCCTCCCCATGGGGGATTGGTCCTGAGGATCTGCGACTTGTTTCTTAGTGAGGTTTCTGAGCTCCCAATCCTTCCAGTGAGAAGGCTGGGAGCTACTGTGTTCCCCCCCCTCCAAAAAAGACCAGATCTTATATTAATTTTTGCTCCAAAAGACACATTGGGGCTTATTACCTGCTCAGGTCTTAATTTCAGGGAAATAAGGTCCCAAATGCCTCCATCTGGCTGACAATCTTAACTGGGCCTGATTTTCGGGACAGGGCTTCTATTATGAGCATCCTGGAAAATCACGCTAGGGCTTATTTTCATGGAAACAGTCGATGGCTCTCTGCTTTGGGCTGATAGCTGGACAAGCCCCCAGAAGAATCAGCCTGGCCCCCCGAGGGGGTTGCAAGGCCCCTCCGACCACCTGCCCCCTGGGGCCTTGGGCGTCAGGGCAGCCTTCCTTTGGGCGGGTCCCTGACAGCCAGCAGGTTCCGCAAGGCCATCTCTCCCTCTCGCAGGCCGAGCATGGCTGTACTTGGCCCTGAACGAGAACTCTCTGGAGAGCTACCTGCGCCTCTTCCAGGAGAACCTGCCGCTGCTGCAGAAGCATTATGTCAGGTGAGTCAGCTGGGCTGGCCCCAGGGGAAGTGGAGGGGGAAGGAATTCTGTCTCCCCTGCCCTCTCCCTCCCTCTCCCTCTCTCTCGAGCTCTCTTTCTCTCCTTCCCTCCCTCTCTCTCCCTCTCTGTCTCTCTCCCTCCCTCTTTCTCTCTCCCTCCCTCTCTCCCTCTCTTTTTCCCCTCCCTCCTCTCTTTTTCTCGCCTTCTCTTTGCCTCCCTCTCTCTCCCTCTCTCCCTTTTCCTTCCTGTCTCTTTCTCTCCCTCCCTCTCCCTTTCTCTCCCTCTCTCTCTAGCTCTCTTTCTCTCCTTCCCTCCCTCCCCCTCCCTCCCTCTCCCTCTCTCTCTTTTCCTCCCTCTGTCGCTTTCTCTCCCTCCCTCTCCCCCTCTCTTTTTCCTTCCCTCTCTCTAGCTCTCTTTCTCTCCTTCCCTCCCTCTCTCTCCCTCTCTGTCTCTCTCCCTCCCTCTTTCTCTCTCCCTCCCTCTCTCCCTCTCTTTTTCCCCTCCCTCCTCTCTCTTTCTCGCCTTCTCTTTGCCTCCCTCTCTCTCCCTCTTTCCCTTTTCCTTCCTGTCTCTTTCTCTCCCTCCCTCTCTCTCCCTCTCCCTTTCTCTCCCTCTCTCTCTAGCTCTCTTTCTCTCCTGCCCTCCCTCCCTCTCCCTCTCTCTCTCTCCCTCCCTCTCCCCCTCTCTTTTTCCTTCCCTCTCTCTAGCTCTCTTTCTCTCCTTCCCTCCCTCTCTCTCCCTCTCTGTCTCTCTCCCTCCCTCTGTCTCTCTCCCTCCCTCTCTCCCTCTCTTTTTCCCCTCCCTCCTCTCTCTTTCTCGCCTTCTCTTTGCCTCCCTCTCTCTCCCTCTCTCCCTTTTCCTTCCTGTCTCTTTCTCTCCCTCCCTCTCTCTCCCTCTCCCTTTCTCTCCCTCTCTCTCTAGCTCTCTTTCTCTCCTTCCCTCCCTCCCCCTCTCTCCCTCTTCCTCTCCCTCTCTTTCTCTCCCTCTCCCTCTCTCCCTCTCTTTTTTCCCTCCCTCCTCTTTCTCACCCTCTCTCCCTCTCTCTCTTTTCCTCCCTCCCTCTCGGTTGCCTCTTCCCAAATTGCACTGTTGGGGCATTCCTCACGCTGCAAGGAGTCCAAAGGCAGCAGTTAGTTCCGAAGGCTGCAACTCAGCGCAACAGTAGGGGCTGGAGGGTTTACCGTTGCAGAAGAGCTCCTGCCTCCAGGGTGTGAGTGGGGGGAAGGTCCCTCTGGACCAGGCACCTGTCAAATGGGCTGGCCTCTTCCCAGCAGTCAGGCAACAGTTTGGGAGGAGCCATTCCGGGTTGCTGCCTTCGCCAGGAAGGCCCTGGGTGAATCCTGAGCTCCGGCTTTTCCATCCCACAGAAATGCTCTGGTCTGCAGCCACGACCACCTGACACTCTTCCTCACCTTGGTGGCCGGCCTGGAGTTTATCCGATTTGACCTGGACTTGGTGAGCAGATTCTGGCCTGCTGGAGCAGCCAGCCTTCCCACTTCCTCCTCCCATTGGGCTGGGGCACATCCCACGCCCACCTGCCTGCCTTCCAGTGCCAGCCCTTCCAGTGGATTTCCCACTTATGTCCAAAGGCTTTTTAAAAAAAATTCTTCCCAACCGACGGTCAAAACTCCTGAAGTAAAAGAACGGTGGGGAAAGGGATTGCTTGGGTCGCCCACCAGCTGCAGTTCCACCTCAATCCCTCCTGCTTTTCCAGGACGCCCCTTACCTGGACTTGGCCCCATACATGCCAGATTACTACAAGCCCCAGTACCTGCTGGACTTCGAGGACCGCCTGCCCAGCTCCGTCCACGGGTCAGACAGCGTCTCCCTCAACTCCTTCAACTCGGTGACGTCCACCAACCTGGAGTGGGATGACAGTGCCATCGCCCCCTCCAGCGAGGGTAAGGGGCCAGGGTGGAGGGCCGTGGGCAGGAGGCACAGGATGGCATACGAACGTCCTGACTCCACAGGGCGCCGCCTGGGGCTGGGGGTTCTGATCAGGCTACCCTTGCCTGCCTGTGGGCAAGGCTAAAGGAACGGAGGGTCTGGATGGAGCCGAGGGGCAGTTCTTCATTGGCCGGTGGAGTGCCCTGTCAAGCCTCAAACTCCCGTCTGCAGCCTCTCCAACGCCCTTCAGGGAACCTGGGGCAAGGCCTGGGGGTGCTGAGCAGCCCTCCGTCACCTGTGTGGTGGGCCAGTATTTGGAGATACCCCTGGGCTGCCCCATTGCAGATCTTGCCTCCCTTGTTCCATACCCTCAGCGTGATTTTTGATGATCCTCGAGGGCTGCTTGGCTTGGATCGGCCCTTCCCTTCCCCAGCCGCAGTCTGACGCTGGCACCGCTCCTCAAAAGGAATCCCCGTAAACGGAAAGCCAGCACAGCCATAAAAGAGGAAGGCTGGCATCTTCCTGATAATCCCCTGGGTTGTTGTTTTTTTTAAACTTCCAAGATAACAGGGTCCCTCAACAAGGATCCAGAACTGAGCCCAGCCAGCAATGGGCTGCTACAAGTTCGCACGGGTTCGGGCGATCCTCTAGCTAAGAGCCTGCGGAGTTCGGCGGACCCATAAATCCCAACCTTGGCTGGTCCCGCCCATCCCTCCCCTCAGGGTGGGGACGAAAAATGGGCCTCCCAAACAGGCCCGTTTCCAGCCTCTGGAGAGCCTCCGGATCCGGAGGGGAGGCCGTTTTTGCCCTCCCAGAGACTCCAGAAAAGCCTCGGGAATCCGGGGAGGATGAAAACATCCCCCCCCCTTACTTGGTGCAGGAGGCCATGCCTACCCAGCAACCGGGCAGAGAGAACCCATTGCTGAAATTTCTGAAGGCCACCCCTGCCTGCAGCCTGAGCTGAGAAAAGGGTCCCTGCCCTGCCCTTGTCCTGCTCCATTTCCCCCCTCCCCATCTTTCCCCATCGCTCATGAACTCCGAGAGGGTATTCCATGTCTCTGTTCCACCCACCCTCCTTCCCTCCAGATTCCTTTCATTTCTAACCCTCCTTTTTATCCCTCGTTTTATAGATTATGATTTTGGAGAAGTCTTTCCTGCAGTGCCGTCCATGCCTACCACAGCATGGGAAGGTGGGACCAGCTCGCCTGGTTTTCCAGCCCCCTCCTCCTTCCCCTCCCCCCGCCCCCTCTGCCCCAGAGCTTCCTGCATGCTGGGCCACAGGTCTCTTAACACCGGCCCGGTGCCTGAGGAGCCCAGCAGCCAGACCACCAGGCGTTTCGGTGGCAGGCTCTTGCCAGCTTAAATGGGCTCCTGAACCCGGGGCATCTGCTGCCCAGTTCCACAGTCTAAGCTGTTCTCCAGGCCCTTCTGGGTGCCTAACCACCTCCTGTACTTCTGTGTCTTCCATCTCCCAGCATGAAGCATCAGTCTTTCTGGTTTGCACATTAACAAGCTTCCGAGGAGCGCTTCTGTGTTGGTGCCAGCAGTCTCCACCTAATCTGTTTCTCTCTCCTATCAGTGCATGGGGGGGGGGGAGGTTTTATCAGGCAATGGACATTAAGCCACCTGATTTTGTGGCCACAGGTGCTTCTGCCAGCAGCTTCTCTTTCCAAGCAGGGTCATGCTAGTGATGGTGGCAGCTGCTGCAGCCCTTTCTCTGTCCTTACCTCCCTCAGCTCTTGCCCTGTCATGCCCCTTAAAATGGAGGGGTGGGGGCTCTAGGCTTCTAATGCTGTCTGCTGCTCCTTTCACTATTAAAATAAGTTCCTGCTCCAGTGGTGGTATTCTACTAGTTCGGGTCGGTTCTTTCGAACCGGTAGCTCCAATGATTATCTGTGAGTGAACAAGTTCACTCCAACGATCATCTGTGAGCGAAGCGGTTCACTCCAATGACCATCTGTGAACGAACTGGTAGCTCCGACGATCATCTGTGAGCAAACCGGTATCTCCGACGATCATCTGTGAGTGAACAGGTTCGCTCTGACGATCATCTGTGAGCGAAGCGGTTCACTCCAATGACCATCTATGAACGAACTGGTAGCTCCGACGATCATCTGTGAGCAAACCGGTATCTCCGACGATCTTCTGTGAGTGGATTGGTTTGCTTCGATGATCATCTGTGAGTGGATTGGTTTGCTTCGATGATCATCTGTGAGTGGATTGGTTTGCTTCGATGATCATCTGTGAGTGGATTGGTTTGCTCCGACGATCATCTGTGAGCAAACCGGTTCACTCCAACAATCAGTTGCTGGGCCCTCCCGCCCACCCCAGCTCTATACTGACCTTTATTTCCTGGTTTTGAAGCTCAGCAGCTTCGCGCCAGCTGTTGAAGACACAGAGTGCAGGATTGCAGGAGAAAGTCAGTAGCAAACCCTCTACACATACACGTGCAAAGGGTGCCAACCAAGCCACCCCCACAGAACCGGTGGTAAAAGATATTTGAAACCCACCACTCTCCTGCTCCCTCAGCCTGCAAAAAGAGCGGCCACCCAATGAAAGCGGGGGTAAGTGCAAGTAGTTGTCCCACAGGTGGTTTTTTTTCTCAAGAGGCCACTCGGCTTTCTTCTATTCAGTCTTTGAAGATATTTTGCTTCTCACCCAAAAAGCTTCTTCGGCTCTGACTGGATGGTGGGGAAGGGAAAGATTTATGTTCCTTGCAGACAGCTGATCATTTGCATCCTTTTAGAGAGGGGATGAGGTCACTTGGAGGTTTATCTGTGTCCTCAGGATCCCCTGAGTGGTGCAAGTGGTTCCTGTCGTCTGCAATTATTCTTCTGGAAATCCGTTCCTACCCCCACCCCCACCACCCTTCGGAGGGCGTTGATGCCAACGTGCAGAGCCAAAGGTCTATGGAGATTCTGGGTCATGCAGGTCGTGGTTGTCCCAAAGCTGCTTTTTCAGGAGACAACTGGACTTACTGGTTTTTCTTTGAAGACGTCTCGCTTTTCACCCAAGAAGCTCCTTCCGCTCTGCTGTGGGACAACCATGAACTTGGATGACTGAAAATCTCCATGGAGACTTTAACTGGTTGTGTCGTCTCCTGCAATTCCTGGTTGAAGGCAGGCTTCCTGGTGGAGAGAGAGAATTTTGTAATGGAATAATTGAGGAATTAGCACAGCCTGCCTCTTGACTCCCCCCTCCCCCACCCACCCCAGATGTTTCCCCACTTGTAAAACAGACCAAGATGCACCACCGTCCGTTTCCCGGTCTCCATGCAGCCGAAAGGGGCTGCTCCGGAGGTGGGCAACCTCCTGCTTGTCTGCAGGGCTAGGCTACATCAGGGGATCTGTGGGGTTCAACAGAGATCAGGAGCCCTCCCCCTCCCCCAATGGGTCCGGGTGGGGAGGATGTCGTCGTCTTCTTCTTCTTCGTGGAAAAAAGTGCCAAGATGCCACAGTGTGTGAAGCCAGGGTAGAATTCCCAGCCCAGTAGCTGTTAAGTTGCAGCTCTGTGCAGGCTGCAAGGATTGTGGGAGTCGGAATTCTGTGAGAACCCGAAGGAGCTAGTCTTCCTTCTCTGCCAGCTGTGAGAATCTTTGAATTTCTTGAGCAAAGTGTGCCAAAGAGTTGCATCTTCTGAAGGGGGACGCTGCTACTCTTGGGAACAGGGAGAGACAGCTGACTTCATTCCCTCCCTCCCTGCTTTCTTCTCTCTTTCCTTCCTTCCATCCATCCATCATATCCCTTCCTTCCTCCCACCCACCCATCAAATCCTTCCCTCCCTCCATTCTCCATCCTTTCTTTCCTTCCTTCCCTCTCTCTCCATCCATCCATCCATCCTATCCCTTCCTTTCCTCTCTCCCTCTTTTATTCATTCATTCCCCTCCCTCCCTCCCTTCTTTCCTCCCTCCCTTCCTTCCTTCCAGAAGGAGACCTGACCGATACGCTCAGCTGCCCACATTCCGTGGCCTCCGAGGTGAACAGCAGCCACGCTTCAGCCAAGAGCCCCACCCAGCGCTACAACCCTTTTGACGGGAAGGCGGAAGGGCCATCGTCTGCCGAGAGCACCCCAGTGCACGCTGCCTCACTAAAGGCCGACCTTGTGCCCGAAGGCACCGATCAGTCTGAGAGCTGCACGGAGCTGGAGGTCATCAGGTTGGTGCAGTGAAGGAAGGAAACCTTCCCCAATTGCTTCCTTCCTCTCTGCTGTGGGAGATGTGCCAGGAATTGTTTCCCTGCATCTGGGCATCGGGGAGCCCTCCTTTGCTTCCTAGTGGCCAAAGCAGCTTGCCTGTGTTGTGGCCTATCAGCCACTGGCCCCTCTAAGAGCCAAATCAGAGGAGGAGGAAGAGGTGTGGGAGTCAGGATCAGCATCAGGGCAAACTGAGAGCTCCGAGGGGGAAGAGGGAATGGAGCTGGCAAAGAGAGAGAGAGAGAGAGAGAGAGGCAGAGCCTGGGCTGTCCGTCACCCCTCAGATGGAGAGTCCACAGCCCCCAGGTCTGGAGGAGGCTGATGAGGAAGAGGAGGAACAGCTGGGTCCAGTGCCTGATGCACAGATGCGCAAAAGGCAGAGGAGAGGAGAGCAGTGGAAATCTATGGGCCGGTCCTTGGGACGGAAGAGCCAGGTCTGGAGGTGGGTGATTAGGAAGAGGAGGAACAGCTGGGTCCAGTGCCTGATGCACAGATGCGCAAAAGGCAGAGGAGAGGAGAGCAGTGGAAATCTATGGGCCAGTCCTTGGGACGGAAGAGCCAGGTCTGGAGGTGGCTGATGAGGAAGAGGAGGAACAGCTGGGTCCAGTGCCTGATGCACAGATGCGCAAAAGGCAGAGGAGAGGAGAGCAGTGGAAATCTATGGGCCAGTCCTTGGGACGGAAGAGCCAGGTCTGGAGGTGGCTGATGAGGAAGAGGAGGAACAGCTGGGTCCAGTGCCTGACTGTGGATGTGCAGAAGGCAGAGGAGAGGAGAGCAGTGGAAATCTATGGGCCGGTCCTTGGGACGGAAGAGCCAGGTCTGGAGGTGGGTGATGAGGAAGAGGAGGAACAGCTGGGTCCAGTGCCTGATGCACAGATGCGCAAAAGGCAGAGGAGAGGAGAGCAGTGGAAATCTATGGGCCAGTCCTTGGGAAGGAATAGCTACCGCCACTAGCGAAGTCCCACCCTAGCTCTGAGGATAAAAGGCAGGGGGCAGAGATGAATAAGTGTGGCAGACAACTATTCATCTTCCAGCCGGACAGACTTGCAAGCCTGCAAGAGAAACCTTTTGCAGAGCTGCTGGCACTCCTAATCAAAGGAATCTTTTTGAGTTCCTGTCAGAGGGTTTGTTGTATTTGGGGAGCTGGGTCAGAACAGCCGGCCATTGAAGTTGCAAGAAGTCTGGGCTCATTGGCCTCCTGGACGGGGTGTCCGGCTCGAGCCCCCTGAGTGGGGCCAGACGTCCACCTGTCCTTGAGCCCCATGCAAGCCTGCCAGCTGCCCGGCTCACAGCTGCTCCCTGGTGCGCCACTTGCCCCTCTTGGCCTCTCTTGACAGGCTGGCTAAAAAGAAGAAAACAAACAAGAAGAAGAAAGTGAAACCGGAAGAGGCCGCTGTCCCCCCCCTCCCTGCTCCCGCTGGGGACCAGGCTGTGGACAAGGAGGCCGGGCGGCCGTGGACCACCCCAGAGTCCGGCCTTGTGGTCAGCACTGAGGCGCCAGCCCTCTGCCAACTGGGGCTCCAGATCCCCGAAATGAAGGACACGGCCATGGAGCGGGTGGGGCAGGCCCTCAGCAAGGTGATCGACTCGCTGGAAGCGACGGACGGGTGGAGCCGCTCCCTGGAACCCCCGGACCAGCCCTTTCGGACCGGCTTGCCAGGGGAGCCCCCTTCGGAAGGGCCATCCCTTGGCGGCTTTGGTCAGGGGCTGCCAGCCCCCATGGACTTCTACCGCTTTACCGTCGAGAGTCCAAACACTCCTGCAACAGGTGGTGGCCACCATGACCCTGCAGGGCATGGTGAACCGCCACATGTTCCTGGTGGCCCTGAAGCTCCTGGACAAGCGGAAGAAGGAGGAGGAGACGGGGAGGCTGCTGGGCCGGCCGTAGCCAGCTCGCCGGGAGAAGCCGTGGCGATGGCCAGCGTGGCGGCCCTCAGCAGGCTGAAGGAGGATCGGGCGAGCCCTTCCCCGAGCAGCGCCGAGGACTCTGGTGTGGAGGAGGGGCAGGGCAGCCCATCGGAGGCTGGCCACCCCTCCGAGTTCAGGTAAGGGCTGGTTCCTCCCTTTGGCCTCCAACTGAGAGATGGCAGTGCTCAGCCACCCCCCCTTCCCAGGTGAGGAGGGGGGAATCGCAGCCTGTGTCCGGGTACCAAGTAATAAATCTTATTGCTTGCATCGGCCCCTATCTGGTGAAAAACCGACTCCCAAGGGCCCCTTTGATTTTTTTCACCCAATTAAAAGTAAGAAGTTTTCCTCTCCACCCCAAACAATCAATCCCGTGGCCCAATCGCTGCCCGCATCCGCTGGTCTGGTGTGACATCACAGGTGTGAAAACGTCCTTGGTCCCCAGGAGAAAGTCTTGAGAAAGTATTTTATTTTGGCTGCAAAACCCCAGCTGTCTCTAATCCCATCCCCACCCCTGTCCTTGGCTCCGGTGGGGTAACACTTGACATTCCAAGATGGCTTCCCCCAGGTCAGCTCCAGGGTTGACAGCCTGCTTCCGGCATCCAGTTGGCAGCAGAAGTTGGGACTCTGCACTAATGGTGGCGGCATCTCGACCAGCGTATGCTGAGAAACTTAGGCTTGTCAGGGCAATCCTACTTTGGACAGTGCCTCCTGTCTGCTCCCCCTTCCTCCTCCTCCTCCCGTCTTCCTCACCCATCACTTGCCAAGTCCTCGTCTTGAGATGCTTTCTGACCTTGCAGACGTTTCCTTACCCAAATCAGGGAACATCACCGGTGCTAGCATCATCCGTCTAATACCGATGATGTAGCTTATGAGTCATGGTGGCGCGGTTGGTTAGAGTGCAGTCCTGCAGGCTACTTCTGCTGACGGCAATTTGGCCATTTGAGTCTCACCAGGCTCAAGGTTGACTCAGCCTCCCGTCTTTCCGAGATCGGTAAAATGAGGGCCCAGATTGTTTGAGGAACAATGGGCTGACTCTGTAACCTGCTTAAGAGAGGGCTGTAAAAGCACTGTGAAGCGGTATAAAAGTCTAAGAGCTATTGCTATCTTCCTTCCCTCCCTCCCTGTGGTTACAATGCAGTATTGCAGGCTAACTCTGCCCACTGTTAGGAGTTTGATCCTGACTGACTAGCTCAAGGTTGACTCAGCCTTCCGTTCTTTTGAGGTCAGTAAAACAAGGACCCAGATTGTTGGGGGCAAGATGCTGAAAAAGCTTAGAGAGGGCTGTAAAAGCACCGTGAAGCGGTATATAAGTCTAAGGGCTATTGCTACTTTGGGTAATGAAACCTCTGCCAGAGATCCACTGCGCTTAGACAGCAACACCAACGACCCCCTGATTTCAACCCTGAGCTACCAATATTCTCCTTTATTACTCCTTGCATTTCATGAACGTAAAGGGATGTCCAAAATTGACCCTGCTTTCTCCTTCCTGGCGATTCCTGCAGTTCCATGTCTTCTTCCTTGGAGAAAGCCCCCTCACGATGGGGAAGGGCAGGGGGCCGGCTGGCTGGCTCTCCCTCCTGACCCTCAGCCGGGCCTTCTCTTCCCTGTAGGGTAGACAACAATCACTTGCTTCTCTTGATGATCCACGTCTTTCGCGAGAACGAGGAGCAACTCTTCCGGGTAGGTCTACGTGCCCAGAAGGGAGCCCCTTCCCCCCCTTCCTCCGCTCCACGCTCCTGGGGAGGGTTAGAGGCTTCGGGAGGGAACCAGAGCTCTTCAGATCTAAGGAGACGCTCTTCTCGCCTCTCTGCTGCGGACGCGGGAAGTCACGGAGTAGTAACGGCGGCCTCTCTCCCCAACAGATGATCCGGATGAGCACAGGGCACATGGAAGGGAACCTCCAGCTCCTTTACCTGCTGCTGACCGACTGTTACATGTACCTCATCCGAAAAGGTACCCCCGCCCCCCGTGGAAGGCCCCCTCGATCGCTGCCTGCCTCCGAGCACCGCCTTGAGCCTTGCTCAGAATGGAAGAACCTTCTTGGGGTAAGGCCTGGGCCCCTGGCTATGCAACTGACTCTGCGCCTTGCTTTCCCCATCGCCAGGAGCTGCTGAGAAGCCCTACTTGGTGGAGGAGGCTGTGTCTTATAATGAGCTGGACTACATCTCTGTGAGTTGCGGAAGACTGCTGGGTGGGTGAGTGGGCTCTGCGGGCACAGGGGGGGCATCCCTTTGGAAGGCTTCTTCCCCGGGCAAGACCAGCGGCCTTACATTCCCAGGCCCGGAGGGAAGGTGGGGAGGCTCGCCCCTATCTTGGCAGGGGCTGAGCCTTCCCCTCCCAGAGACCAAGGGGTTACGGTCCCCTCCAAATGGCCTTTGCTTTCCCCGGCAGGTGGGTCTGGATCAGCAAACTGTTACTTTGGTCTGCACCAACCGTCGGAAGCAGTTCCTGCTGGACACGGCGGACGCTACCCTGACTGAGTAAGGGCTGTGGGTGGGCTTCGTCTCCCCTGGTAACAGCTGCTCGGATGGAGAAGGATGCTGCCCAGAGAATGCTGACTTGTATGCCGAGGTGGCGCCCTGGTTAGAATGCATTACTGCAGGCTACTTCTGCTGACTGCCAGCTGCCTGTAATTTGGCAGTTCAAATCTCCCCAGGTTGACTCAGCCTACCGTCCTGCTGAGGTGGTTAAAAGGAGGACCCAGATTGTTTGGGGGCGAGAGGCTGACTCTGCAAACCACTTAGAGAGGGCTGTGAAGTGGTATATAAATTTAAGTGCTATTGCTGCAAGAGCCATGGTGGCGCAGTTATTAGAATGCAGTATTTCAGGCTAACTGCTCACTGCCAGCAGTTCAATTCTCATTGGCTCAAGGTTGACTCAGCCTTCCATCCTTCTGAGGTGGGTAAAAATGAGGACCCAGATTGTTGGGGGCAAGAGGCTGATTCTGTAAACTGCTTAGAGAGGGCTGTGAAGTGGTATATAAATTTAAGTGCTATTGCTGTTGCTATTTATTGAGAAAATTTTATATAGCCACCTACACTATACAAAAAAAATAAAAAATAAAAAATAAAAAAAATAATAAAATAATAAACCCCCACCCCAACAATAAGTAGTGTTGCTCTTTGTAGGGGGGAATAATTTTCATAATTGGGTGTCTCCCCCCCCCTCCAGTTAATGCGATCAATTCACCTCTCTTGTAACTCAACCCTCTGCTCGATCCAGCCCCTCTCCTGTGGTAGTTTGGCACGGGTCCCCTAATTCCCCTCTCCTCAAAGGTTCTTCCTGACCTGTCTGAAGTCCGCCATGATCAAAGGCTGCCGTGAGCCACCGTACCCCAGTATCCTGACTGACGCCACCATGGAGAAACTGGCGCTGGCCAAATTTGTGGCTCAGGAATCGAAGCGAGAGGTGCGTCTTTCTCCTGCCCTTCCTCCCTTCGAAGCGCAGAGGAGATGTCCGTGGAGATTCTCAGTCCTCCAGGTTGTGGTTGTCCTTAAAGGTGCTTCCTTTTTCAAGAGGCAACTGTGTCAGGTGTTGCAGCGGAAATTCCAATCCAGAAAACGCCCAGATGACTGATTCAGCAGGATTCATGAACTTCTTTATAGACATAATAACATATGAAGTGAAGTTTACAATACCAATAGTAGATTCTTCCAAGCGGTAAAGTTACAAGCAAAAATGCAAGCAGCCAGCTTCAGAACTCAGAGCAGAGAGTAGCTTCACCTTAAACAACTGAGATAAAGTTTCCTTCCTTCAGAGCTGAGCAAAAAGCAGAGATAAACCACACTGGTTCCAGTCTCTGCCTCCAGTTCAGCTCTCGTTGACTAACCTTGTTAACCATGTCTCTGCCAGTTCATGAATATTCTGGCCATCTGGACTTTTCTGGTTTTTCTTTGAAGACATTTTGCTTCTCATCCAAGAAGCTTCTTCCGCTCTGACTGGATGACGGTGGGAAGGGAAGGATTTATCTTTTCAGTGCAGATGGGCTGATGAATCTAGTCCTGATGGGTTTGTTCTCCGATGTTGAGCCATGTGTTTATGAAGCGGTGGTTTTCTTTCCCCAAATGAACAGCTGTCTGCCAAATCCTTCCTTTCCCCACCATAGTCGGAGCTGAAGATGCTTCTTGGACGGGAAGTGCAACCTTTTCAAAAAAAAAACCCAGAAAGTCCAGTTGCCTCTTGAAAAAAGAAAGAAAAGAAAAACACCTTTGGAGTGCAGAGGAGATCTACGTGCTTAGAATATATTCTAAGCTGAACTAAAATGACTACCCAGATGTCAGTTTCGGGCTTGACAGGCTGCCCTCCCTCGTTTGAAAAGGAACCCCCTGCAACGACATAAAATACACTAAAGATTGAAATTAGGTGAAACACAATCATACAATGCACATTTTAACCTTCTCCTTTGCCACCCACAGAACTCGGTTTGGGCTTGTTTTTTTTTTTTTCATGGGATTTCCCCACCAATTGATCAGCCTTTACTTTCCAGCTATTTACCCAAGCCGCTTGGGAAATTGGATAGCCTTCCCAATAAATTAAATATTGTAACTTCCCCCTGAAAATCCTAGAATCCAAAATTCACATATGTCAATTTTGGGCTTGACACGAACGTGCCGTAGCCACTCCAGGCAGCCTTGCCCTTGAGGGGTGCGTCAGCCTTGTCTCACTTGGGGGGGGGGGAGGGGGCCTCCTTTGGGGGCTCAGAGCTTGGCTAAGCAGCTGCCTGTCTTTGGTAGATCTCGGAAGTGGTGGTCCACTTCTATGGCCTTGTTCACTGGGAAGACCCCATGGATGAGGGCCCACCTTCGTCTCACTACGTGTCCACCGAAAACTGCATCGTCAAGGAAGGTGTGCTGAATTACAAGGCAGGAACCAATTACCTGGGGAAAGAAATCTGGAAATCCTGCTTTGTGGTGCTCAGGTGAGGAGGATGTGGCCGGGGCCAGGAGGAAGGTTGGCTAGACTCTGGTTCCTTTTTTTTTTTCTTTTCTTTTTAATCGTTATTATGAATTGTTATTGAAGAGATTCTTAGCCAAGTAAAAACCAGAAGAGAAAATATAACAGATAGACATGGGAAGAAGAAATAGAAGAGGTATGCGACATGAATACCGTAATGAGCCTCATTCCAACGGTCGGGTCCCTTCCCAGCTTGTAGAAGTGTAGAAGTCGATCGCTTGTTGCAAAGATTGCAGAAGTTTGTCCTTTGAAGAGTTTATAGAAAGAGACTAGTAAATGAAAAACGGTTGCAGGAGCTGGGCCTGGCTGGTCTAGGGAAGAGAAGGACCAGGGGAGACAGGAGAGCATCTTCCAATATTTGAGGGGGGCAGCCCCAGAGAGGAGGAAGGGGTCAAGCTATTCTCTAAAGCCCCCAAAGGCCAGACAAGGAACAATGGATGGAAACTGACCATGGAGAGATTCAACCTGGAAATAAGGAGAAACTTTCTGACAGGGAGAACCATCAAGCCATGGAAGAGAAGTTGTGGGAGCTTCATCACTGGAGGCTTTCAAGGAGAGATTGGATGGCCATCTGTCAGAAATGGTGTCGGGTCTCCTGCTTGGGCAGGGGGTTGGACTAGATGACTTACAAGGTCCCTTCCAACTCTGATTATCTGTTAAGAAAAACCTCTGATCTCGGCCGTTTCCTGATTTTGACCTTTTTTATAGCTTTACTAACATATTCATAGAGATCTGTTCATTAAGGTTTTCTGTTTTTCTGTGATCTTCGGTAAATTTTGCTTCTTTCTCAGCCTTCTATTCCATTCCATTCCATTCCATTCTATTCTATTCTAATCTGATCTTTAATCACCTATGACTTCTCTTGTGGCTCATTTTCTTTTTTCTTTTTTGAGTTTGCTGTTATGCTATACGAAAGGTCTCCTTGTAAAAGTTATAGTTGCATTCCAAACCACCCTGATATCTGTGTCTTTGTTGTGTGATCTTTCTGGAGTGATGCCCCTTTCTGTCCGTTGCTCTCACGTTCCTTTGCCTTGGTTGCAGCTTTTCTGGTGTATAACCATCTTTTTAACTGTATAACCCCAGAGCTACTTTGGTCTGGACTCTGGGTGGTTCTTGGTGACAGCACAAGAAGGCCTGTCCTACCCTCCCGAGGGCAGAGAGCATTTCATTGGCTATATTCACCTGTGCTCATTCGAAACTCTCCTGTTTTGGACTGGGAGCGGGCCCTTTTCCAGCCGCTGTTTCCGTCTTCCCTCTGCAGCAACGGCATCTTGTACCAGTTCCCAGACCGGACGGACGTCACTCCGCTACTGTCTGTCAATATGGGGTGAGTCCCAGATGAGGCATGCTCCCCGCCCCTGACTCTGCCCCCCCTCTGTCTCATTTGCCACAAACTCTGTCCCTTGCAGCGGAGAGCAGTGTGGCGGGTGCCGAAGGTCGAGCGCCACAGATCGGCCCCACTCCTTCCAGGTCATTTTGACTGAGCGCCCTTCCCTGGAGCTAAGCGCAGAAAACGAAGAGGAGATGGCCGATTGGATGCAGTACTTATGCCAGGCGGTCTCCCAGGGGGTAAGGTCCTCCTTGGGATTGGGGACGGTTGGGGACGGTCCCCGCAGCTCCTGTGCTGCCCGGTGACCGGAAGGGCGGTCCTGCGCTTGCCCTCTGGGAGCTCCAAAGGTTGTCTAGCCCTCCTTCTCAACCAGGTCATCCCCCAGGGTGTGGCCCCTGCACCTTGCGTCCCCTGCTGCCTGGTGCTGACAGAGGAGAAACTCTTCACCTGCCACGAGGACTGCCAGACCGGCTTCTTCCGCTCCCTGGCCGCTGCTGAGCTGGCGGAGGTGGCTTCCGTCTCCACGGAGCCCGGCTGGGAATATTGTCTCCTGGTGAGTCTTCAGGAAAAGAGGAAGGGGAAGCATTGGCCCCCTTGGGAGTTTGCCAGGTCTGGTGCAGCTTGTTAAATGAGGCTCTTGGCCAACGGTGGGATTCAGAGCGTTTTCCTTCCGGTTCTGTGGGCGCGGCTTGGTGGGCGTGGCAGGGGAAGGATATACTGCAAAATCCCCCTTCCCTCCCCACCCCGCTAACCTGCTTTCCAGTTCCATTCTCTTGGGCAGGGCAACCCAAGGAGACCCAGCCAATCAGCTGGGATTCAATGGGAGGCAGAGGAGAGATGGGGCGGGATTTGCCAGTTCAACCGAACGACTCCAAATTTCCACTTTACCGGTTCTCCAGAACCGGTCAGAACCTGCTGAAAACCACCTGGGCCCTTGGCCCTCCTGCGTCCAGAGGACCAGGGTCTCAGGTGGCGTTCCTCTCCCACCCCCTTAGGAGTTTGCCCAGGAGCGGAAGCAGTACATGCCGCCGTGGGTCCTCTATTTCAGCTGCCCTGCAGAGCTGGAGCGGTTCTTGCTGGCGCTGGACGCTGTGTGGAAGAGCACCTACCAGGTGGGCTGGTCTTGCGGCAGGCAAGCAGCCTGGTTCAGGAGACGGAGGCGGCCAGTAGCTCCATCTCACACACACACACACACACACACACACACACTTCATGGCTCCTTTTCCCCCCCACTTTGTCAGCAGGTGGACCTCCTGCACAAGCCTCTCGAGGACAGCTCCATCCGAAAGAAATGCGAGGACGCGCTGAGCCTGATCCACAGCACCTGGCAGCGCAGCGACAGCCTGTGCCGCGGCCGGGCCTCCCGGGACCCCTGGTGCTAGCCTCCCAGGAGACGAAGAACGGCCCGATCCCACCAGGCGGAAGCACGGCGGGCGCACGAACCGGGGAGGGGGAAGCCTGAGGCAGAGGGGTGGGGGGCACGTGGGCCTCCCTCACTTGGACACTCCACGATCCTCCCCCGGAATCCGGGGTCTCTTTGCTACCGCTGCTATTGGCTCCGCCTCGCCGGTGGTTCTACGACAAGTTGTTTGCGTCATGGGTGGGTTGTGTCTCAGTCGGGACTCCGGGTACAAGTGGGAGTGGGAAGCAGGAGCTCTGGGCCGCCACTCCCAAGCGGGAAGGGTCCGGTGGATGGCGGAGTAGCCGTGAGGGAGGTTAGGGCGCCGGAGGGGCGGGGGGCTTCTGCAGAAGGCTGGTCGCTGTCCCGTCTTTTAGATGCTACAGCCCAGCCTGTGACCCCTCTCTTCTCCCCACCCACCCCCCGCGTGTGTTTCTTTGGTTCAAGGCTGCCCGCCAGCCTTGCTCCCCTTCCTGGTCCCTGTTCGCCCTTCTCAGCTTCTGTGCTCACCTGTCCTGGCCCCCCCCCCCATGCCCCCTCCCCACACACCCTGAGCTAGGAAGGAGCCGCCAGGGCTCCCCCTCTGTCCCTCCTCTCGCCCTGCCCCCTGGCAGCAGAACCCCTGGTGGGGGGATTGGGCAGCTGGCCTGGGGGGAGAGTGGCTCCCACTGCTTGGAGTTGAGGGTCCTTCTGCCCCGGGGGCTGGGAGGAGGCGGCAACAGGGCTTTCTGCGCACAGACAGATCTCACACACACACACACCTCCCCCTCCCCCCCCCCCCAAAAAAAACCCTCTTTGGGTCTGGGTTCTAGTTGCAGTTTTCAAACAGTCGGGCTAGGAGTAGTTGTAGTTGCCTGGTGTTTTGTTTTGGTGTTTTTTTTTTTAAAGCTTTTCTTATTTTTAAACTCTAATTTTAACGAACGAGAGACCTGCTAATGTACTGTATGTGTTCCCACAGGGGCCTTTTTCCAGGGGGAGGCCTCTGTGGCCCGGTGGGCCTGGATACACGTTGCCTTCCAATAAAGGCAACTTGGTGATACACAGCACTTGGGCGCCTGCCTGCCTGCTCAGCGACCTCCCTTTGTGCCACCCCGAGACTCCCCGCCAGCTCGGCCTGCTTGGCCCGGGCCTCACTTGTCCCCCAGGCTCTCGAGATGAGTAGGAGCTTCTCCAGGAAGTCCCTGGCTTCCAAAGACCCGACGTATTTCAGCCTCTTGCTCTCAGGGCTCCCAGTTCCTCAGATCCGCTTCCTCCAGCCATGCCATGCAGGGATGCCTGGCCCAGGTCCAGTGTCCAAGATCTTCCATCTTTCCATCATGACGAGGTCGGTAAAAGGAGGACCCCGATTGTTGAGGGCAAGATGTTGTTGACTCTGTAAACCGCTTAGAGAGAGCCATAAAGCACTGCAAAGCGGTATACAAGTCTTAAGTGCTATTGCTATCTTCCTTCCTTCCTTCCTTCCTTCCTTCCTTTCCCCTTTCCTCTTCTTTCCTTCCTTTCTCTCCCCCCTTCCTTCCCTTCTTTTTTCTTCATCTTGCCCTTCCTTCCTTCCTTCCTTCCTTCCTTCCTTCCTTCCTTCCTTCCTTCCTTTCCCCTTTGCTCTTCTTTCCTTTCCTTCCTTTCTCTTCCCCCTTCCTTCCCTTCTTTCTTCTTCATCTTGCCCTTCCTTCCTTCCTTCCTTCCTTCCTTCCTTCCTTCCTTCCTTCCTTCCTTCCTTCCTTCCTTCCTTCCTTTCCCCTTTGCTCTTCTTTCCTTCCCTTCCTTTCTCTCCCCCCTTCCTTCCCTTCTTTCTTCTTCATCTTGCCCTTCCTTCCTTCCATCGAGGTTGACTCAGCCTTCCATCCTTTCGAGTTGGGTAAACTGAGGACCCCGATTGTTGAGGGCAAGAGGTTGACTCTGTCAACCGCTTAGAGAGGGATTTAAAAGCATGGTGACGTGGTGTATAAGTCTAAGTGCTGTTGCTCTCTTCGGTTAATGAGGCTGAAAGGGACCTGGCGACTCATCTTGCGCAGTCCCAGCCGCAGAGGAAACTGTTTCCACAAGGTCCCTCTTAAGTTGATCTTCCGTGGGGTGAGGCCCAGTGGCCCACAAACACAAGGAGGCGGCGGGGGGGAAGCCTCCTGTGGCTCTCAGAGGCTTGGGAAAGGGGTCACAGACCCAGAACTCCGGCTGTGCTTTTCGCACCCTGGAACTGCGGTTTGGTGAGAGTTGGCCGCCCGTCTGCCGAGCAGGGGAGGCCCTGCCTGTCCAAGCCAAGCCCTTGTTTCCCCCCTCCCCCTCACCCCAGGATTATCTTGGTCTCCCCCCTCCTGCCCCTGTGGGGGTCGGTCCTTGGCAGCAGAGACCCCTCCTCCTGCCCGGGGACGTTGTGTTTTTGAGAGTCTTGCCCGACAGGTTGTCAGGAGAACCATCCTGTCACTCATCAGGGAGGGGAAGGGGGGCCGGAGGTAGGACTGCTTCCAGGAACAGCCTCTTCCTTGGGCCAGGAGTGGGTGGGGCCAGCAGGTATGGAAGCCAGAGCCGGAGGGAAGAGGAGGAGGCCGCTGTGTGGAAGGGTGGCCCTTGCCCCAATGGGTGGACCCAGCCGCTGGCGACCTTTCTCCTACATTTAGCCACCTGTCTCCCTCCCCTGCCCGGCCCACTGATGGAGCAGCAAATAAAGGCGTCCCTCTGATCTGGTTTCACCCAGAGGGAGGCGCAGCTCGGGCTGGAGCAGAGAGCCAGGGCTGCCAATGCTGGGCAGGGCTCAACGCGGCTTAGGCTGGCTGTTGCGGGCATCGATGCCAGCCGCCCGGGCCCTGCGGGGAGAAAGAGGCCTGCTCTCCTCCTGTCGGGGCTGCCTCCTCAAGGCTCCTGCTTGGGTGGGGAGGCCCCGTGTCCCGTCTTTCCGCCTGGGACGGTGGCAGCGGCCCCATGGAGCCCTCCCCCCGCCGACGCACGCCAGCGCCGTCCCTCTCCCCACCCGTGGATTTTGTCCTGGGTGCCGCAGCCTGCTGCATGGCCTGCGTGTTCACCAACCCGCTGGAGGTGGTGAAGACGCGGCTGCAGCTACAGGGGGAACTCCGTGCCCGAGGCTCGTACCCTCGCCACTACCGAGGGGTGCTGCAGGCCATGGTGGCCGTCCGACGGGCCGACGGACTCTGGGGCCTGCAGAAAGGACTGGCGGCCGGACTGCTGTACCAGGGGCTGATGAACGGCACGCGATTTGGCTTCTACTCCCACGCTGAGGACCTCGGCCTGACCCAGCAGCCGGGAGGGACCATGGCAGCCGGAGCTGTGGGGGGGGCCCTGGGGGCCTTCGTCGCCAGCCCAGCCTACTTGGTAAGCCTCTTGGTGGTGGTGATAGTGCCTATACTGGGCAGAGCCTTGGCTTGTTTAGCCGTTGTTTCGCAGGTCAGGCCTGGAGGTTAGGGAGGGGGCAGCATCTCCTATGTGATTCCTGAGCATGGGATATGCCAGCCGTGGCTGCAGCCCCGGTCATCTCCAAACAGGACAGCCAGGGCTGCCCCTGCTACGAGCTCTGGTGAGGCTGGAGGTGCCTCTTTGGGGGTGGCCTTAAGGCAGTTCCTCTCTCCCCAGGGTGCTTCTGTGGGTAGAGGGGTGTATTAAGCCTTAAGCAGACGAAGCACATGCTTAAGGCACCAGGCCCGAAAGTTGAGAAAGGAAGAAAAAAACCAATGAAGATTTGTAAATATATATATATATATATCTGTATCTTTGCCTGTCCAAAGGAGGGGGCAGGCACCCAGATTGGTCAGTGCTTCGGGCACCAGTGAGCCTTAATCCACCACTGCATTGGGCACCAGCGTCCTCTCCCACCTGTGTTGCCTCCGCAGCCTAGCTGGAGTGGTGCATCCTTTGGGCCCTCGCCAGGGAGGGGAAACGCTTTTTAGAAAGCAGGCAGGCCTGTTGCCTGGGCATTTGCAGCCTGAGGGAGATGCCCAAGGAATTTTTAATCCCCATATGCCCCCTACATGGTGCCCATCCCTTCTTTTTGTACAAAAAGCCGGCTTTTGCCCTAAGTGGGGAGCTCCCCTTGCTCTCTGTGAGAGCGGGGTCCTGTTGATTAGGCAGCAGACCCTTCTGGAAGACGGCTGAGAAAGGAGGTGCCTTCGGAGCCCAGGTGGGACGGCTTGGTTGAGCTCAGTAACGCCAAAACATCCCCTAAGTGTCCTCAGAAGGGTTAGTGCAGGCCGAGGGGGGAAGAGGCCCGGGTGCAAGTCAGCAAGAGAGAGTCGGTTCACACACACACTGCAGTCCTGGCCTCACCCTGTTTCCTTTCCTCTTGCAGGTCAAGACACACCTCCAAGCCCAAACGGCCTCTGCCATGGCAGTGGGACACCAGCACTACCACAAGGTCCGAGGGGATCTCGCCTTCCTTGGTCCAGGACTCTGCCCAGGGCTGCCTTGGCAGAAAGCCTCGGCACATTTCAGGGGTCACGGCGCTCCTGCCAGGCCTGAGCAGCTCCAGGCCTTGGCGGGAGCCTCCTTCCCGGCAGAGGGAGGCCGAGGGAGGCCTTGTGACCTCAGGCGCTGCCAAGGAAGAGGGAGAGGGAGGCCAGCCGGTCCCCAGGGCAAACCAGGACGGCTGCATCGGCTGTCCGTTCCCAACCTGAGAAGGAAGCTCAACGCGCTTGGCTTGGCAAAAATCTCCCACTTTCCAGCTGCAGTGGCCCAGGATGGCTAGCCGGCCGGCCTGCCTGAAAGGCGCTCAGCCCAGCCGTCCCTGCAGTTGGGCCGATGCCGGGATGGAAGCTTTCTCGTAGCTGAGGCGTCAACTGCCGGCAAAGCCCCCCCAAACTGCCCACCTCACAGCAGACACACACGTACTAAGCATCCTAAAAATCTCCAAAATGCAGTGTGCATGCACTCCCACACACACACATACATGTGCTTCCCACACACATGTGCGCACGTCCCCTGAGTCTGCCCCCCCCCCCTTCCTGCATGCTTAGCAGAGACCCCCAAAGACCAGCTGGCCAGCAGGAGGCAAGCAGGCCCAGGCAGAGCTGAGCTTGGGGGACGGCTCATGGGCCCCAGAGAAGGCTGTGTGTGCCACCTCTGGGTGCACGTGCCACAGGTTTGCCACCCCAGGCCTCGGCAAAGAGTCCACTCCTGTCACCCTTTTGTCTGTCCAGCTTCCCTGGTGAGGGATCTTTTTGCCCAGCCAACTCCTTTGCGTGGCCCCTGCTGAACAGGGCCGGGATCAGCGCGACGCCATTTTCCTTTCTGGGGTCAGAGTTGGCCCTGCAGTGGAGGGGAGGATCCTGCAGGCTAAGTTCCTCCTGTTTCAGGGAAACCTGCCCTCCTTCCCGGCCCTGGCCCAAGGACTGAGTTGCTTGTCTTCTCCTGCCGCTTTGCAGAGCATCTCCGGGGCCTTTGAGGCCATCTATAAGCGGCAGGGCCTGCTGGGGCTGTGGCGCGGCGTGAGCGGAGCGGTGCCTCGCGTCACAGTGGGCTCCTCGGTGCAGCTGGCCACCTTTGCCTCAGCCAGGGAGTGGGTGGCAAGGCAGCAGGTGAGCAGACCCTCTGTGTGTGTGTGTGTGTGTGTGTCCTGAAAGGCAGGCTCCCACGGGCGAATTGGATGCTGGGCAAAGAGAGAGAGAGAGAGAGAGAGAGAGGTGGTCTTCAGCCGGTTCTGACCGGTTCCAGAGAACCGGTAGTGGATATTTTGAGTCGTTCAGAGAACCGGCCAATCCCACCTCTGACTGGCCCCGCCAACCCCATCTCTCTTCTCTGCCTCCCGAGTCCCAGCTGATCGGCTGGGTCTCCTTGGGTTGCCCTGCCCAGGAGAACGGAGCTGGAAAGCAGGTTAGCGGGGTGGGGAGGGAAGGGGGGATTTTGCAGTCTATCCTTTCCCTGCCACGCCCACCAAGCCACGCCCAGCAGAACCAGTAGTTAAAAAAAATGAATCCCACTATTGCTCAAATCCATGTATGCCAGCAGTAGAGGCTCTGCTTGTCCAAGCCAGAAACTTTGGGGAGCCCCTTGTGCCCCCCACAACAACTTTACCCCCCTTATACCCCCAGCAGCTTCATCCAGGCCAGAAGCTAGCGGAGCCCCTTTCCCAGCCACCCAGCTTCTCCCCGGCCCGTTCCCAAGCGTCCGTGGTGTGGCCTGCACACCCTGGATTTATTTTATTTTATTTTTTTTTTTGGCCCTCGCCCCAAACGCTTCTTCTCTGCCTTTCGGGTTCCCAGTGGTTCAAGGAAGGCAGCTGGATGGTGGCCCTTGCTGGGGGCATGGTCAGCAGCGTGGCCGTGGCCGTGGCCATGACTCCCTTTGACGTGGTGAGCACGCGGCTCTACAACCAGCCGGTGGACGAAACGGGCACGGTGAGCTTCAACGGACGGGCTCGATGCCCCGTTTTTGGGCTGGGGGGCGTGAGGTGGTTGTGGGGGGAGGTTACCCCGTCACCTGCCCTGCCCTCTTCCTCCTCCTCCCTTGCAGGGCAAGCATTACCGCGGCTTCTTCGACTGCGTCGTGCGGGTCTCGGGGAAGGAAGGCGTCCTGGCCCTGTACAAGGGCTTCGGCCCCGCTTACCTCCGCCTGGGGCCACACACTGTCCTCAGCCTCCTTTTCTGGGACGAGCTGAGGAGGTTCACCGCCTGGTGTCAGGCCACCAGGTGACCCTCTCCCCTCCCCCGAGCTGTTCAAGAGCCTCCAGCGGCCCCTGAGAGAGCAGGACGGCCGGGGGAGCGAGCGACTCCTTTCCCTTCCCCCAAGCTGGAGCACCAGGAGGTTCGTCCAAATACAGCCAAGCAGAGTTGGGAAGGGACCTCGGAGGTCATCTAGTCCAACACCCACCCCCGTTCAACCAGAAGACCTTCGGCCACTCCAGACAAACCTCTGCAAAGATTTCTCCAGTCACCCGGGTTATGATTATCCCAAAAGGCAACCAGACTTCCTTTTGTGTGTGTGTGTGTGTGTGTGTGTGTGTGTGTGTGTGTTCTTTTTTTCCCCCCTCCCTTTGAAAACGTTTCACTTCTCATCCAAGAAGCTTCCTCGGTTCTACCTTCTTCACTGTCCCATTTTGTGACCTTCGGACAAGCAGCTGCAGGGGGGTGCGTCCAGATACGTGAAGGGCAGCCGGACAACGAAGGACGCCGGCAGAGCCAGTTACAACCTTCAAGCAAAGTGGAAGTTTCAACCACGGGCCCCCCCTTTTTTGTGTGTGTTTGTGTGGTGGGGTTGGTCCCAAATAATTCACCCACCTGAAAAAGGACAGTTCCAAGCAGACAGACTGGATTTGACTCCTGTGTCGTCTTCCCCCCCCCGGAGTTCCCCCCCCCCCATACACACTTGACCCACACTCCAGGGCCAGAGTCAGAAAGGCAGGGGCCAGAAAGAAGAGGTGGCAAGCCATCCGGTCCTTCTTCAAGCGTCCCCAGGCGGCTTCCCTCGGGGCTGAAGCCGCTGGTTTTCCGCACAGAAGAGGGAGATCGGGTGAAGCAGGAAAGGAAGAAGAGGAAAAGAGAGAGAAAGGGAGGATTCTGAGAGAGGAGAAGAAAAAGTAAGTCCTGCTTTGGGAACACTGAATTCTCCTTTGCTGGAGTGGCACTATAAGAGATCATCAGAGTTGGAAGGGACCTTGTAGGTCATCTAGTCCAACCCCCTGCCCTGACAGAGGGCAGTCCAGTCTCTTCTTGAAAATCTCAAATGATGAAGCTCCCACAACTTCCAAGGGCAACTTCTCTTCCATGGGTTGATTATTCTCACTGTCAGAAAATTCCTCCTTATTTCCAGATTAAATCTCTCCTTGTTCAGTTTCCAGCCATTGTTTCTTGTCTGGCCTTCGGGTGCCTTGGAAAATAGCTTGACCCCCTTCCTCCTCCTCTCTGTGGCAGCCCCTCAGATATTGGAAGATGCTCTCCTGTCTCCCCTGGTCCTTCTCTTCACCAGACTAGCCAAGCCCAGATCCTGCAACCGTTCATCATCATAGGTTTTAGCCTCCAGTCACTTTCACTTGCTCTCTCTTTCTCTCCCTTTCTTTCTTTTTCTCCTTCCTTTCTTTTTCTCCTCTCCTCTCTCCCTTTCTGTTCTTTCTCACTTTTTCCCCTCTCCCTCTTTTTTCTTTCTCTCCTCTCCTACTTTCTCTTTTTCTTTCTCTCCTCTCCTCCTTTCTTTCTTTCTCTCCTCTCCTCCTTTCTCTTTTTCTTTCTCTCCTCTCCCACTTTCTCTTTTTCTTTCTCTCCCTACTTTCTCTTTTTCTTTCTCTCCTCTCCCACTTTTTCTTTTTCTTTCTCTCCTCTCCTCCTTTCTTTCTTTCTCTCCTCTCCTCCTTTCTCTTTTTCTCTTCTCCCACTTTCTCTTTTTCTTTCTCTTCTCCCACTTTCTCTTTTTCTTTCTCTTCTCCCACTTTCTCTTTTTCTCTCTTCTCCCACTTTCTCTTTTCCTTTCTCTCCCACTTTCTTTTTCTTTCTCTCCTTTCCCACTTTCTCTTTTTCTTTCTCTTCTCCCACTTTCTCTTTTTCTCTCTTCTCCCACTTTCTCTTTTTCTTTCTCTCCTCTCCCACTTTCTTTTTCTTTCTCTCCTCTCCTCCTTTCTCTTTTTCTCTTCTCCCACTTTCTCTTTTTCTTTCTCTTCTCCCACTTTCTCTTTTTCTCTTCTCCCACTTTCTCTTTTTCTTTCTCTCCTCTCCCACTTTCTTTTTCTTTCTCTCCTCTCCTCCTTTCTCTTTTTCTCTTCTCCCACTTTCTCTTTTTCTTTCTCTTCTCCCACTTTCTCTTTTTCTTTCTCTTCTCCCACTTTCTCTTTTTCTCTCTTCTCCCACTTTCTCTTTTCCTTTCTCTCCCACTTTCTCTTTTTCTTTCTCTCCTTTCCCACTTTCTCTTTTTCTTTCTCTCCTTTCCCGCTTTCTCTTTTTCTCTTCTCCCACTTTCTCTTTTTCTTTCTCTTCTCCCACTTTCTCTTTTTCTTTCTCTTCTCCCACTTTCTCTTTTTCTCTCTTCTCCCACTTTCTCTTTTTCTTTCTCTCCTCTCCCACTTTCTTTTTCTTTCTCTCCTCTCCTCCTTTCTCTTTTTCTCTTCTCCCACTTTCTCTTTTTCTTTCTCTTCTCCCACTTTCTCTTTTTCTTTCTCTTCTCCCACTTTCTCTTTTTCTCTCTTCTCCCACTTTCTCTTTTCCTTTCTCTCCCACTTTCTCTTTTTCTTTCTCTCCTTTCCCACTTTCTCTTTTTCTTTCTCTCCTTTCCCGCTTTCTCTTTTTCTCTTCTCCCACTTTCTCTTTTTCTTTCTCTTCTCCCACTTTCTCTTTTTCTTTCTCTTCTCCCACTTTCTCTTTTTCTCTTTTCCCACTTTCTCTTTTTCTTTCTCTCCTCTCCCACTTTCTTTTTCTTTCTCTCCTCTCCTCCTTTCTCTTTTTCTCTTCTCCCACTTTCTCTTTTTCTTTCTCTTCTCCCACTTTCTCTTTTTCTTTCTCTTCTCCCACTTTCTCTTTTTCTCTCTTCTCCCACTTTCTCTTTTCCTTTCTCTCCCACTTTCTCTTTTTCTTTCTCTCCTTTCCCACTTTCTCTTTTTCTTTCTCTCCTTTCCCGCTTTCTCTTTTTCTCTTCTCCCACTTTCTCTTTTTCTTTCTCTTCTCCCACTTTCTCTTTTTCTCTCTTCTCCCACTTTCTCTTTTTCTCTCTTCTCCCACTTTCTCTTTTTCTTTCTCTCCTCTCCCACTTTTTCTTTTTCTTTCTCTTCTCCCACTTTCTCTTTTTCTTTCTCCGCCTCTTCCTTCAAATCTTGGAAGGCTGCTCTCCTGTCTCCCCTGGTCCTTCTCTTCCCTAAATTAGCCAGGCCCAGTTCCTGCAACCCTTCTTCATATATTTTAGCTTCCAGTCCCCTCATCATCCTGGATGCTCTTCTCTGCACTCTTTCTAGAGTCTCAACCTCTTTTTTTATAGTGTGGTGACCAAAACTCCTAGGAGGGAGGCAGGTCCAGAGCATGGGAGTGGCCCCATTGCCCCTTCTGACTTTGGGGATCCAGGAGAAGGGATGAGCTTGGAGCAGAGATGGGATTGGTTGCAACCATCACTGGGCTTAGTCGTGCCCAGGTGCCGGTCCCAACACGGCCGTCTCCAGCAAGGGCAGGGAAGCCACAGTGGCCCAAGACGAGCAGTAGACGGCGCCACCCACGGAAAGGAAACCGGGTGGGGGGGCTCTTCTCTTCCACCCCCACCCCCCAGATTTATGGGTAGCTCCCTGGAAGCATATTCTTCCATTGCCTTGTTGGCTGGGCAAAGTTCAGTTGGAGAAATGAGGCCGGTTTGGTTTTAAGCCGCTGGGAAACGAACGAGGTGCCGGGTCCAAGGGCCCAAAGTTCAGAGGTGCAGGAAGTTGGGGGCTGAGAATTATTGTCGTCCCGAACTGGATGGCCCTGGATTTCCTCTGTGACCCCCACCTCACCCCACCTGGCCTGGCGCTGCAGCAGGACCAGGTCCAAGAATGGGCTACAGGCGCCTCCCACATTTCTGTTTCTGTCAATAAAATCATATATAATAAAGGCTCCATTTCCACAAACGAGAGAGCAGCCCTTGTGTGGACTCCGCACTGCCAGCCACTCTGGCTTCCTTGCTCAGAACCCCCCCCCTCCTCCCATAAAAAGGGGGCCAGCACAAGCGGCCGAAGGGGGAAGAAATGGGGCAGAGGCAGCAGGGGAGCTTCCCCGCTTCGCTGGACCAGCCGCTCGGCGGGGCAGAGTCACCTCCCATTCGGGGCTGATCCTGGCCGGAGGGACGGCTCCTATGGGTGGGTGGGTGGGGGCACAGAGGAAGGATGAGCCTGCAAACTGGCAGTGGCTCCATTGGACCCCACGTGTCCTCCTCCCGCACCCCCTGGCAGGAGGCCTGGCCTGTGGCTAGCGCCGGGCGGCTCTCCAGTCCTCCGGGTGAGGGAAGCCAAACGAAGCAGCACTTCCTTATAACAGATAACCAGAGTTGGAAGGGACCTGGTAGGTCATCTAGTCCGACCCCCCTCTGCCCAAGCGGGAGACCCCGACACCATTTCTGACAAAATGGCAGCCCAATCTCTCCTGGAAAGTCTCAAGCTATGGTGCTCCCTGTCCAAGGCGTCTCTTTAAGGGGCGTTTCACAAATAACTGGGACAGAAGGCGGCTCTGGACCTTCGGACCGAGGGTGCAAGGGCTTTTGTTGTCTTCAGAGCACCGGGAACGAACCCAGACACACACACACACACGTTTGATTGCCTGCTTAGTGCGTCCGATTCAGTGGTTGCTCTGCCCGAAACAGCTGCAAAAAAAGGGGGGGGCTGCTCTTTTGGCCCCACAGCTTTCCCTCTTGAGCTGGGAAACTCTTCCTCCCCCTGTCCCCACCTGTGCAGGAAGCCCTTCCTCCTTCCCCTTGTGCCCATCCACAGCTCCTGCCACGGGCGGGAAGTGTTTTGAGCAAAGCTCCCGTGGCCTGTGGCTCCACCGTCCCCAGCCTGCGGAGCTTTGGGTGGGCCCTGAGCGAAGGAGGCGGCAGAGGGCCTCCTTCCCCAAGGCAGAAAAGGCTGAGCCAGCCTGCCCACTGCTGTTCCTCCCCCGTCCTTCCCCACCCCCCCCCCCCCGGTTTATTTGTTCACTCTGGGCTCAAGGTCCTTCCTGTGCCGACAATTGGGAGGCCATTGAGACGAACCTGGGCGCAGCGCAGGCCACAATGCTCGCCTGGGTGCAGGGCTTCCTCCCGCTGGCATGGACCTCCAGCCTTGTGGACTCCCTCCTACAGGGTGAGCTCTCATACCCCCCCCCACACACACACACCTCTACACCTTCCCTCCCTCTCCCCACAGCCCCTCCCTCCCTCCTGGCTGACCTCTGCTTCCCTTGCAGGGCTGGTGGGGGCCTGTGCTGTCTGCATCCTGGGCAGCCTGATGAGGATCTACCTCTATATCCAGTGCTTGAAGTGAGTGGCCTGCTTGGAGGGGTCCCTGGGTTGGGGGGTGGGAAGGAAGGAAGTCCCCCTTCAGCCCTCCACAGGTTTGGGCTTCGAACACGTAAGCCCGGTGGCTGGGTGGGCGTGGCCTAGTCAACTTCCTGCACCATGGTGAGTCGTGTGCTTTCACCCTTCCGGGACTCCTGAGGCTGTTCTTGAGCTTCCGGGAGGGCGAAAACAGCCGCCTCCCCGGGCTCCTGAGGCTCTCTGGAAGCTGGAAACAAGCCCGTTTCTGGCCTTCTCGAACTTCCGGGAGGCGCGTTTTCCACCCTCCCTGAGCCTCCACGCACGCCCTGCCTTACCTGCACGCCCTGCATCCACTTACCTGCATCCAAAACTGGCCACGTGGGTGCTCTTGGGAGGGGCGTGGCGGGGTTGGCAGGGCCAGCCAGGAGTGGGATTTGGGGTTCTCCGAACTGCGCAGAATCTTAGCGAACCCCTGGCCCTCTGCCACCCTGGGCACCTCCCATGGCTGACGGCTGACCCTTGCCCGAGTCCCGGAGTCCATACAGGGGGTGGGGCACTCACCTGGCTGCCCCGTAGGTCCACCTGACTTCCCCTCCCTCCTCCCCGTCATCCTCTCCAGTGACCCCGACAGGCTGAAGGAGAAGGAGGAGCTCCGGCTGCAGCGGCCCTTCCTGGACCGGCTCCATCTCGTGGTGCTGACGGCCATCTTCACCCTGGTGGGGCACCGGGTAGCCGCTCTGATCGTCTTGGAGTTCTCCCTCCGGGCAGTGTCCGCCATCCTTTCCCTCAACAAGGTTGCCCCCATCTTCCTTCCTCCTGCTGCATTGGGACTGGGGGGGGGGGCAGGATGGGAGAGGCAGGGAGAAGTGGGAAAAAGAACCCCCGAAACAGGTCGGAATGTGGCCAGAGAAAAAGTTGTGCAATGCCTACGGCTTAAGGGCCACTTGATAGGCACTGAATTCCTGCCTAAGCAGGGGGTTGGACTAAATGACCTCCAAGGCCCCACCCAACTCTTGTTATTCTATTCCATTCCTGCTAAGGCCTCTGCCCCCACCTTGGCCTCGGCCAGGAGGTGGCCAGTGGCTTCCTTGCTTTCTTCCCCCCTCCCCCACTCACCATTTGAATGGGGTGGGGGGACAACCTAAGGCTTCACCAACCCCACTCCCCATGGTGCCCTTGTGTTTCTCTCCATTGAGTGGGCCCCAAAGTCTGCCTGCGGTCGGGCCTGGATGCAGATGGAGCTTACGGGAGGGGGATGGCTGGACAGATGCGAGTTGTATCAGGGCCTCAGCACTGGCCCTGCATGGTTTGAAGTGGTCTTTTTACTGGGGTGGCGCCGTGGTTAGAGGGCAGTACTGCAGGCTGCTTCTGCTGATTGCCGGCTGCCTGTAATTTGGCAGATCGAATCCCATCAGGCTCAAGGTCAAACTCAGACTTCCGTCCTTCCGAGGTGGGTCAAATGAGGACCCAGATTGTTGGGATCAAGTGGCTGACTCTGTGAACCACTTAAGAGAGGGCTGGGAAGCCCTGTAAAGTGGTAGATAAGTCTAAGAGCTATGGCTTCCTTCCGTCCCGGTGGTTAGAATGTGGTATTGCAGGCTAACTCTGCCCAATGCCAGCAGTTTGATCTTGACCACCTCAAGGTCAACTCAGCCTTCCATCCTTGCTGGGTGGGTCAAATGAGGCTCAGATTGTTTGGGGGCAAGAGGCTGACTCTGTAAACCACTTAGAGAGGGCTGGGAAGCACTGGGAAGCACTGGGAAGTGGTGTATAAGTCTGTGCTGGTGCCATTGCTACATAAGAACC
Organism: Hydrophis major; assembly: GCA_033807585.1. NCBI lineage: Eukaryota > Metazoa > Chordata > Lepidosauria > Squamata > Elapidae > Hydrophis > Hydrophis major. The sequence continues at coordinate 10,276,520 of CM066342.1, forward strand.
ATGGGGGTTCAGTGGTTAGAATACAGTATTGCAGACTGGCTCTGCCCAATGCCATCAGTTCGATCCTGACCTGCTCAAGGTGGACTCAGCCTTCCATCCTTTCAAGGTGGGTCAAATGAGGACCCAGATTGTTTGGGGGCAAGAGGCTGACTCTGTAAACCGCTTAGCGAGGGCTGGGAAGACTTGTGAAGCGGCGTATAAGTCTAAAGGCTATTGCTGTTTTATTGTGTTGTGGTGCCCAGACTTCTTGGCAGGTGGGCGGCTAAGCAGGCGTCTGTGTAACAAAGAGGCTTGTTTCAAAGGGGGCCCTGAGCAGCCAGCTCTACCTGCTCTGCCAATACTCGCTGGGCTGCGGCGTCTCCTGCAGCCTTGGCTACCTGCAGGAAGGAGCGCCTCACCGCACCTGGAACCTCCTCCTGGCCGTGGGGCTGGCCACACTCCTGACACACTACATCTGGCGCCTGGCCTGGCACGTCTCCACCCTGTACGAGCTGCACTGCAAGGAGCGCTACTGCGGGGGCTGCCTCTTCCTCCTCACCACGTGGCATGGCATCCCCCGGCTGCTCTGCCGCGCCCTCCAGGTGACCTTCGGGGTGGCCAACTTGGCAGCCGTGGCTCTGATCAACCGGGACTTCCTCTCCACCACCGAGGCCATCCGGTTCTGGACGCCGCTGACCATCTGCTACACGCTTCTGATCATCTACATGCAGGGTGAGTGGCTCCCGGTGTCCCGAATGCTGTAGGAAGCACGGCTGCCTGCAGACCCCGGTCCTGCTTGGCCTTCCCCTCCCTGGAGTGTTGGGGGGAGGGGTCCTTCCTGAGCAGTGGCCAGTCTCCCCCAGGTGGAAGGTGGTGCCGCCCGGCTCCTCCGGCTGACCCGCTTCCTTCCGTCCGCTTGGCCGACAGAGGAGCAGGACCAGAACCCCAACCAGCAGATGGCTTTCCAGACCGCCTTTGTCAGGATGGGCGGCCTCCTGGTCTTGTTGATGACGGTGGGCCAGTGGAGGGACATCGTGAACATCCTCATCTCTCTGGCGGGAGAGATCTGGTGCCTGATGCGGAGCGGGTCCATGCTGGAGGTTTGCAGGAAGCAGGTGAGGAGGAAAAGGAGGAAGGAGAGGAGGAGGAGGAGGAAAAGGAAGAAAAGAAGGAAGAGGAAGAGGAGGAAGAAGAGGAGGAGGAGAAGGAAGGAGGAAGAAGAGGAAGGGGGAGGAAGAAGGAGGGGAGGAAGAAGAGAAAGAGCAGGAGGAGGAAGAGGAGGGAAGGGGGAGGTTGAGGAAGAGGAAGAAGAGGAGGAAGAGGAGGAGGAAAAGGAAGAAGAGGAGAAAGAAGAGGGGGAGGAGGTTGAGGAAGAAGAAGAGGGAGGAAGAAGGAGGGGAGGAAGAAGAGAAAGAGCAGGAGGAGGAAGAGGAGGGAAGGGGGAGGTTGAGGAAGAGGAAGAAGAGAAGGAAGAGGAGGAGGAGGAAAAGGAAGAAGAGGAGAAAGAAGAGGGGGAGGAGGTTGAGGAAGAAGAGGAAGGGGGAGGAAGAAGGAGGGGAGGAAGAAGAGAAAGAGCAGGAGGAGGAAGAGGAGGGAAGGGGGAGGTTGAGGAAGAGGAAGAAGAGGAGGAAGAGGAGGAGGAGGAAAAGGAAGAAGAGGAGAAAGAAGAGGAGGAGGAGAAGGAAGGAGGAAGAAGAGGAAGGGGGAGGAAGAAGGAGGGGAGGAAGAAGAGAAAGAGCAGGAGGAGGAAGAGGAGGGAAGGGGGAGGTTGAGGAAGAGGAAGAAGAGAAGGAAGAGGAGGAGGAGGAAAAGGAAGAAGAGGAGAAAGAAGAGGGGGAGGAGGTTGAGGAAGAAGAGGAAGGGGGAGGAAGAAGGAGGGGAGGAAGAAGAGAAAGAGCAGGAGGAGGAAGAGGAGGGAAGGGGGAGGTTGAGGAAGAGGAAGAAGAGAAGGAAGAGGAGGAGGAGGAAAAGGAAGAAGAGGAGAAAGAAGAGGAGGAGGAGAAGGAAGGAGGAAGAAGAGGAAGGGGGAGGAAGAAGGAGGGGAGGAAGAAGAGAAAGAGCAGGAGGAGGAAGAGGAGGGAAGGGGGAGGTTGAGGAAGAGGAAGAAGAGAAGGAAGAGAAGGAAGAGGAGGAGGAGGAAAAGGAAGAAGAGGAGAAAGAAGAGGGGGAGGAGGTTGAGGAAGAAGAGGAAGGGGGAGGAAGAAGGAGGGGAGGAAGAAGAGAAAGAGCAGGAGGAGGAAGAGGAGGGAAGGGGGAGGTTGAGGAAGAGGATGAAGAGGAGGAAGAGGAGGAGGAGGAAAAGGAAGAAGAGGAGAAAGAAGAGGAGGAGGAGAAGGAAGGAGGAAGGAGAGGAAGGGGGAGGAAGAAGGAGGGGAGGAAGAAGAGAAAGAGCAGGAGGAGGAAGAGGAGGGAAGGGGGAGGTTGAGGAAGAGGAAGAAGAGAAGGAAGAGGAGGAGGAGGAAAAGGAAGAAGAGGAGAAAGAAGAGGGGGAGGAGGTTGAGGAAGAAGAGGAAGGGGGAGGAAGAAGGAGGGGAGGAAGAAGAGAAAGAGCAGGAGGAGGAAGAGGAGGGAAGGGGGAGGTTGAGGAAGAGGAAGAAGAGAAGGAAGAGGAGGAGGAGGAAAAGGAAGAAGAGGAGAAAGAAGAGGAGGAGGAGAAGGAAGGAGGAAGAAGAGGAAGGGGGAGGAAGAAGGAGGGGAGGAAGAAGAGAAAGAGCAGGAGGAGGAAGAGGAGGGAAGGGGAGGTTGAGGAAGAGGAAGAAGAGGAGGAAGAGGAGGAGGAAAAGGAAGAAGAGGAGAAAGAAGAGGGGGAGGAGGTTGAGGAAGAAGAGGAAGAGGGAGGAAGAAGGAGGGGAGGAAGAAGAGAAAGAGCAGGAGGAGGAAGAGGAGGGAAGGGGGAGGTTGAGGAAGAGGAAGAAGAGAAGGAAGAGGAGGAGGAGGAAAAGGAAGAAGAGGAGAAAGAAGAGGGGGAGGAGGTTGAGGAAGAAGAGGAAGGGGGAGGAAGAAGGAGGGGAGGAAGAAGAGAAAGAGCAGGAGGAGGAAGAGGAGGGAAGGGGGAGGTTGAGGAAGAGGAAGAAGAGAAGGAAGAGGAGGAGGAGGAAAAGGAAGAAGAGGAGAAAGAAGAGGAGGAGGAGGTTGAGGAAGAGGAAGAAGAGAAGGAAGAGGAGGAGGAGGAAAAGGAAGAAGAGGAGAAAGAAGAGGGGGAGGAGGTTGAGGAAGAGGAAGAAGAGAAGGAAGAGGAGGAGGAGGAAAAGGAAGAAGAGGAGAAAGAAGAGGGGGAGGAGGTTGAGGAAGAAGAGGAAGAGGGAGGAATAAGGAGGGGAGGAAGAGGAGAAAGAGGAGGAGGAGGAGGAGGAAGAGGAGGGAAGGGGGAGGTTGAGGAAGAGGAAGAACAGAAGGAAGAAGAAGAGAAAAGAGGAGAAAGGAGAAAGAAAAAGAGGAGGGAAGGGGGAAGTTGAGGAAGAGAAAAGAAGAGGAGGAGGAAGAGGAGGAATATCAGGAGGGGGGGAGGAAGAGGAGGACGAAGAGAAGGAGGAGGGGGAGGAATAAGAGGAAAAAGGGGAGGAGGAGGAGGGTGCTGGACTGCAAGCAGGAGCAGCCCAGCCTCTCCACTGCATCTCTGCCCACCTCTGGGGAAATTCCCTTGAAATGGGGCTCAGGGTGCGATCAGGCCATCGTTGTGCTCACCAGCTCAGCAAGGCGGTTTCTCTCCCTCCCCAACATCCGGAGGTCCTGACTGACAGGATGTAAGAGCAAGGGCCCTCCCTGCGCTACGAATCCGGGCGCTGTGCGGGCGGGAAGCCGGCCCCTCCGTGCATTTTGCATTTTGCTTTCCATTTCAGGACGAGAGCCTCTCGCTCTCTGCATCGAAGTCCGGTCCACCTCGCGGCCAGCGCCAAGAGCATCACCCCTCCAGATCTCCGGCAGCAGCGACCGAAGCCACGTCCTGAAAATGAGAAGCCTCCAGCCTTTAGAGACCTTTAGTGGCCAAGCAAGCCACAGGCCCAGCTCCCTTCTGGCCTCTCCGGCTTTGGTGTCAAAAGGATTTGTGGAGTGCAGTGGCACCGCTGTCCCCTGCAGCATCTCCGGTCTGCCTTCCTGGGGACAGCAGAGAGGCCAAAACGGGTCGGGCTGGGAGAGGCTTCAATTGGTGGGTGGCCAGGGGAGTCCATTTGGGCTCAGGGGAGGCGCCGGAGACCTGGCTGCCATTACCCTGGGGAAGGCCGAGAGGGTAGGAGTCACTCCGGTTCGGGGTGCCAGGGCTCCCAGTTAAAGGGAGCTGAGCCTGGGTTGACCCCTGTTCCTCCCCGAGAGATTTTGTGGATCAGATGGGCCTAGTGCCCCTCACGGAGGGAAAGCTGCCACTTACTTTGGGAGGCAGTTGTGCCTTTTGGGCTTAGATTCCAGCATCTACACACCCAGGAACTGGCAGCATCTACACACCCAGGAACTGGCAGGAGGGCCTTCATCCCTGGATCCCCTGCTTGCCTGTTTCGCTTTCTCTGCTCCTGGCTAAGGTTTTCCCCAGTGGGAGAAATCAATGAAGGCAAAGTTATTTCAGTCAGTGGTCCTTCTTCTTGGGGCCTATCTTTCTTGGGGTCATTCGATGTTGGGCAATCCTATTTTTTATCCATAGCTGCATGAAAAAGTACGACTGAGTTTTGTCCAAACCGGTCCCTTTGATTTTTTTTTTTTTTAAAAAACAAGTTTTATTCAATTTTTCCAAAACAAAGAGAAATTTAAAAAAAGCTCATTTCGGTGTGCACAACTTAATTCCGGATCACCACTTTTACATGCAAATATGACAATAATTATCTATTCATTTTCTACATGGGACTTCCTATCTTATCCATTTTTAACTTAATTCTCCAACGTTTATGTCAGAAAAGGAACAAAATTAATCCTGTTCACTAATATTACTTTCATTCTAAATATCTTCTCGGTTCATTTCAATTTATTTCAAATATTTCTCAAACATTATCCTTTCTTTTAAACATGACCTTTTCCATAATACTCTTTTCTTATTTAAGTCACGAATAATTCCCATATCTTCATACGTTAACTTTCAATTCTTTTACCTGTCAAGTTTGCAATTCCATCGCATATTCTTTCCATAAATTCTAGATTTATACAAGCTTTTACACACAAAATAAAACATGGGTTTCCCCTCCCCTTTCACTAATTTTGGAGTATCACCTCAACTTGAATATATCTTATATATTTATATAGTTCTTCTCCCTGACCTCATTTGCCTTCAATGTTTCCCTGGAAGATTAAGTAATGGATGCCGTATTTTTCCCGGTGTCGCATTCACAGGTCCAAAATATTCTTAACTTTTGCTTTTTAATGGTTTTGATGATTTCCCTTGGCTTTCCCAGGGGGCTGATCCCTTCCTTGTTTCTTTTTTTCTCAACTCAACCTATACGTCACAGCCGCCTGTAAAATCCACATTTCAAACGCTTCTCTCGTCTCTTCAAGCGGCTTTCCGTCAGAGTTTTGCAGCGTTAATTCAGCGCCAGAAAAATAAACACAGAGGGCTGATGCTTCATTTAACATCTTTGTAAACATAATAAGTAGATTTTACAATACCAGTTGTGGATTTCTCCAACACGGAGCAAACTCAGACACAAACATGTTGCACGTGCAGAGCAGAGCTCCCGTCTTCAAGCAAGCAAGTTAGTTTCTCTTTTGCTTTAGTTCAGCAGGCAAGCAAGAGGAGAGAAGCGGTTTCATTTTCAATAGACAGACTCAGAGCTTCCCATAGCTGCAGAGTGCAGAGCTTAATATAGAACCACGCCGAGGCTACTTTTAGTTTCAGTTTCCAAACTGTCTTCACTGTCTGACCTTGTTACCATGCTGTTAGTCAAGTTCATGAATAGACTCTGACATTCTCCACTCCGTAGAGCAGGCTAGAACCGGTTTCCAGCCTTAGGCTTACCTCGTGGCTGCAGCCAGACCTTTTTTTTCATTTTGAAGAACGCTGTTTGCACTTTTCTCCATCCTTGTCTTTACTTTCAGTCCTCAAGGCTTTGCTAAAACGGAATTGCAAAGCTCATTTTTCTCTACTAGGAAGAAAAAGGACTTGCCTTCTAGTGGCCTTGGGTTTCAGGGGGATGCAATCCTACAAATGCAGGAAGTAAATAAAAAGGATGGCAACAGAAATGGGAGATAGATAGATAGATAGATAGATAGATAGATAGATAGATAGATAGATAGATAGATAGATAGATGAGTTTTGTGGAGTCTCTTGGGAGGGGTCTTCCTTTATGAGGGAGCCTCCACCCCCCCACCCCCTGGGGTCTCTTCTCCCGGGCGTTCAGGCTGGAGCATCTGCCACACCAGAGGTCTGAAACGGCTTTTCCCTCCACACGTCCCCCTCGATGGTGTGGAAAGAAATATCCTTCTGGGTTCAGTTCCAAAGAGACTGGAAACATGCAGGCTATTTGGAAAGATGGTTTAATGTTGGACAGCAGGACCACGTGGCTTGGAGCTCCAAAGTGAAAAGGAAGGATGATCACATGCTCCAAGGTGAGAAGAGAAGGCCAAGAACGCTGATATGCTGAGAGTGACTGGGTTTTATAACTTTTGTTGGGATTTGAATTGAAGCTTGTATTCTGATTGATTGTCAGACTCCCATGAGGCCATGCAGGAGCAACTCTGTAGGCTGTCCTGAGTTCCAGGCTTAGTTGAGCCTTGTTGGATGATGATGCACTGAAAAGGGCTTTGGGCAATTGCTAGAGCTTTACCTGGAGATCTTTGTTATGTAAAGTATTCTGGCCCAGGCTTTAATGGCCCACCCATTAACAAAGGTGGGGGGTGAATTTCTGCTTTTGAGTTTTTCTACTCTTTTTAGTATTTTCTACTCTTTTTAGTATTACTCTTTTTAATATTTCCCAGGATATTTCATTTTTTTCTAAGAGAGGGGTGGGTTTTAACTTCCTACAACGGGAAGACGGCCTGCAGCTCTTTTCATCCCACAGCGCGGGTTTCAGGGGACGTGGGGGTTATCCGAAGCCCTGTTAAGGCATTTGCTTTTATTCATCCATCTTTCCCTGCGCTCCAAGCACTTGTGGTGGGTTTTTTTTCTCCGGGTGGCTGGCAGTGGGCTGAAGCCCTATCCCCCCCACACACTCAACGGGGCCTTTCCGAGATGATGGGGCGGTCAACTCTTCCTGGATGTCAAAGCGAGAACCTGCGTCCATCTGTTCCTTCCACGCTCTTTCCGTCTCTTCCATCTGCTCAACCAATCTTCCATCTTCCACGTCCATCTGTTCCTTCCACGCTCTTTCCGTCTCTCCAATGCTTTCCTTAAAAGCCCCCCTCTCCTTTTCAGGCCCAACACACACACACAGAGAGCTTGGACTGCCATTTGTCAGAAATGCTGTAAGGTCTCCTGGTTGGGCAGGGGTGTGTTGGACTAGATGACCTACCAGGTCCCTTCCCACTCTATATATCTGTAAGCTCTTTTGCTCCATTCCAGACGTTTTACGGCTTCTTTACAGGTTTGAATCAGTGGCGGGATTCAATTTTTTTTTTTACTCATGGGCGCAGGGCTCTCACAGCCGCTGCTTTCCAGAAGTCCTGCCTTCCCCCCTCGTGGCTCCCCTGCTCCCAATCTGGCTTCTCTTGGACACGGTTCTGTTCTTCCAGGAGGAGGGGAGAAGGGAAATGCCCACCTCTCAAGGCAGAGGCTGTCCCTGTCAAAGATGGAGGGGGGAGGAAAGGGGGCATGGCCCCCAAAGCGGAGGGGGCCAGTTTCCTTTCCTCGTTGGTAACCTCTGACCCCAGAGGGTGTGACCGACCGACTTGTCTTGCACGCCCATCCTCCTCAGCAGGGAGGAGATGCATCTCCCGCTCCTTGTGAGTCCAGCAGGTGGCAGCCTTGAGCCAATTTTGAGGGGCTCTGTGCCAGTTTGCAAGGTCAGACCTCATCCAGCTGGGGGCCTAAGAGAGAGAATTGGGGGCATGGGGGGGGGGCCTTGAGAAAGCCGCCTTGCGTTTCATGGCCCAGGAAGCCAGCGGGAGCCAGCTGGGTTCCTGTCACTCAGAACCTCCCAAGCGGCTGCTGCTAGGAAGAGTCTGTGAGGATCGAGGCCACACCGTCTTGATACAGGATGTCCCTCATCCCCTGGGCATAAGCAGGATCCAGCTGGCAAAAGCAGTGGGACACGAGGTGACTCTGCTGGGCCTCGGCTTGTGGGACTGAAATGCTCCCCTCGGAAGAGAGGTAAGCAGCTGGGAGGGGCAGCAGCTAAACCCCCCATCCCCCATCCTTAAGCTTCTTTCCAAGCGGTCAACCCAGAGGTGGTCTTTAGCCGGTTCTGGCCAGTAGCGGAAAGTTTGGAGTCATTCGGAGAACCGGCCAATCCCACCTCTGACTGGCCCCGCCAACCCCCTTCTATTCTCCGCCTCACCATCGAGTCCCAGCGGATCGGCTGGGTCTCCTTGGGTTGACCTGCCCGGGAGAACGGAGCTGGAAAGCAGGTTAGCGGGGATGGGGAGAGAATGGGAGATTTGGCAGTATATCCTTCCCCTGCCACGCCCACCAAGCCAGGCCACACCCACAGAATCGGTAGTAAAATTTTGGGAATCTTACCACTGTAGACCCATTTAAAAAAAAAAAAAAAAAAAACCGGGACAAAGTCAGCGCCCCCCAGCCCAGGGGAGGGGGCTTTTTGACTGTCAAGAGTAACTTGCTGGTTTCTTTCCCTCCCTTTAAGGGTCCCGTAAATTCGGAAGGAGCTTGGCTTGAATTGATTTCCTCCAGTTTGGGTCCTTGGCAGGGTTCACGTGTCCTTGATGTTTGTCTGACTGGGGCCTAAGGGAGGGGAGGGGGCTCCTGGGATTGAATGGCTTCTTTATTGGGAAGCTGGGGGGGGGTGTCTCCCAGGCTGCAGCCAAGGGAAGACATCAGGCGGGGAGGGGGGATGGAAATCCGGTCCCCCAGCTGAGCCAGGGAGTTGTCCAGATGGGAATGGTTGCTTCCGGCCCAAGGCTGGGGATGCTGGGTCCGCCGATCCAGCTGTTTTTTTGGGGGGAGGGGGGAAGCACAGGCTGCCTCGGCCTCACCAGCCACGGGAAGAGGGAAGGAAGGCGCGGCGAGCTCGAGACGGGGAACCGGAGGGCCGGGCAGGTACAGGAAAGCGCCGCTTTTGGCAGACGCCCCTCGCCTTTTACGGCCACGACGGCGGCGGCGGCGGGGCGGGGCGCGGCTGCTCGACCCCCGGCAGGCAAGCAGGCGAAGGTGCTGAGCGAGCGACGGCCGGAGAAGCAGCCTGCCCGCCTTGGCTGCCCGTTTCCAGGTGAGGTGGAGGGCGGGGGTCAGGGATGATCGACCCGCCGCCGCTTTGCCTGGGCGCCTGGACCTCTTCCTTCCCCTCGTCCCGGGCCTCGCTTCGGGGGGACGGGATGCTCCGGGAAAGCCTCTACCGGGGGAAGCCCCCCCCCACTTCCCTTCCCCGGGAGAAGGGTGGCGTGGGCGGGCAGCGCTTCTTGCAAGGGGGACCCCCGCGGTCCCGGAGGTTGCCTCCCACCCACCCACGCCTTTTCCCCGGCAGCCGAGCGGGGAGAGCATTTGGGGGGGCGTCCCGTTGGCCCCGCCGGTGAGGAAGGAGAAACCCGACGCGATCCTGCCAGGGGCGTTTGGGGAGAGGGGCGGGTGCCAGGTGGGGGGGGGTCTTTGCGTCGCTTGTTCCCCGCGAGGGATCTTCCTCGCCCCCCCCCCCAAAAAGCTCTGGACACAGAAGGAAAAAGGGGAGGGGGTTGAGGCCTGGGAATCAGCTGTGGGGGGGAGGGGAGGGGAGGGGGCTTTTTTTTTTTTTTGCAACGTTTATGTTTCCCTCCACCCCTTTTGTGGCTTTCTCTGCTGGGATTTGGGATGGGGGGGGCTTGGAGGGAAGAGCCCCTCCCCTGAAGTGGCCTCTTCCTCCTTCCCTTGTTCTCAGGCAGGGATGCTCTCGGACAAGACGGAAAAGAAGCGCATGGTCTCCTCCATCTTCATTATCCTGGCACCACCCCGGAGGGGCTGTGCTGGTCCCGCCAAGGCCCCACTGTACCTTCCCGCCGAGAAGCCGGTCCCTCGTAAAGAGGGGAGGGGTCCCGGCAGCGCTCCAGGTGCAGGTGAGGCCCCTGTCGTCCTTTGGATGGGCTCCCCTCGCCCAGAAGGGGGGGGGCAGAAGCGGGAGAACCCAGATCCCGCTAAGCTCCTTCTCTCCCCCGCAGACCCTTCTGCTCTGCAGCCGCCTCCTGGCGACCCTCCTCAGCCCTCAGTAGAGGCTGTCCTGGGGTCCCTGCAGCCCACGGCCCTCCAGGTGGAGACCCTGGGCCCCGATCTGCCGACGGGAGCCGCCGCCTTGCCCTCCTCCCTGCAGGTAATCCTCTTCCGCGGGACGAAGCCCTTTCCCCTTCAGGGAGAGAGCGAGAGAAGCAGGCAGCTGGGCGGTGGGAGCAGCATTAAAACACAGGCCTGGCTGCAGACGTAAAACTCTTTCATGTAAGGTAATGGCCACGTCTGGCAGATACCTTGGAGCCTTCACCAGAAACCCCCTCTTTAATCACGCCGTCCAAAGACATCTGGCCTGGCTTTTTAAAATGACAAGAAGCGGCCTTGAGGCGATTGAGAGAGGCTCAAGGCTGCATTTCAGCTTACACACACGTACACAACACCCGCTGTGCAACTTCAGAAAAAGCAAACAGAAAAACTTCTTGAGTCTCTTAAGGGGAAGAAATCTTTTAATGAAAGAGCTCTCCCCACCCTTCGCTGCGTCTCCTACTCTTTCGACTGCTTTCCGAAGCCTCTTCTTTTCTTTTTTCCAGGCGCCTGAAGCGGGAGAGCCTCATCCGGCCTGGCCTCTCGGCTGGACAGATGGACAGGAGGAAGAGGAGGAGGAGGCCGCAGCGCCAGGTGAGGAAGCTGCTCCCCGCCCCCATCGAGAGGTCTCTGGGCTCGGTGTTCCAGGGAGGCGGCTTGACCTTAGCTGCCCGCCCGCCTGCTTCCTTTCCTAGGGATCTGCGCTTTCTGTCATAAGGGCATTTCGCCCGGTGCTCTCGCTCTGGAAGCCATGAGGAAGCAGTACCACGTCAGATGCTTCACTTGCCGGGGCTGTCACAGCAGCCTTGCAGGGGAGCGCTACTACCAAAAAGAAGGCCGGCCGCTGTGCGTAGCCTGCTATCAGGTAAGGCCTGGGCAATCGGGAGGAAGAACAGAGGAGAAAGAGATGCTTTAGATCACGGGTCTCCAACCATGGCAACTTTAAGCCTGGAGGACTTCAACTCCCAGAATTCCCCAGCCAGCAAAGCTTCAATTCTGGGAGTTGAAGTCCACAGGTCTTTGCTGGCTGTGGAATTCTGGGAGTTGAAGTCCACAAGTCTTTGCTGGCTGTGGAATTCTGGGAGTTGAAGTCCACAGGTCTTTGCTGGCTGTGGAATTCTGGGAGTTGAAGTCCACAGGTCTTTGCTGGCTGAGGAATTCTGGGAGTTGAAGTCCTCCAGGCTTAAAGTTGCCAAGGTTGGAGACCCCTGATTTAGCCCATGCCTAACTCTTGCCTTCCTGGGTCTCGTTTGCCATCCCAGACCACCCTGGAGAAATGCGATGCCTGCCAAGCCTCCATCCTCAGTGAGATTGTGTGGGCGGTGGGGAAGGGGTACCACCCAGAATGCTTCACCTGCGTGGACTGCAGCCGCCAGATTGGCAGCGACGCCTTTGCTATGGACGACGAGCAGCGGGCGCTTTGCCTTCCGGACTTTTACCGGTACGGCACCGTCACCTTTGGGGGTGGGATGGGAGGGAGGGGGAATTGCTTTGCACAGAAGGCAGGGGCTAGAAGTTAAAACGGGAGCAGCCGCATGACCAACTTGCCTTGCCTGCCTTCCAGGAGGTTTGCTCCCGTCTGTGGGGTCTGCGAGGAGCCCATCATCCCACAGGATGGGAGGGACGCCTACAGAATCGAGTGCCTGGGCAGGAGCTTCCACGAGGACTGCTATCGGTGTGAGGTGGGTCTGGGGTGCGGGCAGTCTTAGAGGCCTTCCTTGGAAGGATGTCCGAGCAAGGGAGCCAGCGTGGTCACGTGACTCGCGGAGGCTATGTCGGTCCTCTTGCTTCGAGAACCCCCCCCCTTCCCGCTCCTAATTGTGGAGACCTTCCAAGCTGGGTTTTCGGCGACTGGGAAAGTGTGCTCCCCCTCCCCTGGACCCCTGCCCCCCCCCTGCAGCGGAGATGGGGGTTTCAAAGCAATCCCCTGCGGGGGGGGGGGGACGACGACTGGAAGAGGTAGCGCTGCTCCTGATGCTCGTTTCTTTTGGCCCCTAGAAGTGCCAGGTCTTGCTCTCCCTGGAGCCCACGGAGGACGGGTGTTACCCTCTTGGCAGACGCCTCCTTTGCCAAGCCTGCCACGCCTGGCAGATCCAGCCACCCCCGGGGGGAGACGGCGGATGCTGATCGCTCCCAGAAGTGGGGCCAGGAAGGCTAGTCCCGGTGTTCCAGCTTGCTCCTTCCCATCACCTTGTGTCTGTGAACCATTTTGCCACGTTTCTTCCCTCCTGGGAGGCTGGGGGGGAGTAGGCCAGGGACCAAGAGCAACCCTCTCCTTGTTGGAACGAGCTTCGCTACTCTTCCACACCGGACCAAAGACGCCCTGCTCCTCCCCCCTCCTTATGTCCGGCTAGGGAGAGCGCCCGGTTCTTCTTGCCACTGGAGGCGCCGCTGGGATTCGGCCTGCGGGAAAGCGGCTTTCCCAGGCAAGGAAGAGAGGAGTTCAGCCCTTGGCCGGCAAGTCCCCTCCCCGCTTCCCCCAAGCTCTGTCTCTGAGGAAGTGGAGGCAAGAGGCAGCCCAGGCTTCCAGGACCACCTGACCAGAGAAGATCTGGAGAGGGAGCCTTCCCAACTCCACGCTGCAAATTTCCAGGTGGCACCTGCGTAGTTGTGGGCCGTTCAGCTGCTGGGGGGGGGGGGTTGGGTGGGAGGGAGCCAAGAGTGCTCTGAGCCCATAGCCCCTCATCCTGCTCTCCGTGCCCCCAAAGAAGCCCACCTTTGAGTCAAACCCAGCAGCCAGGAGACCAGGAAAAAGGCTCGCTCTTGGTGGTTTTCAGTGGACTTCAGTTCCCATTAGTACCGGTCTCCTCCACTAGGGGGCAGCCCAGTTCTGGACACCCCCCCCAAGTCCAAGCTCTGCCCCCTTGGAGGAGGGAGGGGGGTCCTGGGAAAAGCTCATTGTCCCACAGACAATGGGGGGGGGCTTTTTCTTTTAACTCTTGGGCCTTTGCTTTAGTCAGTCCTGGCCAGCCAGGCCAAGAGTTAAGGCTGCTGGTGGAGGAGGGAGAGGGGTCCCCAACTTGACTCCCCATTTTAGCTGGCTGCCCCCTTTCTCCCCCCCTCCAACGCAAGGCAAGGCAGCTTCCTTTGTCTACGGGCTGCTGCCCAAGCGCTGCCCAGGGCCATGGCTGGAGGGGGGGGGAAGATGCTCCAGTCCTAGGAGCCGCCCCCCCCACCTTCCTACGTACTCAGGTGCCAAGGCAGCCTCTCCCCATCCCTGCCGGGCTGGGCACCATCCGAGAAAGGCTCTGACGACCAGACCAGGAACCCCGCCAGAGACAGGAATGTAGCTTAAAGCCATTTGGTCCCAAAGGTGCTTTTGCAAAAGGACTTTTCCTGGTGTTTGTTTGTTTTTTTCTTCCCCCCTCCCTCCTTGAAAACGTTTTGCTGCTCATCCCAGAAGCTTCCTCAGCTCTCGGAGGAGAAGCGAAAACACTTCTTGCAAGGAGGAAAAACACAACCAAATCCTGCTCCGCCTTTTGAGGACAACCGGGACGTGTCTGAGACCTTGGTGATGCCCTTCTTGGGGGGGGCATATAGCCCCCCACGCGTGTTTTCCGGACATCCCGACGTTCTCCGAGCAGGACCGCGGAATTCCTCGCAAGATCTCTCGGATTCAGAGGCCGGCCTTGTGGCCTCTTGGCTCGACCTATCCTCCGCCGGTGGGAATCCGGGAGGAGGCGTGCAATAATAACCTATCCGAAATAAATAAAAAGCTTTTATTTAAAAAAAAAAAGACATCCAGCGCCGAAGCTTCACTCCGGGATCTACACAACGGCCCCGTTTTTCGGGGGCTTTGCCCCCCCCCCGCTCCCGTTCTACACAGTCCCCGGGGCTCGATGGGGGGGGTTGCATAGGGTGGGGGCGATGCCAGCTAGACGGGGGGGGGGGGAACAAGAGGCGGCCGGCCCAGACACCCCCCACTTTTGATTCAACGGGGCTCCCGATCGGGACGGGGGGGGGGTTGCACAGCGCCCCTACTGGGCGCGCGTAGAAGGGCAGCCGCGGCGCCCCGGTGTCACAAAATGGCCGCCCGACCAGGCAGGAGCGACAAAATGGCGCCGTCCCCCGAACACGAGGGCGGGGCGGCCTTCCCGGAGCCAAGGCCGCTCGGCGGATCTTCTCGGTGGGGCCTGCGCGCTCCACTTCCTTCCGGGGAAAGGTCGCTCGGGCCTTCCCTGGGCCTGTCAGGTCCTCGGTCCCAAGAGGGAGAGAGCCGCGGAGGCAGTTCGGGAAGAGCAGGGGGCCGGGGAGTGGGCTGAGGAGCATGAGCACCCAGGTCGGCTGAGATCGGGTGGTGGCCGTGAAGGGCTTAAAAAGGGGCCGGAGCTAAGTTTCGAGATAATAATGGAGGACGCAGACTTCGCACACGTGAGCGCGCACAACTTGTGAATGACACCCAATAACTCTCTTCCCCCTCGACGCCTGAGGAGAGGCGGCGGGAATGCCACAGAGCGCGCACGCGCAGATGGAAGCACCCGCCGGAGAACGCGTGCTGCGCGTGCGCGTTCGCCGCCAGGAGGCGTATCGAGGACAGGTTTCTCTCACGGCTCCCCCCGCCTTCTGGAGCAGTTTCTGTCCTGTTCTCTTGGAAGAAAAAGAAGTGTCCAGAGCGCTTGCGCGCGCTCTTCCCTTTCGCTGCCCCCTCCTCTTCCCGCGGCCCGACGCGCGCTTCCCTCCGCCCAATAGGCAGCGCGCCCTGGGGCGCGAGGCGGGCGCTCGGCGACGGATTGGCTACGGTGTCGGGCGAGTGCGCAGGCGCCGTGCGGGTGGCCGAGCGAACGAGAGAGCGACGCCGCGCGCGGCGCTGCTGCGGCTGCTGAGGAGAAATTGGGCTGAAGCAGCGACAGCGCCGCCGCCGAGCAGGACGCGCGCACGACGACGACGACGACAACGACGGTGGTCAAGGCGGCGGCGCCGGCGGCGGCCCCCTCAATATCACCGGCATCGCCGCCCGCAGCAGCAGCAGCATCCGGAGCGGCGGCAGGAGGCGGCGGCGGCGGCGAGGGGCCAAGTGGCGCGGGAGTGGCGGCGGAGAAGGCGGCGGCGGCGGCGGCGGGGCCCGGTGGGATGGTGTCTCCCACCGGCGCCGCGGAGGGAGGCGGCGGCGGCGGTGGTGGAGGAAGAGCGGGCCGGGCCCGGCGGCGGCGGAGGCGCGGCGGCTCCCCCTCGCGGCGCTGAGCCGAGCCGAGGCGGCGGCGGCGGCGGCAGGTGGGCGGCGCCAGGACCCCCCGTCTCCCGGGGGCAGCATCATGGTCCGGGAGACCAGGCACCTCTGGGTGGGCAACCTGCCGGAGAACGTCCGCGAGGAGAAGATCATCGAGCACTTCAAGCGGTGAGCGGGGCCGCCGGGGGGCGGAAGGAGAGTGGGGGGGGGGATTGGAGCAAGCCGGGGGAGGCCTTTCCAAGCGGCCGGTGACCCAGAGGCCTTTGCTCCGGGGAAAGGGGTGGTTGTGGTGGTGGTGTCCGTCATCGGAAACCCGCGATTTACCCTCCGGGAGGGCGGACAGCCCCTCCGCGCCCACGCCGTCCCTCCAAGGGATATTCCGAGGTGCGACAGGTAAAGGGGAGCCTCTTCGGAGGAGGCCGCTGTGTGTGCGAAAGGGGTCGAGGCCCAGGATTTTAAGAGGGCCTCTCGGGAGCCCCCCCCCAGAAGAGGCAGTCTGGACAACCTGTCATCAGGACCATCTGGCGGCTTCTGCAGCCTTCCCCCCCCCCCCTTCGACTGCACCTCTGGAGAAGAAGCCCCAACCATGCTTGTTTTGCTGCTGCTTTGTTCTTCAGAAAGGCGGCTGGACTTCTTTCTGCATTGAGCATTTGTGGGAAGTGTGGACAAAACAACTTCCATAAGGTGCAGCCTTCACCTCTAGAGACCTTTTGCAGATGGATGGGAAGAGAGATGCTGCACTGGCCTTCCTGTCGTGAACTGGAATTTTGAAAGAACCTGTTGTGATGGAAACCACTTTTACGCTAAGCTGTGCTAAACAAAATTTCTTATTTTTTTTTTTTTTTCCCTTTCCATACTCTTGATCCCGGACTACTAACTACTTGAATTTTTTTTTCCCACGCGAGCTGGCAATTGAGCTCTGCAATTTTGAGGTTCTTTGTTTTCTTATTCTTAAGGGATTATGAAAGAAATAACGAACATGGATATTTAGGCACCACTTTGAGCGACTAGAGCACTTGAATTCATTTTTGAATCCAACTTCCTTTTGTTCTGTTGCTGTGGAACGTTTCCGGGATGGCCTAATACTAAACCTTAGCTTATTTGCATTTGTGATATATTTTCTGGCTGTAAACATGTTTTGCCTTTTAAAAACCACCCAGTGAGAAACATTTTGGACAAAATGCATGTCACTGAATAGCACTAGCATGGTGCTTACATGAGATGGCTTTTGTGTGGTGATGGACACATTCTAGATACAGTTGCAGAAACATCTGTCTTAAATAATTATTTTTGGTCTTGCCTATTATGGCGTTGTCAAGGAATACTGACGTGCATCATTCTTGACCCCTATCTGGGCCAGTTGAAGTTATTTTCAGTGAAAGACTTAAGAGGATTGCAAGTTTTCTTGTAATTTTCTTCCTACTGTTTAGGAAGATTATGGAGCGTACCTAATGAGTCATCATGGGAAAAATAGACTTGCATGGTTACCTCATGGGGGAACAAGCTTGATTGGTGAATCTGGGGAAAGAGACAGTGAAATTACCCTTTATGGCGGCTTGTTGATGATCAGGATACATTTTTATTTTGTGCCAAAGATGTCATTTAATGCTACATTAGAACTGATGCTTCCCATTATTCTTCCCCCTCCCCCCTATAATTCAGAGTTAGGGCATGCAGGTTACAAAATCAGAAGTGGATTTTTATTCTGGTCTTATTATCTAGTAGATAGGAAAATGGTTTTAAAGTTCCCATATGCAAAATAAGCCTTGCGTGGGAGCTGAGGTGGTCCTTTCCTTGCGGTTTTCCTTTGTGTTGTTTTTTTGTTGTTGCTTGTGTGTTTGACTTGGTGTCTGAGGAATGCATGAGTGTACCACACAGGCGCACACGCAGAATGTCTCGTAGTACTTGCTGTGATTAGCAACATAGAGCCTGATTCATCCTTTGGCAGCCCAGCCTTTTTTTTTAAAAAAAAACTGTTCCTTGATCCTCCCTTTGCTAGAGAGGAGAGAACAACATGCCTCTTGGATGGTTTAGCGCAGTGCTGGCTTGTATGAATGCCTCTCTAAAATGGCGGCCGGGTCCCAGTTTATGTCGGAAGGAATTGAGCTGATCTCAAGCTGCACATAGGGGAGGTGGGGGGGGGGGGGCTTTGTGAAGCAGCAGCAGCAGCAAAAGAGCTGCGTAACAAGAGATTTCATCTGGCTCCCTGGTTGCTGCTTACAGCTGCCAACCTTAGTGCAGAGCTTCTCCTCAAAATATGCAGAAGGAGAAGATTCCTTGGAAAAGAGCAGCTGTAACTGAAGCACATGTATGCATAAGGGACAAAGGTGGAATTTGCTCCCGTCCTGGGAAATGTATCATGCAGATTGTGGTTGTACTATATAAAACTGGAGGGGTTGCCTCAACTTTCCTTTTAGCGAAAGGGCAACACTGGTGATCCATGGTGATCCTCGTCACTCAAGAGCCAGGAGAATTGTTGTGTGGTTGGGTTTGGGGCTGCTGGTTTGTTATGCGAATGAATCTAAGGGCTTCTTGTGCCCCAATTGTTGGAGGTAATTAAATGGTAATTAAAATTGGCATTCCAGCATGTTGTCTCCTGTCCTACCACTCTGTTTCCACAGAAGGTTTCTAATGCTGGATAAAGTTGCCATGGTGCTGTTGCTTAGAGATGAGTCAAAAAGACGGAAGGTCCTGCTTCTTACCCCCCCCCCCCAAAGAATGTGCCAGTTTTCACATAAGCCCAAGCATGGTTGGATTTAAAAAGCTAGTTTATTTGGCCAGTGTTTGGTCCAATCTTTCATTATATTTCCCATGGATCGTTTGAGTTACCAGCCTTCGAGCTTTCACTCAGTTGGGTGTTTTGGTGGTCAAGAGATGCCTATGAATGCTGCCTGTGTACAATAGGGCAGCCCTTCCTTTGTAAGACCCTGTGTGGAGGAGGGGACAGGTTACACAACAATTGCATTGCATTGCTGCAGGGTGTATATACCAACGGAAGATGACTCCTGCAGTTGTCTATAACTTGTGCATTTTGATTACTAGAAGAGAAGCTCAAAGAAGAGAAAAGCCCCCTTTTTAGTTTTAACTGGGGAAAAAATTCCCACCCATCCCCCCCGCCTGGGAATAGGACAAAGAATTTGCAAAGAGCAAGCAGCATGAACAGCCTTATAAGAAATTCAATCTAAAAGCTACCTATGGCCTTCTAACATATTAAAGATTATGAATGTAGATAGAGGCAACCTCGCTATTTATCCTTTGTGTCAATGTCAGTCATTCTGGGTGATGCTGGTTATGTGTCCTATCAATTGGAAGAACTATATTTATATATGTTTAAATTATAAATAAAATATGGCTTATATTGGTATGTGAAAAAATTGGTTGTTCCAAGCAGGGTGCACTTAGGAGAATTAGTAAGAGTCATGAGAAATTACACAAACACTTGAATTGTATGGCTCTTTCAATCAGTGGAATGATCAATGAAGGACACTTCTAAGATGACCTTTAACATATAAGTAACTGCTGTTTAGAGTCCGATATGATAATTTGGGTTATCCCTGTTTTGGAAACTTGTTAGGAAACATAATTTGTAAATATATGATTTCTACTGTGCATATTAATTTACAGTGTTTAGGGTGGGAAATAGCCCTGCATCCCATAGAAACTTCCAGTAACCAATGACAAAGGGTCATGTTTATGAAGGTGAAAGAGAAGTTAACATGTAGCTCTTAAAATAAAAACCTCTCTTTTAAGCTCTTAAAAACGATGCATGTTTACTTTTCCCCATCCATATTAATTCACTACATTTAAAAATAGAGACCCCGTTTAATCCATCCATATTGGTCATTTCTGCTTGCTTTTTTTTTTTTTTTTTTTTGGCTGAGTTTCTGTGAAAAACATTCCAGGAATCCAAAACCTCTCAGATGGTCCTTTTTTTGATAGAAATCTGAGGAAATGATTGGTTGTGAAAGTATTACACAATCCTGTGTCTCAATTACTGTAAAAATTGAAACACTGAATGCATGTGCTACTCTTGAAGGAGATACAGAGCAGCTTGTAAGAAAGGGTGGCTAAATATAGCAAAGTTTGTCCTCTGCATAAATGCCAAATGTCCAGCAGTTCCCTCCTGTTTAATTAGAGAAAAACAGCAGTCTGTTTTAAGCAGAACAAATAAGTTGGTATCTCTTTCTCTGACTCTCCCTTTTTTCATTTAAGAAATTAAGTAATAGGCACTACAAGAACAAGGTGGGCTTCCAAGGCAGTTTTCCTTGGCCTTTATCATTGTTCTTATTTGGGAGCCTTAATGTGATAAGAGTTAAATATAAAATTGATAGCTTTCCAAGTCCTAGGAAAAAGGGCTTTTTGTAAATTTCCTGTTTTATTTCCAGTCTGGTCCATTTCGTGGCTACATACATGGTGCATCTGTTCTTTGTTTGCCAGGGCAAGCTAAACCTGGCAGAGCTGATACAACCTGTGTACTCCTGGCACAAATGTCTCTCCCAGTCACTGGTGGACACAGTTCAGAAGCAATTTACTCATTCTCTTTGATAACCAGACTGTCTTTTCATGGTCACTTGAAGTTGTGGGGATCGAATGGGCCTGAGGTTTATGCATAGCTGTCTTAAGTACTGTGTTCCTTTCCCAGAGCCGTTCATTCTATGTAAGGGTGCAGGTCCTGCTGCATAAATGGCAAGAGAAGGATTTAGTGCAGAAGGGAAAGATGGTTGCGGAGAAAGTAGGCTTTCCTTCCCAGCATGAACCAAAATCCCCATGTGGTAGAATAATTGGGCTTAACATTAGAGCTTGCTTCGTCATGTTATTGCAGCCTTTTCTTTTAAAATTTACCCACTCCTTTGTTTCTCCTTGAAAGTGTCACAACACGGCTGCAGAAACTCCAGCCTATTGCAAGTAGAATCACTCGTCTCTTTTGACAACTAGAAGGCCTCAGATCTCCCTTCTCTTGAGGTTATTGAGTGAAACCTATTGGGGGTCCAGCTCATTCTTTCAGTTTGCTGCAAAGGAGCAAGTATCCCTTGCATTTGACTTCTTCAGCCATCACCAGTGGCTAAATTCTGGCCGCTCTCTCCCTCCTTGGCTTGTCTGTTGTGCTGTGTGAATCCGGGCCTTTAGTTTGCTCCCTCAGCTTATAATTTCTGGCTTAAATGTTACATAATTGTGACCAGTGACTTTCCTGAGAAATTCTCAGGTGCTTATCTCCTGTGAATAGCCTTTCGGGTCATGTGGCATTTAGAAAGCATGGACTTTGGAGGTCTGTCCTGTAGTAGAATTTGCACCCGCTAAGGCAAAGGTAGTAGTCATGACTTACATTGTGGATTTCCTGCATGGAAGAACATTCACAGCACACAGGATTCTTGGTGCCCTGATAGCATTCTATAAATAATGCTGCAGAAAAGATAAAAGCCACAGCTCCCACAAACCTAGAAAGTTTCTGATAACTGGTGAAATGTCATCTAAGGTCTATTCTGTCTTTAAATGGCTTTATGAGAAGGGCCACCATGGTCACAATTCAGTGTTTCTGAATTCACACATTGATAATAACCCCTTCCAGCTCTTTTTCATACTGCATAATTGTATCATGTGCATCTCTTTATTTTTACTGCATCTGTATTTGCTTTGTTCTCATGGATCTCAAGATAATTTATTCACAATTCTCACAATAACTTTAATTGGTGGGAAATAATGATCTAACCCATTCTGATAGGTTTCATTGTCACCTGAGACTTTGCTTTTGGGTCTTCCTCACCGCAAGCCAGCTTCATTATACTTCATTAGGCACTGTTCGATATGCTCCTTTAACCGTTTTGCGAGTAGCTTGGCTACTTAAGAATGGTATTCATAAAAAGGCATAATCTTCCCAAAGTAAGTCATAGAAGTCTCACTGAGTTGAGTGGGGTTTATTTCTAACCATTGTCCTAAGATTCTGGCTTTGGATAAGGTGTTCTTCAAATGTTTTAATGTTTATTAGCTCCAGAAGTCTTAGCTGGCTCTTGTGAATCTGGGTATATCTAGTAGGGAGTCCATTAAACTTAGCTAAAACAATTCAAAACCTCAGCTCCAACCAATATGCCTGATGGTTAGAAGCTCATAGAAGTTGCAGTCTAGTATGCAAGGGGTTTGCAATGCGGAAAGCTGCACTTGAGGACTTCCTTATCTTGATGCTTACATTTACAAAGCTATAGAGAGTCTGCCTTGCAATTTTTTCTCAGATATTTTGGAGTGAAGCTTGATAGCTGAGAAAGTCTTTGCGCTTATTAAACCAGTAATTGCCTGTGGCCCAGATGCATTGATATATTTTTTCCCTGTGGATCCCTTTAGGATCTCTGGTCGGGTTACCTGTCTGTTTTGCCTTGATGTTATAGGTCATGCATTAAAATTCACCATTAGGTGCAATTGGCTTCCAGATCCTTAATTTCGGAAGCCACTTTTCTTTAAGGCGCAAAGACATTGTAAATGCGTGACTTGTGACTTGTGTCTGAGGCTTAAAAAAAAGTAGTTCCCTAGGACTTTCATTGTGGTTTGTGGGCAACCAGGTTGTCCAATCAGGGCCTTGAAAGTAGCAAACAGACTTTGGGTTTCATAATTGATTCTGAAGAAGCTGTTTTCGACGGAATTCAGTCCACACTGTGGAGAAGTAAATGCTTGCCTTTGACCTACCAATGTAACAGAATTCCCTTGCTCTTGGTGCAGTATGTGAATCCACCCTGTATGCTCAGCCACCTCAGTATGAGTGGAAGTTGCTTTTTGCAGCTACCATCTTTGTTTTCCTGTACTGGTTTTCAATACCTATATGGCTGGGAGGGGCTGGAGAACTCAAAGAAATATCTGCTTTTACTTCATCCTCCTCTGCAAGGACTAAACCTATTAAGCATAAATTTTGAATGAAGAACGAGGCAGTCTCCAGGGACAACATACCATGAGGACTATCAAAACATATTATTGGCACTTCTTTCTGAAGCATTTCCCGCTTTAGTGTTATCAAAGTAAAATCCTCACACTACTAGCATTTTTGGCACCTTGGATCACTTCCAGACAATAGCACCCAACTGTGCAAATGGCTGCTATATGTAGCTTTCCCTTTCAGAACAGTTGGCTAGCTCTGGAAGAAGACACTGCAATTGCCCAAAAATGGTGGAGCCTAATTAATAATCCACGGATGGAAGTGGAACTGAAAATTAATGTCAAGGTCTCCTAAAACCAGCTGTTTTAGGCCTGTCAGCAGGGTATCTTAACTGGGCTAGATTTTACCATCTCCTGGGGTGAACTTCACATGCCTTTGAATTTTCTCTCATTTATAATGAGCTCCTTGTCTGACATGGGAAGTATAGATAAGGAGGAAAATTGCAGGAATGTTTATTATGTGACCGACATTAAAGTATCTATCCATGTTCAATTGGGTGATGTTATAACAGTCAGAATTATTTTCCTGCTTCCTTCATATCACTATGAGAGTTTCTTTGTCTAGTATACCTATAGAAGACAGGCAGGCAGGGAAGGCAAGGGAAGGAAGGTAGGCAGGCTGGCAAGCTGGCTGGCTGACTCATGTTGGAGCCTTGACCCTCTGGCCCCCACAGTTTGCTCCAGAGGAATAAAAGTCTCATGCTTAAATCAGAAACAGTTTTGAAGAACTATTTTAGCATGGCCCGAGGATGAGATATTAAGAAGAAAGCGATCGAAGTTCCTTGGAGTATTAAAGGTATGTGTGGAAACTGGAAGTGTAGCACTTAATGCCTGGATCAGCGATTCTTCTGGGAGAAATGTCCCACTTTAGTGCTGGTGGGAAGCAAAAATGTCCCCATGTTGCAAGTGGTTATGTTTTGATCGGTAGGGATTATGCAAGCAGCAAGCCCTTTAGAAAACCTGCCAGCAAAGCCTCCTGTGTACCTTATATATCAAGACCTTTAGAGCCAAAATGATTGCCCCATCCCTCTTCTGCCCTGTTTGCTTTCTGCGCTGGGGGTTGGGGAAAAGCTGCCTTCTTGGAAAGGCTGCAGCTAGGCAGAGGTGGGGAGGGCACATTTCACATAGGCGCCCGCCTTCCTCAGCCTTCCGCTTTCATTAAGCGATTCCTGAACAACCTCCCGCTGAAGCCACACGCTAGTTCCTTAGCGCCACCCCTCCCCGCTCAGCAGCTTTTCACAGGGATCCTTTTCTTTCTGGGCATCGATCCTGCACGCTGCAGCACTGCGGGTCTTTCCCCCCCCCCTCCAGATTGGTTAGCATGAAGCAACACAGCTCCCCTCCCCGTGGCAACTGCCAACACAGGAACGGATTGGAGAAGGCCCAACGGGTGGGGCTGGGGTCGGATTGCCAGGCAGATGATTAGCCTTCACGCAGAGTGACTCTAGGATAAAGCACACGCAATCTGGGGAGTGCAGATCATAGAGATAATTCTTTCCGAATGCCGCCTTCCGTATCTTAGCATTTGGGGGAAGGGGAGTAGCCAGATACGTGGTTATGTCCCTTCCCTCCTTTGAAAGCAGCCTTTATGCTTATTCCAGCTGCTTCTCATAGGAGTGAGCGATCCACAGCAAATCCTCACACACCACCCTCGAGCATTCTGGTATGGGTCAGTGAGCGTCAAGCCATCTGCCTTGGAAATGACACCTCGCAACTCCTTCTCCAGCACTGTTGCATATTTTGGAGAGATCTTGGCTCCACATCTCTTCCCTTGGAGTTTTGTCTTCGCCATTTCTGCTCCCGATTCCTGCTTGGAAATATGTTGGAATACAGATTCTGTCCTCCAGAAGCTGCCACATAGCCGTTGCTCTGTTCCCTGCCTCTTAACAGTTGTCATACAGCTTCATGTTTTGAGCTGTGACTAGGGACGTTTTCTGCAATCTCTGGGTCACATGCTTTTCCTGTCAGCACATGGGAAGTAGGTGTTGAGCCACTTTTGGCATCTAGAGATCTTGAACAAGTAATGGATTGATCCGTTGTTAAATAGTGGCACTGTTTTTGGTGAAGAATTCCACCACCACCCTTTTTTTTTTAATAGTGACCCTAATCCCTGTGTGGTAGAAACACCAAGCCCTCCTTCCTTGGCATGTTCAGCACAATCTTCTTGTAGAGGATTGATGTGGCTAATGGTGCTAAATTTCACAGATCAGTGTTGGGGAATCTTACGTATGCCTTTGATAGTTAAGCTTGAGGGCAGAACAGCAATGAGAGCAACGTAGAAGGATAAATTCAAACTTGAATGAGCTTAGATCATACTGGTGTACATTTCCATTTTCTATCCTGGCCAGACTTGAATGGTAGGCTAGTTGGTTGAATTGCTAAAGAAGCCTCTGGGACCGAGGCATGACTTAATTGCTGCTTAAATTCACTAACACTATATTTGGTCTGTCAAACCAGGAAATATCTGTTTTATCTTTAGAAAGCGTCAACAGTGTAATTAAAAATGCATAAAGGTTGTCAGATGAATGTGATGGAATTGGTTCTTTAATGAAAGAGAATTGTAAGTTTATGTTTCATATCTTGTTGATCTGTAAACATGAACCATTTATAGATGTCTGTATTTTTAATAGAAATCCATTCCTTTTTATTAAATCACTTGGAAAGTCAGTGACATTTGGTCAGACTGGATAATTTGAAAACTTTCTGGAGAAACTTGCAAGTGTTTTGCATCTTAACCCCAAATCTGCTTGCATATACAGTGTGAGCTAAATAAATTGCATGGGTAATTCGTTGTTGCCGCTGATGTCTGCAGCCATGAAAAGCTTATCTCAAGAATTGCCAAATATTTTCCAACCCTGGCTTAAGCAGAGCTTCCAACAACATTTAGATTGTAAACGTGTAGAACTGGCTTTCTCCGTAGAACTGTGATTAAGCAGTAATTAGAATGATATGAACAGGCATTGTATTCTATTAGACACTTATATCTTGAACATTAAATAATGACTGATCAACAAATGAATATGTTTATTAAATTAATTCTTCATTCAGATTCATTATTTCAACATTGACTGCATTGAAATTTATTTGAAAATCACAGAATAAGGGCTTTTCTGTTTGTGCTAATCTCCTATTGCAGATGTTGGAAAAATCTAAATTAGTTCAAATTTTTGTATCCTGGCTTTTTTTCAAGGTATGATATGATGAAAGATGTTAACAGGCTTGAAGTATGTATATATGTATGTATATTCCCATAAAATAGTCTTTCAGCTTTGCTCTGGTGCGAGTCCAGGAAACAGCCATACCTGAAACTCTATTTATGCTTATCTATTGAAATGAATACTTTTTTTTTTTTTTTAATTCTGAGTCCAGAAATTTCCAGGTACTAAATGTAATTTCTAAGCTGATTTTCTGTGAGCTTTAATGTATGTGATTTTTCTCTGTCTTTCTCCTAGATATGGACGTGTTGAAAGTGTCAAAATTCTCCCCAAAAGGGGATCGGAAGGCGGCGTGGCGGCCTTTGTGGATTTTGTGGACATTAAGAGTGCACAGAAGGCACACAATTCTGTCAACAAAATGGGAGACAGAGACCTTCGGACGGATTATAACGAACCAGGAACCATTCCTAGTGCTGCTCGGGGATTGGATGATACAGTTTCCATAGCATCTCGTAGTAGAGAGGTTTCTGGGTTCAGAGCTGGTGGTGGGCCCACGTATGGCCCACCGCCATCACTTCATGCACGGGAAGGACGTTATGAGCGGAGACTTGATGGGTAAGTTCCAAGGTTTCACTAGGCAGGTATTTTATAATTGATGTGGTGAGAAACACAAACTCCTTGATAGGGCCCCCAGATGGATTTAAAATTTGGGAAATTATCTGCATTTCCTATTTTGGGTTGGAAGCGGAAGTGATTCCCATCCCATTGGCTGGGATCTTGTGGATCTGTAGAAGATGTTTCCTGCAGCTGGTTGGAGACCCGATTCTAAGATGGAAGACTTCATGGGCGAGCCTCGATTATGGAGCTATTCTTCTAGGGCTTGATGATCCCAATTCTTGGATAACCTTAAGGCCTTCTTTGGATGTATCCGTATTATCCAATGGAGTTTATTGGATACTGCAAGTTTCCAAACCCAGATATGGAGTATCTTCAGCATTATAGGACCTACACAGTCCCTTGGCAAAGCTTCGCATGTAGTTACTTTCAGGGTCGTGCTGGTTTACATAGTCTATGCATAAAATTGGATTGGTATCCAAATTTTCTAGCAGACTTATAAAAATGCTGCCTCGTCTTGGATTCTACCATCTTTAGCCCTGGGAATACATACAATGAAGAGAGGAGAAGGCCGCTGTTGATGTTTCTTTCCCCCTGTTGGATCTACATCACTTTCCATGTATCTTGGGATTACTATCCTCATGGCAAACTGAACGAGATGGACGCTACTCAGTTTTGGAAATTACAGGCCATCCATTGAGGTGCTGGAATAATGGCTACTACCTCAGATTTGTGGGATGGTTCGAGCCAAGATCCCAGTGGGCCAGGGGAGTGGATTACTTTAGTCTGGCTAAAAGCGCCTGTACAATGAAAGGCACTCTAGCTTTAAAGACATGGTGTCGATCAGCTTGTGGATACGTCACAGAAAATTGACTGCTGGATGGTTACAAAGTTGGACAGAGGATGTATGCTAGCCTGGGGCGAGGCCTTCGTTCATCCCCTGGTGCCTTTTTTTACCAGCCGATTGGTTCAAAAAGTCTGTGGTGGATGTACTTAGAAGCGCTGGCTGTCAGAAGAATGAAGTTGGGGGCTGCCACATTTTGGCCAATCTGGGACTACTGGCTTCCAGTGGAGTTTTTTTTCTTCTTCTTTTTCTTGTCCCTAGGATTTTTTTTTTCTTGCTCGCTCATCTAAAATGCCACTTTGACACCCTTGCCCATTAAGAAGGTGGATTACCCCTTTAAGAGGGGCCAAATTGGGGAAGTTATGTTCACAATTCTCTCCCTAGATTTAATTGGGAATATAGGTCGTGTTTCCACACTTGGAAAAGGTTGGTATGTCCTGCCCTGTGTATATTAGCCCCTCTCCTAACCCAAGTCAGTTCCTTTTTCCCCCCACTAACTCCAGTAGTAATTAGTACTAATAGATAACCAGCACTGCTGTAGTCATTAGATTCTCAGCTTTGCTAGTCCTTTTTGTCTGTCTTCTGTGTCCTAACAAATAAAAGGGCTCTTACACTTAATACATTAACTTTTCTAGAAATCTTGCTTTTTTTCGTTACATGATTGTATCAGCTCTCACTGATCTAATATTGACAAGGGGCGGGAGGCATGTTGCTTATTGTTTCAAAAGGCCAGGGCGAGAGAGCTCTTTGAATAAATATTTATACATGCTGAGACAATATGTGGTCTTATTTGCATGGAGCTGCAAACGTTTGCGACACCCACGAAAACGTCTGCCTTATAGGTTTTTTTTTTAACTCTTTTGGGAGGCAGCTCTGACTTGCTGGAGGGGCAAGAATTCAGACAAAAACCTTAAGGTACATCCAGGCCCACCTCCTCCTCCTCCTCCTCCTCTGTATGAGGGACAAGTAGCCTTAAGGCCTGCACTACACTTACAGCAGGAGCATAAAGTGGAAAGGGAGGAGAACCTCATTCACTGTTGGGGGGGGGGTGCATCTGGGGTAAGGGGTAGGAGAAAGCAGATCCACGCGTTTCGACCTGACGGTTAAGAGGAGAAGCTGTTCAAACTGCAGTCCCTGCTAATTACTTTTCAAGGAAGGCGGTTGGAAGTAAAAAGGGGAACGATTTGAATTTCCTCCTTCCTTGAACGGTTTTTAGGAAACTTCTGTAACTAATATAAGCGCTGGCTTTATTGCTTGATCTGCGCATGTTTGTTCTGAATTATTTCATCTATTTTCCTAGCTGTGTCCTACAAGATGGGCCACTCAGTGACCCCTTTAGATTAGAATGCTAAATTATTGGAGGCCTTTTCTTGCCCTAAGCAGCTGGCCCACACTCTTAGTTGTCTTAGCAACATAACTTTCTTTTTAAGTTCTACATAGTTGACGGCATAGCAAACGTAAATTCTGTATGTAAAATACAGAAATGGACACAATTTGTTTTATCGGCTATTAAAATATCCCATCCTGTTATTGTCCAAAGTGACTTTAAAAAAATACCGCTACCACTTCTCACCAGCACACAGAAACATTATCTTTTTTTTTTTTTTTGAGCTTAATGCCTGTGACTTTTAGTTGTTTGTATCTTGACTGCATTATTACGAAGATAAGTAGAGATCTGACTTTAGCTAAAGCTGATACATTGTCCTAGGACTCTTAGAAGCAAAGATTTCAAATGAGCTTTTAAAAAGAGATAAATTGGTTTCCCCCCCCCCCTACAGTTTTGTGGCTAATGCCAACACCTTAATGATAGGATTCTAGGGTAGTCATGGAATGAAACATGTTTATAGTTCTGTTTCATCTCAGAAATAGATAAATAGAACTGCTGAAATTAAATTACTTTGCACAAGTTCATTTGGGACTGTGGTGCACAATTTTGTCCATAGAAGCTTAGTTCAGACTTCTCACAACTGGATGCCTTTCAGATTTGTTAGCCTTCTTCTCCCATAATCCCTAGCCATTGTCCTATGAGGCAGGGATTATGGGGTAGAAATCTAGAACAGAAGGCCTCAAGCTGGCTCAGTTTAAGCAGTGGAACCTGAGTCAGTGCCAGACTTACGTTACTCGTAAACGTGAGCGAGAAGTCACGTAAAAGGACGAAGCTCATTCAGTCTGCTAAATAAGAACGTTGTTGGCCTTTTGATGGCTTGCAGTAACAGCCAACCCTGCATTAAATGCTTGCATGTTGTTGAGTCATGGTTTCTCCTTCTCTGATTTGACGTGCCTGTTTTTCCCCTCCTAAATGCAGGGCTTCAGATAACAGGGAGCGCGCTTATGAGCCTAGTGCCTATGGACACCATGAACGTGGGACAGGAGGATTTGATCGCACGAGACATTACGATCAGGATTATTACAGAGATCCTCGGGAACGAACTTTACAACACGGACTCTATTACAGTTCTCGGAGTCGCAGCCCGAGCCGCTTCGATGCTCATGACCCTCGTTACGAACCTCGGGCTCGGGAGCAGTTTACGTTGCCCAGCGTGGTACACAGGGATATCTACCGGGATGACCTCACCAGGGAGGTCCGAGGTAGAAGGCCGGAACGGAGTTACCAGCACAGCAGGAGCCGGTCCCCCCATTCCTCCCAGTCCAGGACCCAGTCTCCCCAGAGGCTGGCCAGCCAAGCGTCCAGACCCACTCGATCGCCCAGCGGAAGCGGTTCTAGAAGCCGGTCTTCAAGCAGCGATTCGATCAGCAGCAGCAGCAGTACCAGCAGCGACAGGTATTGTCCTCCCTCTGCGACCATGTTTCGCTTTGGGTCTCAGGATTGATCCCAAGTGGAAACCACAGTGCATCGGCTGCCATGTTGCACTTTTCTCAGCTGGTCCTCCTGAAACAAACCAACACCATCTCCTGGTCTTCCCCCTGCCTCCCTTCCCCCACCACCCACCCAGGGTGGAGGCAGGAACATATTCGGAAGGCTGCCCTCAGGAGACAAAAGCCCCACCTGCGAAATAGATCCCTTCTGAGCCACTCCAGGGTGGAAGCTTATTTGTTGCTTTTGTTTGTTTATGAAAGGGTGCCCTTATACTTTGTAGAAGCAGCCTTTTGATTGATTGGGGATAGAGCTCTCTGCATTTTCATTTATAATTCAGTACTGACCACTGTCTGGACTCTCCTTCTTTCTTCTTTGTTAACGGCATCTTTTGTTCATTGCCTTGAGTTATCGCAATGAAATTTGATAGATAGGTGAATTATGGGTTTCCAATTGTTGCGATGGCTACTACATTGCTTGCAGTCATGAAATTGTGCTGGTCAAGCCATTCTGCTGCTCTCTCTGTTGGTTCTGGGCAAAGAACTGCGGCACTGTTAAAAAAACCAAAAAGGATTAAGAGAAACAGAAATATATTATCCCATTTCTATTTTCAAGGAAAGGGCCTTCCTAATCAGACCGTAGAAGTACACCTATAAGTGATTGAGCGTTGCCATGTTGAAATGCGTAGACTGCTCTTAAAGGAGGCAGATAGGAAGGTGCCGTTGCGTTGTTGTATAATACCTCTGCAGCTTTGTTTTGTCAGGGCAGTTTCCCGTGTTGTTGGTGCACGCTGGGAATTGACTCTGAGCAAGAGGCCTTCCAGGGGCTGAGAATAGCCTTTTCCCCATCCCAGGCCCTGTTTTTGACTCTTCCTCCTTTCTTCTATTAAAACGGGCTTTGCTTCAAAGGGAGATTCGTAAAACCTGCCATCGGCATGGATTAACGTCAGTAAATAGATGCTCTTTAGCGCACTGAAATAAGCAGCTGGCCAGCCGTCCTTTTTGTATGAAAGGGGTGGTGGTGGAATGCAGCCATTCTAGTTCTCACCTTCATTAGACTTTGGAAGGTGGTTTATAGGCCAAGGAGGAGTCCAGGCATTTTGTACTTTCATAACATGTCAGCACTTGAGGAAATACGCCGGAAAGACATAGAGGGCAAAAAAATGTTCACGTAGGGAGGGAGTGTCCAACGGAGACTTTTGCCAAGTTGAATCCTACCAAGCAATATCTTATTCCTGCTTTCATGTTTTATTTTTAAATCTCAGCTGCTGAGCATGCTCTGTGGAGCTCATCCAAATTCAGCTGGTCTTCCTCAGCTTCCTCCTTCAAAGTTTAAAAGCTGTTGAAACTGGAAAGATTTATGTAAACTTGATCCTGGAATGCTTGCCGTTCTTTTGGGCTGTTTTTCTGTACTATCCACAAGTAGGGCCTTACTGCGAGTCCAGCTTTTCCTGAAGTAATATAACCTATTCTGCTTTTAAAGCTGTGGGGTTAGGGTTAGGCCCAAGATAAAAAGCACTATGATAGAAAATGCTGGAGGGGGGGGGGGCATAGCATAAATAGACACTGAGGCTTTCAAAATTGGCTGGTGAGCTCCAGTTCATTTGATTTCTCTGTCTGTCTTGTCATCCTCAAGTCCCAAAGTGAAAACAGAGAGTGGCAAACTTAATTTCATTATGTAACTCTGGGTCTTCTCCTCCTCCTACCCCTCCTTCCTTTCTTTCTACCTCAGGAATTTGCCAGCAAAGGATGAATCATTGACAGAGAGTGATGTGTTGATGAGAGAGGTGGTGTGTGTGTGTGTGTGTGTGTGTGTGTGTGTGTGGTTTTGTGGTTTGGACAAAAGCTTCAGAATGCAGACTCGGTGGTCCAGGGAAGGCAACACCTCTAGAGCTATAGCAACAAGGTTATGGTGCCAGTCTCAGTTTCTCCATAAAATGAGGGGAGGATTGTTGACCGAGGAAAAATCCTAGGGTAAAATGGATGGTCAGTGCTGTTTCCAATCCTCTCAGCTACTACACATTTCCTCAAATGGTGACTTGTCACGTGGCTTGCACAGTCCCCAGTTCAGTGGCTGTTTGCCATTTTCACAGGTTGCACAAGCCTGTTTCCCATCTGATCCAAGCCACCCTCTCCCAAGCTGGGTCTTAAATATTTCCCCTAGGATCCTATGCTATTTCATGCCTTGTTAACTGAACACAGATTTTCCCCTGCAGCCCTTTAGAGGAAGACAGCTTTGTTTGCCTTTTTTTCCCCCCCCTCTTCCTTCATACAGTTCTCAGGAGGACACCAGCTTCCTTAGGTCGGATACCTAGTGATGAAATTGGTGTGGGTTTGCACTGGATGCAGGACTGATGTTTTGGTTCAGCCTCTGTTTGTACTTGGAAAGCTGTCAGAAACTTTTCTTTTGTTAATACAGCTTGCGTTGGACACCTTTATCTTAGATTGTCCCAACTGTTTACTGTAGTTACAGGGAATGTGGTTGTCAGATGTATTTGTGAGAGAAAAAAGCAGTGTTTCCTTTCAAGGCTGCATATTGACATATTTTCTTTCTTCTTGTGTTTGTGTGTGTGCGTGAGAGAGAGAGAGAGAGAGAGAGAGGTCAAGATGCATAAGCCACATTTATTGCAAAGCAGTAATATTTGGAATTTATTTTATTTTGTTCCTTCAACCTATTTCTAGCATGCCTTGTAAAATGAAAAAAACTTAATAAAAACGAATTCAATCAATTAACATGGAGGCCACTGCACTCCCACCTACCCACTCTTGAATAAATCTGTGTGGATCTTAAAATCCTTCCTTTCAGAGACACTGTGGCTGTGCAAAAGAAGACAAAGGGAGCTCCAAGGCTTCATTATTGATAAACAAAGCACACAGCAGCATATTCTGGCAGGGGTTGCGATGTCCAAATTCTGCAGGCAATGCAAGGAATTCCTCTTTTGGGTCTCCCAAACTAGTCTGAACTGGAATCCTCCAGCCAGATTTGGTTGCTTGCCCTCTCCTGGTGGGCTCTGTCCTCCCTGCCTTCCTGTTGTTTTTATTTTTCCAAAGCAGGAGCCACTGGGGGAGCTGGCAAGGACTTGGGGCAGTCCTGACAGAGGAAAAGGGAGAGGGGCTTGCAGATCCCCCCCCCCCATTTGAAAGTTGAGCTGAAAGGAATGTAATTGGGTTCTGCCCGTTTGGAAGGCGTGTCAACAAACCACCAAAACCCAGCCACTTTACACTGTCAAAATTCAGAAAATATTTCCATTTAAACTGGGTCAAACTTGGGTATTATGGAAAACGGTATCAAAGAAACTTATATACCGATTGTTATATTCAGTACAGCATTAGGAGAAGACAGAAAAGCTGTGTAAGAAAAAATGTGTAAATCAAAATGGATATTGAGGGTTTTTTTTTTGTTTTTACTACGATTTAAATAGCCTAGCAGGTAGGATTATGGTTCCACTAAGGCGGGAATAAAGTGAGTCAGATTTAGCTGAGCTGGCTCTCTAAGCATCCCCTGTGTGATTTTACTGCATGCAGCAAGTGATTAAACTTTATTTCCCTTTGTTCACCCTTCCTTGGAATTTTTTAAATTTGTTAGTCCAAAGTCATTCATTTGAACAAAGTTAAAATTTTCCACTGTCTGCCAGCAGAACTAAAATAATGTAATTTGGCTTGTTAAGACTAAGATCTCTGACCACCGTTTATCATTCTCTTCCACTGCCTTCAACTCTTGCTAGTAGGCATATTTTGCCTGCTCTTACATTAAAATATTCTCTAGCTCTTGGTTACAATACCATCCAAACATAGGACTCTGCAGTGTTGATAATCCTGGTGGCAGGTCATAAGGAAGGTGTGAGCCTTCTTGTACAGTATTTTGTGCAAGCAGAAATATTCTTCTCTCTCTATCGTGACCTTAAAGGCAATTTTAACTTAAATGCTTGCCTGTCAGAAGTTTGCACTAGTTTTCAATCCGTGTTGAGGCCTAATTCAGAACACTGTGATTAACTTTGAAACAGAAATGCCTGCAGCTTGAATGTGTGACAGAGAGTCTCTCTCAAGTATATCTATCTGATACTTAAACATGCCCTCTTTAATGAGGTGGAAGAGCCAGTTTGGTGAAGTGGTTAAGGTGTCAGGGTAGAAACCAGGAGGCTTATGTTCAGGTCCTCCTGCTTTGGGTGCCAAGCCCGCTTGAATGATCTTGGGCCAGTCAGACGTGCTCAAAACCCTAGGAAACCTACAATGGCAAGCCACACTTCTGCAGGGACTAGTCCAGATAGACTCCAGGAGTCAGCAGTGACAAGGAAGGAACAAAGGAATTTATGAGATTCTTGGTTGCCTCGAACTTACATGAAAAATAGGTATCAGGTGACCTGTTTTCCCAAGTCTTTTTGAAGTACTACTGGGTGTGTTATAGACCTCCAAAGAGATGGCTCCTCTTCTTCACTTAGTGTTGTTTTTATATTGATTTTATGCTACTTCATATTGGTTTCTATGCTGATTGTTGCATTGGCTTTCCTTACTATAGAGATTGTTTTTACTTTATTTGGGTTCTAATGTGTATTTTAAAGCCGTGGGAATCCACCAGACGACTGACTTCAGTTGTTTGGACAGTTTAAGTAACAGTTTGGTTTTTGGGGCTCATTGGGTTATCTGGGAGTGGGCAGTGTCTTTATTTGTTGCCTCCATAGACATGGAGGGTGTGCAAATACATATATCCTTTCTTTGGAGAACCCTTGATGGTTGGTCTCCACAAAACTGTTCCAGAACCTTTTCTCCTCAAACTTTTCCAATGCAAGCTGTTAACTAAAGCCAGCCTGACGATTTCCAATGTTGTGTTTTAGCCTGTAGGCTTCTCTTGAGATTCAAACTTTCTAATATATATGTTCCAATTTTAGCACAGTCTTTACAATCATCAATGAAGTAACAATTTTTACATTTTTAAAAAGCAATTAATACTGGACAGTATACTATTGGAAGACTTGATACATTGTTATCTGTTGCTGTGTTATTCTTTTCTCAGAAAGCACTCAGTTTTGGAGGTGCATTGTTTTTCAAGGGACAAATAAACTGCACTTATTGAAATTAAGAAATACATTCCACTGGTAAATAGTTTTAACAATATTAGTAGCCAGGATCTAAATTAAAAGATTTGGGCCACACCACAGCAGAAGTTCTGCCTTCTGTTCACATTCATTTGCCTCCCATTTGAAAAAAAGAAAGGAAGGAAGATGAATTTATATGTATTCGTTAATTTTATCATGTTTATGGGACACCAAAGAACTAAACATACACAAGTTACTTAAGTGATAAGCTTACATAAATATAAAACTAAATAAAGGCTATCTCCTCTTCAAGAAGCAATAATTAAAATTTATCACAATCTGGAAGTGTTTAGGAACTTGGATTATGGATTTCTAGACAACTGTATAGCTTCAAATTTGAAAACATAGTAATTATTAAATATATAAAAAAACGTTAGCTCTGTTTCAGGCATAGAGTGAAAAGTGAAATCTCAAAGTTATAGGTTTTTCTGCAGCTTTCAGAAAAAAGCAACAGAAAGGGTCAGCGGGCTTATGTTTTCTTTGTTTCAATACCAGTTGTATTTTTCTTATATCTTTCATAATGTTATCATTCTTCTATGGAAAGGAAGAAAATTCAATCAGCTATTACCATTTAATAGAATGTACTAAAGAGATATAGCATGAATAACTTCCTTGGTGTATCACTTGATATCTCATTAGTAGCAGATTGCGGTAGTGTGTCACATTTTGCAAAATATGTAAAAGTAGAGCCTTATTCCTTTCTCCATGCCTTCCTTGCAGGAAGATGGGTTTTCCTGGTTGGTTTGTCAGGCAGAAAAGGGGAATTGTGAAGACCAGGTTTTGTTTTTGGTCGATGTTGCAGTGTACTGAACAAAAGATATGTCAAGACTCTTGCTGGAGACTCTCCTGCATTTTCCAGGAGGCTCTGAAATCCAGTCAGTTGAAAGAAAAGATGTGAAGATGTTTTGTTCAAAAGCTGGAACAAACTCTGTGGTGTTTTAGCAGTTCTGCCAAACTATTCAGATTGGCTGCAAATCAGCAGAAATTTTAGTTTTTCCAGATTTGGGCCTGGAAAACAAAATCTGGAGGAATTCTTGAGTGTTTATACAGGGTAAGTATGACGAGTCTGGTATGTATCCCTGCTTTATCCAGAGTCCTTTTCCCAGCAACTCCCAGCCCCTCTCTCTAGTTTTCTAGCATCTTCCCTCAGCTCCTTCTCTGCTTTCTCTCAGCTAACACGGTTATCCATGCCTTGATCATGCTCTTAAATCCCCCATTTTGTTTCATACATGGACTAAGACATGCACATCTGTGTTCTGGGAGTGCCTAGCGGAGTTAATGCGCTAAACCCTCTTCTACATTCCTGGTCAGTTGTAAGCCTGGATAAAGGTCTTTGTGGGTGAGTTCTGGATTCACTCTTCCACTCCAAAGGCCTTTCTGATGTGAGGCTTCTCCCAGAAGGATGCCTTGAAAACATCTCTCAGTGACCCAAGGACTTCTGACAAGTAGATTTATTGTGGAAAAGAAAACAGCACTCGAAAAGAATAGCAGCAACTGCTGTGTACAGGTAGTCCTCAACTTACAACAGTTCATTTAGTGACCATTCAAAGTTACAACGGCACTGAAGAAAGGGACTTGGGGCCGTTTTTCACACTTACAACCTTTGTAGCATTCCCACGATCGTGGGATCACAATTCAGATGCTTGGCAACTGACTCGTACTTACGACTGTTGCTGTCTCCCAAACTCACATGATCCCCTTTCTGTGACCTTCTGACCAGCAAAGTCCAACGGGGAAGACAGACCCACTTAACAACTGGGTTACTAATTATCAGCTGCAGTGATTCACTTAACAACTGTGACAAGAAATTGGGGGGGGGGAGGCTCAATTGTGGTTATAAGTCGAGGGCTACCTGTATCAAATGTCAGCCCTATTTACTGTGAAGTCAAAGTCCACCTTGTCCCAAAGGTGCTTTTTCAAGAGGCAACTGGACTTTATGTTTTTTTTTCCTTTGAAGACTTTTCGCTTCTCATCCAAGAAGCTTCTTCAGTTGTGGCTGAATGGTGAGGATTTGAACGATTTATATTCCTTGCAGACAGCTGGACATTTGCATCCTTTTAGAGGAGTCATTGAGGCCACTTTGAAGTGCATCTGTGTCCCCAGGGTCACCTGAGTAGTGCCAATGGGTGTGGAGCCTTCTTGGTCACTCTTTTGAAGACAGCAAAGTCCACATTTTAGACCACTGGTTTGAAAGACCAATCAGGGAGGCCATCTACGTCCAAATTGAACAGCCCTCTCTCAACAGAAGGGGAGGGATATGACACCACCTACCTCTAGTCCACACCCATTTGCACCACTCAGATGACCCCGAGGACACAGATAAACCACCAAGTGTCCTCAACGACTTTCTAAAAGGATGCAAATGACCAGCACTCTGCAAGGAATATAAATTCTTCCATTCTGCACCATCCAGTCAGAACTGAAGAAGCTTCTTGGATGAGAAGCGAAAACCTCTTCAGTTGCCTCTTGAAATAGCACTTTTGGGACAACCATGACCTGGATGGCTGAGAATCTCCAAAGTCCACCCTCCGACATCTCTTTCCATGTTGTTATCAGCTAGGAACTGCTTTATTTTGGGCTGCAGTTTGGGGGGGAGTGGGGGGGCTTTCCTTTTTTCCTCTTAGTTTAGAAATGACCCCTAGCATTTATAAACCTTTTGTTTCCTTGGGATGAAGTCCACAGACTTCAAAGTTCTAAACATTCTTGAGGAACAATTTGAGCTTTTGGAAATGTTTCAATTTTGTTATAATGAGATGATTTCTGATACGTTAGTGTTGATGACTGCTTTGATCTAGCACAGTGATGGCTAACCTGTGACACGCGTGTCACTCGTGACACGCCGAGGCACTTTGACTGACACGCCTGTTGGTGTGGGGAAAACCTGCACATTTAGAGGCTGCCTGTGCTCTGCTCCAATCCCTGCTCCCTGCTTGTTGTACGGAGGTGTAATGTCCCCGCTGCCGCAAGATCTTTGCAGCAGAGAACCAGTTTTAACCGCCACAAACTGAGGTTTGTCAGTTTCATTAACTCAGGAACGCTACAGGAGGAAAGGAGATCCATGAGGTTCACAGCCCTGTAAGGTGGCCTTCCGATCCCCACATCCTGCACCTGCAGCCCTGAGACCAAGGAGAGGAGTTTCACAGCCCTGTGTGATCACCCCAGCCCAGTCCGTCATAAACCAAATTATTGATATTTCTTGAAGTGACACACGACCCAAGGAAGGCTATACTTTTTCCCGATTTTAGACACACCAAGCTGAAAAGGTTAGCCATCACTGATCTAGCATATGCTTCAATTTTTTTTTTCATTATTGTCTAATTTAGACACGAACGTTCAGTTTTTGCCCTTTCCTCAGCCTTACAAAATGACTCCACTTTTCTGTCATTCACCTTTAGCAAACATTGTAATTGGATACACTCGGACGAAAGTATTTTCAAAACCCATCTTTTTCTAGAATTCTATTGTTTTAAGTGGAGCACTTGCCTAAAAATAAAATGTCAGTTGAAAGAAGCAGCCCGTGGAGAGGCCTAAAAGCAATACCAGGAAAATGGAGGGAATCTGTCTGGTCTTGAACACAGAACACAAGGCAGAGGAAGCAGATTTATGCCTCTTTCTCACTGATTAACCTGATCAGCAACACATTTTATTGTAAAGACAATGAGGGGACGAAGCAAGCAACCTGGCTTGTAAGAGCACCCTTCTTCGCTTTCTTTATTTAACTATTTTAAAAAGGTTTGCAGCTGCAGGATAAATTGGAGCAAAAATTGTTGACCTTTGATGGGATAGTTTTATTTGCGTTAGAGGCTGCTTTGCAGAGTCTACCTTATGCTGAGGCAAAGTGCAACATGGCCATGGGTTTTTTCCCCAGAGTTCAACTGCAGAAGAAAGGATGTGCTGCAGCAATGCTGCAATAAGCTAATCCATCCTTCCTTGGAGGACACTCTGTGAAGTGCAAGCCCCCTTTTCTTAGATGAAAGCGAAGGGCAGTGGAAGCAGGAAGAGAGGGCGCTTCAAATAAAACTATCTGAGTCTGCTAACACACAGCAGTCAGGGGCAATTAAGAAATCTCTCTTAAATGGGATGACCTTGAAGCCCCCCCCCCCAATGCTTGGTTGACTTGGTCACATTTCTGGATTCTGCTTTGAGGGCAGGATGGTTGTTTACGGGCTTAATTTTAGCTGGAGGGGAAAAAAGGCTGGTAGTTTATCCACACAAGGTGAAGTCGCATGCCAGCCTTAACTCGTGTGGCAAGACACCAGCTGATCGTTTGGCTTATGTAGGTCAGAGTTGTAGGAGAAAATAAGTTCACCTTGGCAGCCTGTGTTAAATCCCGTAAACTCTGGCGCTTCCTTGTTTTCTGAGTTCACACTTCCGTTTCTATTTCAGATGGCTCTGCTACCCTTTGTGGGCTTAATCTGACTTGGACTGATTAAAAAGCCACATGCAAGAAATGGTTCTGCAGCCACTGGGTGTTTCTCCTCCTACCTGCAGGGCTGTGAAATCTCCGATTTTACGCGGAATTCCGATTTTTTCCCTCAAACACCAATCTACATTTTCCGCGTTTTTTTCCCCCCATCGGATCGAGATCCGAGAGTCGGAAATTCGCTCTTCAGAAAAGCGGAACACTTCAGTTCTCAGCTCAGGCATAATTGTCCCTAGAAAAGCACATAAACTTCTTTGCACGTGAGCCGCGCTAACGTTAACTGAAGTTAGCTAGTATTCTTATGACGGAAAACCACGGAAATAAACCTTTTTTCAGTAGCTTTACATTCGCACATGCCGACAAACCACCGCTCATCGTAGCCAAGCAAGTAGTACCGCGTAACTGACTGCAAAGACAATTCATACGGCTGTACATAGAGTCTGTGCACGTGCGGGCGCTCGATCGTGCGCGCGCTGGACCCCGGCCTAAGGGGCTTCGCGCACCTTATTCACTTCAGATTTTTTCAGACTTTTTTTTTAACCAGCTCT
The DNA here is from genome assembly GCA_033807585.1 of Hydrophis major. Taxonomy (NCBI): domain Eukaryota; kingdom Metazoa; phylum Chordata; class Lepidosauria; order Squamata; family Elapidae; genus Hydrophis; species Hydrophis major. Next base: position 10,316,379 of record CM066342.1, read on the forward strand.
CATACCCCTGTACCTGACTTATGTCTTGTTTCGGACACAGCAGGCGGAAAGCTCTTGTTTTCCAACAACAAGAACTTGGTTCAAAGGAACTTGGATTTGAGGAACTTTGGGGAATACTACAAGCTCTGCATTTTTTTTCCTTTGATCAGAGCTGCTGTTGAAAATGCACATGGAGTTGCTTTTAGCCAGTTCAGCGCCTGTCATCTCTGCTGAAAAGAAATCTTTAGTTTTGTCTCCAGGGAATGTGTAGATGAAAGCTTCAGAAAAGTTTAAGATCTACGTTCGTATCTGTGACCCTTTTATGGGTTCTTCAGCTGATGTACAGTTGATTATGCCTCCCCTTTGTCAAGTGGTGCTTTTTAATCCAATTTCCTGCATTTGCTATAGGATTGATAAAAAAAAAGGAAGACCAGGATGAATACAGGGAATATCCATGATGCCTCTCCAGATATTTTCTCTACCCAGCCCTTCTAGAGCCTTTGGCAGATTCAGTTTGTTCTCTGTGACTCGCAAGTTAATAAAAAGCCAAGCCGCCTCCCTGCTAGAGTGGAGAATATATTGTGCCCACCTCAAGGATATGTCTAACCTCACTTTTTTTTTGTTTGTTCAGAATCTTGGGCAGCCCTTAAAAAATTGGAAGAATTGACAAAGGTCTTCTCAAATAGAAACCTATTGCCCATGGCTCTTTTTGGGCTTCCTGGGCAACTGTGTGGCAGTTTGAAACCATTGACAACTCTGTGTCTAATGTACATGATGGGGGGGGGGAGAGAGAGAGGGAGAGAAAGAAAGAAAGAAAGAAAGAAAGAAAGAAAGAAAGAAAGAAAGAAAGAAAGAAAGAAAGAAAGAAAGAAAGATGTCCCTTTGCTCTGGGACTTTAGTTTGCTTTCCAGCAAAAACAAAATGTTTCTTGAGGTCGCTTCAAGTACCATATACATTTAGCTTGTTAATGAAATTATGATAATGAGAAGTTGTTGTTTGATCAGTCTCCAGTCTCAGGTGATACATTAATATTGCCGCTGGAGCTCTGTTGGATCCAAGAGCCGAAGTTGGCTTTCCCTGTTTGTATTCAGGTTTTTGCATCCTGATGGCAGAATCTGAATGGAAATGAAGGTCTATGAGACAGCAAAATTGTTGGCCCTCAAAAGGATCTTGGGAGCAAGACCGAGTGCTAGAGAAGCAAAACTTTGCAAATAAACTCATTTTTTATCATCCAAACCATTTTTATTTTTATTTTTTATTTTGCCCTTCACTGTCGGTCATCTGCAATTGCTGCTTCAGGGAGCTTGTCCTGGGGACTACATAACCCCACAGCCATTGAAAGCCCCTCTTCCTGGTGATGATGTGGACATTTGCAGGTGGCAGATTCTGTCTTGGGAGAGGCCTTGGCTGTCTTTCTCACACAGATGTTTGTCCTTCTGTGACACAAATGCATGGTCTCAAAACAAAGGAAGTTGTCTTGCTATGTTTGTGTCAGTAGGAGCAACTGCCCAACCCATGGGACAGCCTTAGAGTTTACGTGGTGGAACAGTCCTGTTGCCCCAGACCACTTTTCCCTTTCCTCTTGAAAATCAGGGGCAGGCAAATATTCCAGGAAGGGAGGGTAGTTTAGGCTTGCTTTTTCTGCAGGTTGCGGCATGAGAGCTTTTCCGCTGTGGGGAAAGCTTGGTATCTGGGCCAGGAGCTCCTTTTGGGACAGTCGGCACGAACTGGGGGTTCAGACTCGTTTGGCTAAGAGCACTGATCACCTGGCACAAACTCTTTCCCACCTGACCTAGGACAGCGCCAAGAAGCGTTCTGTAACCATGGTGTATTTGGGGTTTCTTAAGTCTCTTCTTATTTGCCATAATGCTTTTCTATCGCTGGCAAATACTTCCTTTTCCACTGGCACCGTCACTTCTTCACCTGCACGTCCGAAGACAACTTCTGCTCGTGTTGCCCAGAGGCGCTACTGAGAGCCGTTCCAGCTCTCTAGTGGTAGAAGTCCTTAGTCTTTGTACATACAGGCACCTCAGGTGTGCAAGACATCCTGTGCAAATTCTCTATACGACCCTGCCCTTTCTGCCAACTTACGTGTCTCTCCAAGCAGTCAGGTGCTAACAAAAGTTTTGTTTTAAAGTTTGAATGTGCAGTGAGTTTGAGACAAGTTGTAAATGTGGTGCTTTTATTTTCAGCTCAGTTCCTTTTCCCACGCTTTATTGGGGCTTTTGTTTTCCACTTCCACATACTTTGTTTTTCCCTTCCTTACTGAACCTTTCTAGAGGTAGTCCTTGACTTACGACCACACTTGAGGCCAACAAGTTCTGTCGCTAAGTGAAACATTTGTTCAGGGAGTTTTGCCCGGTTTTGTGACCTTCCCTGCCCCAGTTGTTAAGGGAATCACTGCAGGGTCTAAGTTAGCCGCACGGCTGTTCAGTGAATCTGGCTCCCTCGCTGACTTTGCTTGCCAGGAGTTCGCAAGCGGGAATTGCGTGACACCGCAACCGTCATAAATATGAGTCCGTTCCCAAGGGTCTGAATTTTGATCATGTGACCATGGGGATGCTGCAGCAGCCGTAAGTGTGAAAAACGACCACGTCACTTTTTCCAACCCCGTTGTAATTTGGAACGGTCGCTAAATGAGCTGTTGTAAGTCGAGGACTATCTGTAGCACCTTCTATAAATTGGCGCTCCACAACCAAGTGCTTTTTGGTTGTCTTGGATTACAGCTCTCAGAACCCTGATCAGGAATTATGTGACTGCATTCCAGAATATTTGGGAGGGGCCAAGTTGGGAAAAGCCAATTAAGATTTGCAAATAATAAGTTGTTTACTGTGGTTTTACAACCTGTACTTTTCTTAGTTTCTTGGTAGAAGGCAAAACACTCTCTGAAGAAGAAGAAGAAGAAAATAATCAGTGTAATTTTTTAGGCTTCCTGTCTTACTACTGATAAGCTGAAATTGAAGATTTAATTAACTTCCCTGTTGTCAGCATAAGGGCATTTACATTACACCAATGTATCGGATGGCGTTTTATTCAGCTTCTTTGGGGATTTTGCAAGCTTTCAGTGAAGCTGAGTTCTTTGCGTGGGGGTTGAGTTATTTTTATGAACATGGCCACCTGTCGTGATCCAGGCCTCATAGGTCTCTGGTGCAAAACTGTTTATTAGGTGTCGCTGGCTGTCTCGGTTAATCAGAATTCCTGGCTTCTGGTCTACATTCTTTAGATATTAGATGCTTAAAATGTGAGCCATGGTGGCACAGTGGTTAGAATGCAGTACTGCAAGTTACTTCTGCTGACTGCGGCTCAAGGTCGACTCAGACTTCCATCTTTCTGAGGTCGGTAAAATGAAGACCCAGATTGTTGAGGGCAAGAGGCTGACTCTGTAAACTGCTTAATGAGGGCTGTAAAGCACTGTGAAGCAGTATAAAAGTCTAAATGCTGTTGTGATAGATGGATGGATGCATGGATGCATGCTGTGATGGTAAAGTGGTTAGAATGCAGTATTGCAGGCTAACTCTGCCCACTGCCAGCAGTTCGATTCTCACTGGCTCAAGGTTGATTCAGCCTTCCTTCCTTCTGAGGTCGGTAAAATGAGGACTCATATTGTTGGGGGGGCGGGCATTAGGCTGACTGTAAACAGCTTAGAGAGGGCTGTCAAGCACAGTGAAGCAGCATATAAATCTCAGTGCTGTTGCTATTGCTATTAAAATGGAAGATTTATTCCCCTTCACTGAAGAGTTAAAAAGAAATTTCGGATGATGATTTGCTCTAAATCCTTTCCCACTTGTACCCCATCCCTTTGTGCTTCTTTGAAGATGACATATTGCAATATATGGGGCAGGAGAGTACGTCGAGTTCCTTGTTTGTTCTTGCTTGTTTCTTCGGAGTCTCTGCATAACTGTTCCTAACTGCATTTCTCCTTTCGTGCCCGTAGCAGCGACTCTAGTAGCAGTTCCAGTGACGAATCTCCAGCCCGTTCAGTTCAGTCAACGGCTGTTCCAGCCCCCACCTCCCAGTTGCTTCCACCTCTGGAGAAAGACGAACCCCGTAAAAGTTTTGGGATTAAGGTCCAGAATCTTCCTGTGCGTTCTACAGGTAAGTCCCACGCAGCTTCCCTGCACCGCAGTGGCCATTCCACCCAGCCGTGCCGAGGCTGACGAGAACACTCTGCCAGAACACGTAAAGCCGGTTGAATGAGACACCACCTTTATAATTACATTATTGGTTCCTCTGACCTACATTTTTGAAAATAGGTTATTTTAATTTTTTATTTTTACTGAAACGGCTCTTGGATAGAGTAGTCCCCGTCCCCCCCCCGGCACATTGTAATAGAGATTTTAGCCCCAAGGAAACCCAGGCACGTTCCTCTGCTCATCAGAGAGGAGTTGGGGCTATGAGACAGTGACGCCTTTCCTTTGACCAACACAAAGATTTTAGCTTCTTTCTTTCTGGGAATGGGGAGGGTTCTCTTTGCCTTCTTGTTCATTTCCACACCTCCCAGCCAGAAGAGAGTAGGTATGAGCTTCAAGAAAGGGGAGGAGAGGGGAGTAGGTGCTTGATGCAGCCATGCCAGCCAGGAGTGTGAGTCTCTTGCGTTCTTGCTATATTAATTATGGATGTAAAAAGATACAATGCCAACAGAAGCTTCAAGCTTAAAGAACCTCTGGGAATTCCAGAGATGACCGTGCCTTCTTTTGATTTGCTCCTTGTGGTTTAGACACCAGCCTCAAAGATGGGCTGTTCCATGAATTCAAGAAGTACGGGAAGGTGACCTCTGTCCAGATTCATGGGGCCTCTGAAGAGCGATACGGATTGGTCTTCTTCCGGCAGCAGGAGGATCAGGAGAAGGCCCTGAACGCCTCCAAAGGAAAGCTGTTTTTTGGCATGCAGATTGAAGTGACTGCTTGGATAGGGCCAGGTGAGCCCCTCAGAAAGGCCTTCTTGACTACCCATGCTTTTCTCTAGCCCAAAGATGCCTGGCTGTAGCATATCAGAACGTCTTGGGTGGAGTGGAGAAGATTCCAGGCCATTCCAAAGCCAGCTGAGGGCCTGAACTGTCTAAAACGTTGCTTTTCAGTCAGATTGTCAGAATTTGTTCTTCATGTGGGATGCCAGAACCCTGGAGGGATCTTCCCTACCTTCTGTCTGCTTCTGCTGGCTCTGCGAAGCAGAAGCAGAGGCTTGGTTGGTTATGTTTTTAGTTTGACCCGAGTCTCAGGTGCTTGTTTGGGGAAGGTGAGCAGGCATGGAACCTGCCCTTCCAGAGGTGGGAAAAAACAAGACACCGCAGGGTGTTTTACACGTTCAGGATTCCCTATTGTCTCGCTTTCATTTTATTTAGCACAGTGCAGCCTTAGCTGGTTTTATTTCTGTATTGGCCTTCTATAATTAGAAGATCAAAAACGACGCCCAAACCATTTCTGAAGTGGTTCTGTCAGCTATTTTTCCAGGTTAGTTTGCTGAGTTTTAATCTCTTTGCTATGAATTTTATTTCACATTTTCATTGTCTCTTGGGGAAACGCAGGCTACTCTAACCACTTATCTTCTGGCATGCCCGAGGGCAAAAACCTTTGGAGTGGGAAAGGGTTACTGACCCAAGTAACAGCTAGAAGATTCTTAGAAGCAAACATGTCTCAGAAGACACTATTTTTTTGTTTCTTTTGCCCTCAGAAACTGAAAGTGAGAACGAATTCCGGCCACTGGATGAAAGGATTGATGAGTTTCACCCTAAAGCGACTAGAACTCTCTTCATTGGTAACCTTGAGAAAACCACCACGTATCATGACCTTTGTAACATTTTTCAGCGTTTTGGAGGAATAGTGGTATGTACAGGCAGTTTAGCTCTCTTTCTGCATCATGTTAGAAAAACCTAACCCGGGACTAGATTTTATTGTTCTTTAACACAGAAATCCAAACATTCCAACCCTGAAAGGGGGCCCATGTCTTAACCATCTAAATGCAGTCTTTGGAAGATAGTGACTTGAAGTGCTGCCCATCTCTCTCCCACCCCATGCCCAGAAACGTGCCAGGTGACCCCAGGCAGCACTTCTTACCAGAAACAATGGTGACAGTGGCTTTGCCAGAAAGAATGCTCCTTTCGTGCCCTGCCCCCTGTCACCATCCTCCATGGTGAAGCAGCAGAGGGCGAGCTCAGTAGAAGCTCAGCTGGATTCGGCCAGAGAGGTTTCCTATATATGTGAAAAGGAAAAATGGCATCAGCCAAATAAGTCACATTGCAACAGAACCTTTGCTGTTGTTGTGATGAAGAGAATCTTTGCAGATGTTGTGATGATACGACATTGTAAAACTCTGCGAACTTTTATGGAAAAATTGGCTGAGATCAAATTTTCTAGGAAACCTGTCGCCCCTTTTCTCCAATTGATCAAATGCAACATGTATTCCGCTGTGAGCAGCTGTTGGCTCAGACCTTCCCTCCCTTGCTGGCAGGGAGTGTGTTGTCTTGAAAGCCAAGGGTGTGCCTGTGTTATTTTCTGGAAGGATAAGAGCTCAAGCTATGCCCTGCTGGATCGGATCTCTGGCTAGTTGAGCCCAGCACTCTGTTCTCACAGTAGCCCATTGGCTACACAAAGGAGCCCAGCAGATGGCCTTCAGAGGCATCGCACAGTCCTCAGGGCCAAGATCCCTGTGTCTTCCATGACTTAATCCAACCTTTGTTTGAAGCCAACCAAGCTGGTAGCCAACATGTTTCGTGGGGGCAAATTCCAGCATTGTGCAAAAAAATAAAAAATCCATTTGTCTGGCCTGAATCTTTCAGAATTAAATTTCATTAGATAACTTCTAATATTGGGAAGAGGGAAATATTTTCTCTTTATGCCCTTTGTTTACACAAAGCATAATTTCGTAACACCTGAGTCATGTCTCTTCTCACTCACCTCTGTTTGTTAACCAGGTTACCTAGTTTCAAGGCAAAATATTTGGTTTTTCTCCTGTGCTGCATGCTGGTGGTTGTTCCATTAGATTTTGTATGCTCTCTCTGTCCATATATAAAATATGTGGAGTGTACTCAGTGCCCCTTCAGTTTCTGATAAAAAGCCACCAGGTTAGTGAAGAAAAAAGAGGCCATTATTTTTAGTAATCACTTACTGTCTTTAGAGCTGTGAATTGCAAAGGAGCGGAAGGTTAGAACTTTGGACTTGCTCAGCAGTGGATCAAATTGAATCGGAATAGGGCTGGAAGGGACCTTGAAGGTCTTCTAGTCAACCCCCCTGCTCAAACAGGAGCCCCTGTGCCATTTCAGACAGGTGGCAGTCCAGTCTTTTCTCAAAAAATCGCCAGCGATCTGCACACAGTCTGCACAAAACAAACTGGTCCATAGGGGGGCATTGTTGACTCCTGGAGAGGAAGGCTCAGAGGCAGCCTCTGGAGTTTGGGCCCCATCTTCTCCACTTGAGGGAAAGAGTGTGCTGGTCCTTTTTCCTCTCTGTTTTCAGTCCAAGGAAGAATAAGTAAGCCAACAATCCAACTCTGTAACGTCTTGGGTCTCGGCGGCTCCCATCTCAAAGATTGGTGAGATTATCCTAACTCCACAATTCAAAGTATTCATTGGTCACAAGAAGCCACTTGGCCCAAATCAGGACAAGGGAACAGAACACGAAGAGGGCTTAGGCCTAGGGGCCTGCCCCAAAGAAGAAGGGAGTCAACCTGTTCTTCAAAGCACCTGAAGGCAGGACAAGATGCAACGGATGGGAACTAATCAAGAAGAGAAGCCATCTAAAACTATGGAGGAAGTGAGAACAATCAGTGAGAACGATCAGTGGAACAAGGTGGCCTCCAGAAGTTGAAAGTTTTGAAGAAGAGATTGGACAATCATTTGTCTGAAGTGGTATGGGGTTTTCTGCTTGAACAGGGGGGTTGGACTAGAAGACCTCCAAGGTCTCTTCCAACTCTGTTATTCTGTTAAAAGTGCAGACTGGATGGAATTTTTCCTTTTCCATAATGAGAGCTGGGTGGGCTGTGGAGCACAGGAGCAAAGAGCCTCCAGTTGTTGGTGCGAGAACCCTCCTTTCGGCACTGCCTTCAGTGCTGCTTCCACCAGCGGTAGAAAGACATTAGGAGGAAGCAGACCTCCTGGGCATTCAGGCATAGAAAAGAAAGGGAGTGTTCATTGATAGGGCAGCCCTGGTGTGTGTGTGTTGAGGGAGTGCCCTGCCTGATCCAGCTTCCCCCACGGTGCTGCTGGACTAGAGCCTCCCTGAACGCTTTCCTTCCCCACCAGGATATCGACATTAAGAAAGTGAATGGGATTCCTCAGTATGCCTTCCTGCAGTTCTGCGATATTGCCAGTGTCTGCAAAGCCATCAAAAAGATGGATGGAGAATATCTCGGAAACAACCGCCTCAAGGTACGTGGAGGGCCCTTTCTAGGGCACGGCTCTGGGCGGTGCCCTGGATTGATTGACCCTGCCTCTAACTTAGACCTTGCTACTCAAGTCAGACTATTGGACTCCAGTGGTTAGATTAGAGTTCTTCTGGAGGGTGTTCGGTAGGGAATCTCAAAGGTGCCTTTTTTTTTTTTTTTTTCCAAGAGGCAGCCGGGCTTTCTTGTTTTTTCTTTTGAAGACGCTTCACTTCTCATCCAAGAATATTCTTCAGCTCTTCTTCAGTTCCTTGGATGAGAAGCAAAACGTTTTCAAAAGAAAAACCAAGTTTTTCAAGACTTGGTTGTCTCTTGAAAAAAAAAGCACTTTTGGGACAACCATGACCTGGATGACTGAGATTCTCCCTAGACATTTGGAAGGTAATGCCTTGTCACCTTTGTTTGGTGTTCATTCTTCAGTCATGGCTCCATCAAGGCACACTGTCCAATTGTTTATAATGTTAACTCTTTTATGAGTTTTGTGAGTTGCCTTATGTGCCTCTGCTATTGTTACCATGGGTGTAGATTCCGCTGCATCCAGATGGAATGAAACAGTGAGCCTCACTTTCCCGGTTCCTTTTTCTCTCCTCTTGATGGCATTTCTGGGCCACCTTGTTGGCAGGCTTGGCCTAGAGGTTAAACACTGGCTGGATGGCAAGGGGCATTTCCCATTTTTTCCCCCTTTAATTGCTTTGTTTCACGGCACCGCACAGGGGAAGCTTATCCTTAATCGACTTGCTTGGGAGTGAGCTTGCCCAAATGGCCTCAAAGAAAGTACGGTCGGACTTGTTGACGCTCGCCTCGGAAGCATGATTATTTCCATGATGGTTTTGTCGAAATGAGTTTAATCGTGTGTTTCTTGTCTGACCGGCTCTTTTCCACTTGGGTGTCCAGCTGGGCTTTGGGAAGAGCATGCCTACCAACTGCGTGTGGCTGGACGGACTAGCAACAAGCCTCACGGATCAGTATTTGACGCGACATTTCTGCCGCTATGGCCCTGTAGTGAAGGTAGGTGGGCCGGTCTTCCGCTGCATGAGTTTGCCTGCTTTTCTGAACCCCAACGTGAGACCTGTTTTTTTTTTTTTCCTCTCTCTCTCTCTCTCTCTCTCTCTCTCTCTCTCTCTCCTCCTCTCTCGGGCTTTCGCCTGTCCCTCAAAGCAGAGGCCCCCAACCTGTTGGGCACAAAGGACCTGTTCCATGGAGAGAGATTTTTCCGTGGATCGGAGGGGCCGTCGTTTTGTGTGCTGCCTACATCCCGTGGATGGGGCTTTGCTTGTTTGCATGGACCGGTTTCTGGCGGTCCACAGATCAGGGGTTGGGGACCCCTGCCTCAAAGTGTTCTGTCATCTAGTCTGTTTGGGCATTGAGTACCATCCTGAGTTCTGCTTTCATGTCCTTTTTGGATGCTGGTCTGTGGTTCCGTCAGCAGGTTTTTGTTAGAGGTTCTTTTTCTAAGTTCTCAAGTTCATCTTGCCTTCCGCCTAGCGGCTCCTGTAACATTGCTATTGGGCCCAGCTCAGGCTAGAAAAGCCTCTTGAGCGAGCCTGTTGGATTGAAACAGAATCAGGACATTCAGGAACATTGGTGGAATTGCCACGATGATTCCCAGCTTTGTGCTTTTTTGGGGGGGGGATAAACACTCCAAATGCAAAGTACTGTTTAAAAACTAAAGTCCATTAAGACAACTGTGGAAGATAAGGAATTAAAAAGCAAAACGATGATACCCCAGAGAATGTTCAAAATTCTTGTCACCCTTGCCTCTGAGACAGTTGAAAACTGTTTTGACTTCAGCTGCTATGATGATTCCTTCCCTTTCTTCCCTCTTATTTAATTTTTATTTTATTTTTACAGGTGGCGTTTGATCGTTTAAAAGGCATGGCTCTGGTTCTCTACAATGAGATAGAATACGCACAGGCGGCTGTCAAAGAGACCAAGGGGAGGAAGATCAGTGGAAATAAAATTAAGGTCTGCAAAATTAGCTTCTTCAGGATCCATTTTAAAAAAATTATGTAAGGGAATTTCTGTGTGGCACAGAATATTTTCTCCTAGCCATCCAGCACAAAATAATCCCAGCCAGAGTGATCATTATTTACAGCAGTTCTACAGCTGAGTTCTTGCTTTGCTCAGGTTTCCTTTCCCTCCCTTCCCCCTTTCCTCCCTTCCCCTTAGTTCCTTCCCCGCTTCCCTTCCTTGTCCCTTCCCTTCCCTTCCTTTTATGGACTGTGCTTATGGGGCAACCTTCTTAAGGAAAGATTAATCTTGGGCCTTGTTTTTTGCCTCAATTTTGGAATTGGTGGACGAAGGGCTGTGTATTTCCATATACTGCCTTTTCTCTGCTGCCAGATTGATGGGAGTCAAGGTGGTCCTTCTAGTGTCTCATCTCCAATCGGGAGCTGAACCTGCCAGTGAATCAGGGATGGTCCTGTGAGCCTCCTTGTACCTAGCAGCTCCAGTAGTTTGAACCCGCCCTGCGGCTTTCTTCGAACAACAGTCGTGGGAAAGCTAGGAAGTATTGTGGGATTATTGTCTTCAGTGTTTTTGCCTTCGGCCTTTTTAGCCATGGGCCTCTGAGAGCTGGTCCTTGGTTTTCTATGAATCGGAGGGCTCCTGGGCTTCTTTAGCTTTGGCACACGGAGATCATTTTCAGAAGTTGCACTGGGGGAAAATAGAGAGCTTGATAACCAAACAAACACCTGCTGAGCAGATTCTGTCTGTTTCAGTGGGCCACAGGGGATGGCGTCCCTGTGGTCGCAACGGAGCAGTCCAGGATGGAACTGTGAGGCTTCCATTAACCGACAAGCTTCTATGAAAGTTAGCATCTTCTTCAGAACAACAGACGTTCTGTTTTTCTAATAAGGACAGTTTGGGGTGGGGCCTGTTCCCCCCCACCCCTGCATTTGACTTTTCCTCATTATTTTCATAGTTGTTTTGGGAGGAGTAAACCTGTGTGGGAATATTTTCACATCTCACCATCTGGCAATTAGCCAAAATAGAAGGAGAATGGACTAGCTGAGCTCTTCTTACCTTTCAGGTGGATTTTGCGAACCGCGAGAGCCAGATGTCATTCTATCAGTCTATGGAGAAAACGGGTCAGGACATTCGAGACTTCTACGAAATGCTTGTAGAAAGAAGGTAATTCTTTCTCGTCATACATGGTGGCCTTTCTCCACCATTTTGGAATGAGAAAACGATTCTCAACTGAACAGAGACGTATTTTTCTTCTCTGCGGGAAAGTGTCTGATTTGCAGAATTTTTAAGTTGTGTCACATAGCATTCTTGTTGAAGAGGAAACTAATAACCTAAAATAAAATATTGGTCAGTTCAGAAGAATCATCTGTCAACTTTAAATCCAGCCTTTTCTTTCTATTTTTATATATAGCAGTGATAGCAAACCTGTTTGCATGCACATGTACCGGCACCCACAATGCAATGCAGCTCCCTCCCCTGCACATGCATATGCAACACCCCTGCCCCACCCGCTTACCTGCACTGTGCATGCGCGCACCTCCCAACTTATTTTCGGCCAGTTTGAGGCCATTTTCGCCCTCCTGGAGGCTCAAGGGAAGCCTCGGCAGGCTGAAAATGGGCCCGTTTCAGCAATTCCAGTATTTCCACAAGGCCCGTTTTTCAGCCTCCTGAGGCTGAAGAGGCTTCCCTGGAGCCTCCGGCGGGGAGGGGGGGGCAAAAACGGCTTCAAACAGGCTGAAAATCGGCTGGGAGGCGTGCGCATATGTATTACAGATAGGTTTGCCTAGGGTTTGCGTGCCCACACCAATGGCTCATGCGTGCCATAGGTTTGCCATGGATATATAGCATTAATCTCCCACCCTTGCCAAATTGTCTTTAATTTCGGGGTGGGGGAGTTGGCAGGGGAGACTGACAATTTTATTCATCAAACTCAGAATAGAGATGGATAGAATAGAGACGGGACCTTGGAGGTCTTCTAGTCCCACCTCCTGCTCAAGCAGGAGACACTACACCGTTTCAGACAGGTGGTTGTACAGTCTTTCCTTAAAAACCTCCAGTGATGAAATACTTAGCAACTTCTGAAGGCAACTTTGAAAGATATGGTGAAGGAGGCTCCTCTTCTCTCTCACGCCAGATAACCAGGAGGTTAAAATTGCAAGGAAATGAGTTTAGGGTTGCTAGTCAGGAAGAGTGTCCTGACCGGACAAGCCTTTAGACAGAGGAATAGGCTGCCCTATTCAGCAGTAAGATCTCTACCAAAGAGTGCAAAAAACAACACGGGAGGTCCCTCTTTCAGGGATGCCCTGATAGATCCAGCAGTGCTTAGGGGATTGGACTAGGTGGACTCTTCATACCTGGCTTCAGTTCAAGAATGGGATGAGCTCTTCTTTAAAACCTTGCTCTCTTTTAAGCTCCCTTCTTTTGAATCTATGCGAACCACAGTCAACTTGCACGTGACATCCTGTGAAGTTTCAACTAACCCTTTTTTCCCCTTCCTGGCTTTGGCAGGGATGAAAGGAGAGGCTCCTATGACTATGCTGCGGATCGTACCTATTACGAGGCTGTCCGGACACCGGGGACGTATCCAGAAGACCCTCGGAGGGAATATCCGGCTCGAGGCAGGGACTTTTACGCTGATTGGGAGCCTTACCAAGGAGACTATTATGACCCACGGTATTACGACGACCCCCGGGAATACCGAGACTACAGGGGAGACCCTTACGAGCAAGACATCAGGGAGTACAGCTACCGTCAGCGTGAGCGCAAGCGGTTTGACTCCGACCGAGAGCACGAAAGGAGGCCCTTGGAAAGGAGCCAAAGCCCCACTCATTCCCGGCGGCCACAGAGCCCCAGCGCCTCACCCTCGCAGTCAGAGCGGCTGCAGAGTGACTCTGAGAGGCGGATCTACAGTCGCTCTTCTGAGCACAGTGGCAGCTGCAGCTCCCTTTCTCCGCCCCGCTATGACAAACTGGACAAAGGACGCCTCGAGCGATACGCCAAAAACGAAAAACCCGAAAAAGAGCGTGCTTTTGAACAAGAGCGGCCGGAGAAAGACAAGCGCCTGGTGAGGAAAGAGAAGACGGAGAAGCTTGAAAAAGAGAAGACGGAGAAGCAGAAGCGCAAGGCCAAAGTGCATTCTCCCAGCTCTCCGTCTTCGGAAACTGACCCAGAAAACGAAAGGGAGCCCAGCCCCGAGAAACCGAAAAGCAGCAGCAAGCAGAGCCGGGAAAGAGCCGAGAGGGAGGGGGCTGCTAAGAACCGCCTGGATCTCATGCCATGCGTGGTACTGACCCGGGTGAGAGAAAAAGAAGGGAAGGTCCTCGACCAGCTTCAGCTGGAGAAAGTGAGAGGGAAGCTAGAGAGTGACCCCATCAAAGCCATCTTGCCTGATCAGAAAATGCAGATTTCCCAGGTGGATCAGACCAAGTCGGACCCACTGAAGCTCGACTCCATCAGAACCAAAGTGCCCAAAGAGAAGGTCCTGGCCAGCCATATTGAGGTGGTGGACAAAGATGGGAAGCTGAAGCCTAAGAAGCACCTGAAGGCAGATCCATCCAGTGAAGTGGCCTATCCGGTGGATCTAGAAAAGCTGGAGGCTCGCAAAAGACGTTTTGCCGAGGCAAACCTAAAATCTGACAAGCAAAAAATGGAAATCAAAAGAAGCATTCAGGAGGAGGAGGAAGGCCGGGTCTTTTTGAAGAAGCAGATTGATGTGTTGGAAACCGAAAGGAAGCCCCTGAGAAAAGAGGCCATTAAAAGAGAAACTAGGAAAATCAAGCTGGAAAGACTTATTAGCATGACCAGTCCCAAAGACACTACAGAGCCTGCCAGCCTTTCAGTAGGCCTTGCTTCCCGGCCTGTTCTAGAGCTCCAGGTTAGGCTGGGGGAGGCAGCTGAGGCCCTTGAGATCTCCTCCAAAAAGATAAATTCCATAAAACTGCACCACAAACATGCACAGCTTTTAGATGACCAGGGAGCGGAGAGGGATGAGATTTGGAGAAACTACTGCAGTTTTCCCGAAGAAGTGTGTGACCGTAAAGGGGCCCAGGAAAAGCCTCATTCCTCAGACGTTGAAGAGAAAATTCCCATTGACATTGATCACACCCAGAGCTACCGAAAGCAAATGGAGCTAAGCCGGCGGCTAAAGCAGCAAATGGAAATGGAGTCTGCCAAACACGAGAAGTTTGGCAGTCCCAAAAGGGACCTGGATGACTTTGAGCGACGCAGTCTGGTGCATGAAGTGGGGAAGCCCCCACAAGATGTGACGGACGACTCCCCTCCAAGTAAACGGAAGAAATCCTGCGAGGCCTTTGAGTTTGAGATAAGCACCAAGAGGGAGAGAAACTACCGAAGCTCCCGCCAGGTGAGTGAAGACTCTGAGAGAACTGCCATTTCTCCTGGCCTAAGACCTTTCCCATTCCACGAGGAGGAGGAAGTGTTGGATTCCCCAAGGCTGATTCCTTTCAAAGACGCTAAAGAATCCCCTAGAATGGAAGAAAAGGGGCCTCCGTATTCAAATGCGCCCATGGTGGAAGATGCCTTGAAATTTAACCCTTATGACTCTAGCAGGAGGGAACAGATGGTCGAGATTGCTAAACTGAAGCTCTCCGCCTTGACTTCAGAGGAGGAATCAACCCGATGGGACTCTCACATGAAGCAAGAGCCCGGGCGGGTGGACATTAGCTTCCCAAGTAGCATCGTCAAACGGGACAGTATCCGAAAGCGATCCATCCGGGATCTGGAACCAGGGGAGGTGCCCTCCGACTCAGAGGAAGAGGGCGACTTGAAGCCCCATTCTCCTAGGCCGTCTTCTTTCCTGGAGGGCTCCAGGTTGTCTTTTTTATTACGAGACAGGGACGAGAAACTACGTGACCGAGAGGAGCGATTGCCAACTTCCTTAGAGAGGAATAAATTTTACTCTTTCGCTTTGGACAAGACAATCACACCAGATACAAAAGCCTTGCTCGAGAGAGCCAAGTCCCTCTCTTCCTCAAGAGAGGAAAATTGGTCTTTCCTTGACTGGGATTCAAGATTTGCTAGTTTTAGAAACAATAAGGATAAAGAGAAAGTGGACTCTGCGCCGAGGCCGATCCCTTCATGGTATATGAAAAAGAAAAAAATCAGGCCAGATTCAGAAGGGAAGTTGGATGATAAGAAGGAGGATCACAAAGAAGAAGAACAGGAAAGGCAGGAGCTCTTTGCTTCCCGTTTTTTGCACAGCTCAATTTTTGAACAGGATTCTAAGCGCCTGCAGCACTTAGAAAAGAGAGACGAAGAGCTTGACTTCCTTTCGGGCAGATTGTATAGCAGACAAGCATCTCTGGATGGGACCAACAGCATCTCAGACTTCATGCCGGAACCCGTGGTTCTCTTCCACAGTAGGTTCATGGAGCTTACCCGAATGCAGCAGAAGGAAAAGGAAAAAGACCAGAAGCCCAAAGAAGCCGAAAAACAGGAAGACAAGGAAAACAGGCCCAAGACTCCTGAAGCCGGATCTGAGCATCACGAGCCAGAGCATAAATCGCCCATTCGTGTGGGACCCTCGCCAGTTTCCCACATTCCCCCCGAACCCCTGCCTCTTTGTCCAGAGAAAGCCGGGAGTGAGAAGCCCCTCGTGGAGGGGCCTCTTCCTTTGAGGGCGGAAAAGTCCCTAGAGCCTGGGCCTGCGGTGCTCCCTGAAGGGTTCAAGGCTCTTCCGGAGGAGCTTCTGCCTGTTAAAATTGACTCTCTTGAGTACCCCGAAGTCCCTCCCTTGGCAGATCACAGCAAAGACAGTGCCCCTTCCATGGCAGCTCCCGAGGAAGACTCCAGAGCCCTCGAAAACCATTCCTGTTTGGACACTAAACCGCCCACCCCTGGCTCTTCCTTTTCCCAAGCGCCTCTTGGGACAGACACAGAAGCTGAACTGGGCTCGCTGCCGCACAAATTGGCACCTAAATCTGAGGTGCTGCCTGAACCTAAAGAAGACCTTTCCCCCCCAGCCATTATCGTGGAGTCTGGAGCAGGCCAGAAAGCGGAAGCCCTGGCTGAGGTCCTGCCTGCCGTTTCTGATACAGAGATGGAAGCCGAGCCCCCCGTGGTAGCGAAAGACAAAAAGTTGTATAAAAACAGACGTTCGAAAACCCCTGTTCAGTCTATAGTGGCCAGTGTGGCAGAGAAACCGGCCACAAGGAAGAGTGAAAGAATCGATCGAGAGAAACTGAAACGTTCCGCCTCCCCCCGGGGGGAAACTGTGAAGCTGCTGGAACTGAAGGTGGAAACGGAAAAGGGCTCAAGGAACGCGACTAAGTCTCCAAGTGCTGCAGTAGTGGCAGAACCAGAAAACCCGGAGCCCAGTTTGCCAGTGGGCCGAACTAGGCGCAGAAATGTGAGGTCTGTTTATGCAACCATGGGAGATCACGACCTGCCATCGTCGATTAAAGAGTCCGTGGAAGTCACCAGGCCAACCAGGAAAAGGATTGAACGAGAACCCCCAGACCCGACAACTATTCCCACTCCCCCCAGAAGAGGCCGACCTCCCAAGGCAAGGCGCAAACCTGAGGAAGAAGTGTCTCCTGTCAAGGTTGAACCAGCGCAGTCACAGGAGGCAGAAGAAGTTGAAGGGAAAGAGACAGTAGACATCCCGAAGCCGGTGGAGGGGTGGCGCTCACCCAGATCGCAGAAACTGCTCCACAGCCAGACGCTGGTGGCTAAAAAGGGGAAGAATGAGCCGAAGGTAGAGGCGTCCCCGGAGCCCGAGGAGTCCCTTGATCTCCCTGGCCAAGGGCCGCACATCAGTGAGAACTGTGGCAAGCTCAAGGCAGAGAAGGAGACGATCCCACAGGAGCCAAAGCGAGAGCGGAAGGAAGTGGAGATGTCTAAAAATACCTCCGAAGTCTGCCCTGTTGAAATTGTTGAAAGGAAATTTATTCCAGATAAAGCTACCAAGGCCAAAAGGGGACGGTCCAGGAGCATCAAGGCGGTTGATAAAGCATCTCTGATTAAAAGCCTAAAAAACATCGAGATCCGTCTTAACGTGGATGAAGTGAAAGGGGCGCTACGGCCCAGTGAGGAGGAAGGGGAGCTCTTGCCCTCCTTCTCAGCTAAAAGCAAAAGCCCCCTAAAAGAAGACAAACTCTCTCCACAGCTCCCAAAGAACGAGGCCGAAGACCCTCTCCAGGACACCAGGAAAGAAGCCGCCAGCGAATCGGCCCAGTCTCCCGAGGCTGACCAGCTGGCCAAGCAGATTGAACTTGAGCAGGCCGTGCAGAACATTGCCAAGCTGACGGAAGGCCCGGCGATTGCGGCCTACAAGGAACAACAGGCGGCTGAGGTGTCCGAAGTTCGCCAGGAGGAAGAAGGTGATAAGCCCGCCCACCAGGCCAGCGAAACGGAGCTGGCGGCTGCCATAGGGTCCATCATCAATGACATCGGTGCCGAGGGAGAAGGCTTTGCCGCTCCACCGACATACCCGCCTGAGCCCGAGGCAGACCTGCCCAGCGAACCCTTGGTGTTGCCTTCTGCCCGAGAGGACATGGAGCCCGAGACAGACCAGGCAGTCAGCAATATCTTAGAAGCAGAAGCTGCCTCAGGAGAAACGCCGGGCCCCGGCTCAGCTGCAGGGATGGAAAGCAAAGAAGCGGAAGTCAGCCTAAGTGAATCCTCCAATTCTGCTCAGGAGGCAGAAACCTCCCAGGAGGCGGAAGGCTCTCGGAAGGAGCGTGGACGCCAGAAGTCCACACGGCTCAGGCGCAAGCGGAGCACCAGCAAGAAAGACCTGGCGGAATTTAGGACGCTTGAGCCTGAGAGAGCCCAGAGCAAATCCCCCAGTGTCTCAGAAGCAACGGGGACCCCCGAAGGGGCCATGTCAGATGACAGCCAGGGAAAAGCCTTCCCACCGGCAGCCCCCTCCCGCCTGGTAATTCCCCAGGCAAGCGTGGCTGGATCCCCAGAAGCAGCTTCGCAGGATGCCCTTAGACGCCCTGAGAGGGGGCCCAGTCCCTCAGATGGGTTGCTCCCCTTGGTTCCCGTGGACGAGGGAAGTCAGGGCAGATTCCGACTGAAGCCGGCAGCCGAAAGCCTTCCCATTCCCCCTCCGGATGGCCCCCCAAGCGCACCTTTGCCCACAGTTCCCGCTGCGTCAGCAGTAAAGCTTCCCCCCGTGGTCCAGGCTGGCATGGTCCCTCTGCATCCCAGCACCACCAAGGTGACCGAGTGGATTGTGAAGCACGAAGAGGCTCGGTCCCGGTCCACCCCACCGCCAGCTCTTCCCCCTGACACGAAAGCATCGGACATAGACCCCAACTCCAGCACTTTGCGCAAGATCCTGATGGAGCCCAAGTACGTGCCTGCCACTGGTGTGGGCGCCTCCACGCATGTCACCACAGCTATAGTTGAACCTGTGAGCGCCTCTCGTGTGGAGGAAACGCCCCCTCGCCCTCCGGCAGACGTTTCCAGGCCGGGTCTCGGAGAGAAGTCCCCCGTTCCTACTGCAAATAACTTGGAACTGCCAGTTGCAGAGGCCCCCATTTTGGCCGAGAAAGAGAAGACGGTTGCTGTCCTGACCCCCAAGGCGACTTCCGTGATCAGCAGGATGCCCCACAGCATTGACCTTGAGGAGACTCCCAGGATCACCCTGGTGAAACAGGCCTCGCAGCCCCAGACGTGCCTGGTCGCCGCCGTTTCCCCCAAATACAAGCAGAGGCCCAGTCCCAACGACAACAGCAGGTTCCACCCGGGCTCCATGGCTGTGATTGAGGACCGGCCAGTGGAAACGGGCTCTAGCCCAGGCCTTCGCGTCAACACTTCCGAAGGTGTGGTGCTCCTGAGCTACTCGGGACAGAAGACGGAAGGCTCCCAGAGGATCATTGCAAAAATTAGCCAGATTCCCCCAGCCAGTGCAGTGGACATTGAATTTCAGCAGTCTGTGTCCAAGTCCCAGATTAAGCAGGAGTCCCTCGTTCCCTCTCAGTCGATGCCAAAGGGCTCCCCGGCACCTGTGGGCTATGGGAGCTCCTCTACCCCGGCCTTGGTCCTGGGGGGCCAGCAGTACAACCCTTCCCCTGTGCTTCCCTCCGTCAAGCCAGAGCGCGGCAGCAGCAGCTCGGAAAAGTCAGATTCTGTCCAGGCAGCTGCTGCTCAGTCCTGCCCAGTGAAAGTGCTTTCCTCTCAGTCGGCTAACACTCCCTCCATCCTGGTGCATAACCAGATGGTCCTCTCTCAAGCCATCGCCTCTTCCACCAAGAAGCTTCCGGATCCTACGTCTCTGAAAGGGGAGAGCAAACCCCTTCAGCCCTCCAACCTGAGCCCCGGGGTGGGTCCTCACCATCCTTCCTTGTCTGGCAAGTTGTACCCTGAAGCCAACCATGTGAGCAGTGGGCCGGGAGGTCCTGCCGACAGAGCCGTGTCTCACTTGGGGGTGGCCAAGCAGGAGCCGCTCTCCCCCCGCACCAGCGGCCACTCACCATCTCCCTTCCCGAGAGCTTGTCACCCCGGGGGCCCTGCTTCCCCAGCATTGTCAGGGAACAACTCCATGCTGGGCCTTCAAGGCTCCCCTTGTCCAGGGATCCCCATGCCCCAGTACATCTCCAGCATGCACCCAGAGCAGTCCGTCATCATGCCCCCACACAGCGTGACCCAGACGGTGTCCCTGGGGCACCTCTCCCAGGGCGAAGTGCGCATGAACACCCCTCCGCTGCCTGGCCTTTCCTACAGCCTCCGCCCTGAGGCCCTGCACTCGCCCAGGGCCCCTCTGCAGCCGCAGCGCTCCAGCACTCCCCAGCCGGCCCCCATCAGGGAGATGGTCATGCCGCCTCTGTCTTCCCAGCACGCCTCCGAGGAAGAGATGCACTACCACCACCCGGCGTGCCGGGGCTCGGCCCCCGTGCAGTCTGACGTGCTGGTCATGCAGCCGGACTACCGTGTGCATCCAGCGGGCATCCGGCTTGACCAGTACAATGTTCCTCGCGATGTGAGAGTCATGATGCACCCGCATATGGCCGGAGTGGGCAGCGAGCATCACCAAGAGCCTCGGCAGTCCAGGACGCCGGAAGGAAGGTCTGTGAAAACGCCTCCGTCCACCAAGGCAGGCAAAGAGACGCCCAAGGCCTCCGAAGTCAAGATGGCCCACTCACCCCACAGCGAATCCCGCCTCCTCAGTGGCCAGCTCCCAGGACTGACCTTGAGCCAGCCGGTGGTCGTGCCTCACGGGGTGCAGATGATGCACCCCAGCGGAACCACCTTCCACGATTATCGGCCGGTGTACGGGGACATGCGAAGCTACCACCCAGCAGCTCAGCTTAGCCACCCTCCGTTTTCTGGGGGATCACCGATCGGGCTTCCTTCCCGGAGCATGACCCCCTCCCAGGTAAGCCCAGGGGTGGAGTTTCTGCTTCAGTCCAAGGCCCTCGTGGGTAGGAAGGGTTGCCCTCGGTCAACGGCCAAAGCAGGACCCTGCTGTCCCAGGATAGTCACTGCTGCAGCTCACAGTTCAAGCGTAAGGCAAGCACCTCCCCAAGAGCAGCTAGAGTGAACAGCCCAACAGCCAGAGAAGGCGAGCGGGTTGGCTTCCTGTTCAGTCCTTGTGCACAAGTTGCTCCAAGAAGGACCAGGCGTCCCCTGCCCCTTGCCTAGGGCATTCCTAAGAGACCATCCCCAGCTTAGCCTGGGCCGAAGGGAGGAGTGGGCAGGGAGCTGCCTTGGGGACTTGGCGGGTGGACCTTGGGCTTCTGGTTGAGGGGAGTGAGGTCGTCTTGAATCTGGTCCTGCCTAAGAGCTGGAAGGGCCAGCCTGTGCGTGAGGGGGCTTCTGTCTAACGCAACTCCTTTTGCTCCTGTCTCCCAGGGTCTGCCTGAAGGGGAACATTTGCACCCCAACCAGCCAGCTCACAGCAAAACTCCTCAGATCTCCCAAGAGCCTAAAGGAGCCCAGGCCACAGGGCCAGACCCTTCCCTCCATCCAGTGGTCAATAGGCATGTCCAGCAGATGGAGCCCCACTTGCTCCCGAGCCAGACCTCCTCCTACCCTTCTCCCGTCACCACATCTGTGAAGCAGGAGCTCCCCTCTTCCCATCAGGCTCAACTTCCGAAGCTGACCCTTTTTCCAACCACGGCTGGGCCCGGGGCAACTCCAGGACTGACCTTAGCCCGGTCCGAATCGCAGTCGGCCTTGAAGCAGGACTCTGCTGGTCACCCAGTTGCCCAAAGACCAGTGGACATGGTCCAGCTGCTGACGGTGAGCCTTGCCATCCATCTCTGGAAGGGGAGAGGGACTCCATCCCAAAGAGTTTTGTGGGGAGAATCAGGGGCTGGGTGGGGGGAGGGGTGATGAGAGTGGCCTTTTTCAGCTCAACCACTGGGGATTAACCTTCCTGTGCTCTTCCTTGGGTTGGCAGAAGTATCCCATTGTGTGGCAGGGGCTGCTGGCCTTGAAGAACGACACCGCAGCTGTTCAGCTGCACTTTGTTTCTGGGAACAACGTCCTGGCACACCGCTCCTTGCCAGCCCCGGAGGGCGGTCCGCCCTTGAGGATCGCCCAGCGGATGAGGCTAGAAGCCCCGCAGCTAGAAGGGGTGACCCGCCGGATGATGGTAAGAATCAAGCCCCGGGACTGAAGCCTGCCTTCATTCTCTCTGTTTGGCCAAGTCTTTAGGCACTTTTCTAGGCCAGTGGTTAACGCTGGGCGGGTTTTGGTGGAAGGAATATGTGCCCAGCCCTGTACTTTCCGAAAAGCAAAAAGGGCGCAAAACCCGCCTCCTGTAAGAAGCTCATCGCTCTACCATGACCACGTCCACCTGGGTGGATATCAGGAGAGTTCAGAGCCTCCACCTAGAGACGTGGGACTCGTGAACGAAAGCTGGAAACACTGGAGGAAGTTCAGCTTTCAGGCTCTTAGCCTCGGCCTTGGTTTCCCCTGGGTTTGCAAGGTCAGTCAGGGTGGCAGGGTATGTGTCCCTGGCTCAAAAAGGGACAGCGATAGGAAAACTCAACGCCTCTTTCCCTGACCATCCTGAGGATGCTCGTTTGGGGGTCAGAATGGTTCTCGGATTTTGGTCATCTTGAGGGGGTTTCCGGGGGTGCCTGAGGGATGTGCTCCTCAGTGGCCCTGGGCCTGCGTGGTGTCTTTCAGGTGGAAAGCGATTACTGCCTGCTGCTGGCTCTGCCTTGCGGCCGAGACCAAGAGGACGTGGTAAACCAGACCGAGTCGCTCAAGGCAGCCTTTATTAGCTACCTTCAGGCCAAGCAAGCTGCCGGCATCATCAATGTTCCCAACCCCGGCTCCAACCAGGTAGGGAGAGGAGGAAAAGTGGGTGGGTGGGTGAGAAGACGACACCCTTTCCTTCGGCTCCTGCATCAAAGGGAAAGATGTGTAGCCCTGGCCTGCTAGGGCATCCTGGGAAAGGGATGGGCGAAACGGAAGAGGGTTCCTTGAAACATGGCCGTCTAGGCAGGCCGAACGGAGCCAGACGTGGTTCGTCCAGGATGGCAGGTCTTTTGGGGAGCTCCAGTTCTCGGCCTTTGCTCTGAGCCAGCCACCATTCCCAATAAGGCGCCTTCTCAAAAGACAGGGATTCCCAGAACTCAGCTGGGCGAGCAGCAGGTGCCCACCAGGAGGCAGTGGAGCTGAACTGCCCGCTGGGAAAGAGTCACTCCATGCATTGGGATTCCTCGGCCAGGACGGTGGCCCACGCCGGCCCTCGGTGTCCTGCTAGAGCAGTCAACGGTGCCTCTTATGCTTGCTTCCTCCCTCCCGGGTTGCTCTTTCCAGGGGCTACGTCCAGGCTTCGGGGAGTTGACAGTTTCGTCTCTGGTTCTCTCTCTTCCAGCCTGCTTACGTTCTCCAGATCTTCCCGCCATGTGACTTCTCCGAGAGCCACCTCTCCCGCCTGGCCCCGGACCTCCTGGCCAGTATCTCCAACATCTCTCCCCACCTGATGATTGTCATTGCGGCAGTTTGAATGACTCAGCGGGAAACGGACAGTTGCCCTCCCTTGGCCCTGCGGCAGGAGGAGAGAGAGAAAGTGAACAAAGGAAGAAGGGACCGGATCCTCCCATCCTGCCGGGCCTCCGTCGAACCCTCGTGGCAGGCAGGCAGGCGGAAATCGGGGGTGGTTCCCACGGCCTGGAATGTTTACAGATGGGCTTCGATGAAGATGGACCTTGGAGGCACCCCAGAGGCAGGCTGAGCCCAGGTGGCGGTCTCCTCCTGGGCCTGCTTTTTTTTGACCGCTAACTACGAGGAAAAGAAAAAAAAAAATGAGGAAGAGGAGGAACCGGAACTGCCTTTGCACTAAATTTGCGACTTTGGACCTTTGCACAGTTGAAGAGTTGTTGTGGTATGCTAGATGGATGTCTCAATACACACACAGCAGCTGGCGGCGTGGACTCTGGACTGCAGGACCTTCCGCTCCAGTCTGTGGGTCAAGGAGCATTTCACGCTCTCCGGGAAAAAATCCCCACCCTTTACTTTCTGCTGCCTTCCCCGTCCCTCATCCCTGCGGTTTTCCTCCTCCCTCCTGGATGTACAGTTTACACTGAAAGCAAAACCAAGCCTAAAAAGGAGAGCTGTTTTCCCTTCTTGGTGGTATTATGCAGGACTCCGTGGGTGTGTGTATATATAAATATAGAGAGAGATATATATATAATATTTTATAAAATATAATTATAAAATGTATAATTATATTCTATAAAATATTTAAAAAAAAAAAACTCTAAAGAAATCTGATCCCCCACAACATACTTTTTTTTTAATCTGTGCCAAAAAAAGATGTGTTTTCAAAGAAAATCTTATTTTCATACTCCGACTTTGTATTTGTCACTCATTTGTAAGTGCGCTTCATTTAGTCCTGGGCCTCCCCCCCCCACCCTCCGCTCCGCCCATGGAAGGTTTCACCCACTGTACAGACTTTTTAATCTGCCTTCTCTCTGGTCCTTCTACTCCTAAGACTTAATTTATGGAACTGTTTTCTCAGCGCAGTTTTGTTTTGTGTGTCCATTGGAATACAGACTTTTATTAAAAAAAGACAAAACACCCTGGTGTTAACCGTTCTCTGCAGGAAATTGGGGTGTCTAAGGCTGCTTTGGGTAAGGCACCGTTCACCTCTTTCTCCCCATGAAGAAGCAGCCGTGACTTCGCCCTTCCAAGGCTGCCAGGAGCCTTTTCGGCTGGTTTTCAGGATCTGGTTGACGGAACAAAAGCCTCCTGCGTTCTTCTGGGAGACTCGACTGAAGAAGCAAAGCTAGGAAAAGCCTTGGCTGGAGAAACAGAACCCGGCCAAAGCAAGTTTTCCTTTTAAACATAGAAAATAACAGCCTTTTTTTATTTCTTCTTTTTCTCAGTATTAACACAGATGTAGTCTCTCCAATACAGAAATATTTTTTTTTTTTATACACCAGTTTCCATGTAGCCTTCGTGGCTTTAAATAGCGGTTTGGGAGCGATGCCGGAATGTTCAGGCGATGGGAGGCTGCGGGCCGGTTGGAGCGGCCTCTCTCGGGGCACAAAGGAGCACTTCCCCCCACCCCCACCCCCAAGCTGCCTCCTTTGGGCATCAGTCTTGTTGGCGGAGCAGCGCTTGCCATCACTCTCCAGCTGGTGGGGCCTCTGGCAAGGCTGGCGACACTTCGCTGCCATCCCGTGCCCGGAAGAGTAGCTCTCCCGACGGGATAACCTGCTCGCCATGCCAAGAGGTGGTAGCATTGTACTGTTGGTAAAAGTCTGTGTCCGCCTGAAACATGACCAGGGCTTGGGCTGTGTGAATGCGCACATGCTGAGCCAGGCTGTTGGCATCCAGGAACTTCTCTCCGCAGGAATCGCAGGCGTAGAGGATTTGGGTGTTGGGGTCTAGAATGGTAGGCACATGGCAGGATTTAGGTTCGGAGCCCCTCATCCACCCCTCACTTCCCCTTCTCCCATCAAGAAGGTCTACCCAGGAAGCCAGCATCCTATCCTCTCTGCCCCCCCCCCCCCCCCCGGGACTAAAAGCCTTCTCTGTTTCAGAAGCGGATCCCTGGACTTTTTGCCTGGTAGGGTGCTGGCTCCCCTCCCTGTGGCAGTTTTAATTTGCTTGGGAGAGGCTGCCTGGCCCCCAAAAGGGAGAGCGGCCAACGCACCTGCTTCTTGGACCTGTTTCACAGCCTTGGTGATCTCGGCCTTGAGCGCTTCCGTCTCGTCCGCTGTGACAGGAGCTGCGACAGGAACAACTAAAGGAGAGGATGTCCCAGTCAGCATTGCTCCCAGGTAAGAAGGCAGGGCTGGCTTCTCTCTCTCTCTCTCTCACACACACACACACACACACACAGCCGCTCAGCCCCTGGTCTGGGAAGTGGTGGGGTGAGGCAGGATACAAATCACACACAGATGTGGCACCAAGGCCAGCCAGATGAGTGCAAAAAAAAAAAGGGAGGGGCTGCCTTTACACACCGGTGAGCTGGGTGACTGCTGTGGCGGCTAGAGCTTCCGTGGCCAGCGTCACCATCTCCTCCGAGGCCACGGTGACGATGTTGAGATCGTCGCCTTCGCTGGGCTCCAGGAGCTTCATCCCCGCTTTGCCTTGGTGGACGGTCTTGACGTGGGAGCGGAGATTATCCACCCGGTTGAAGCCGCGGCCGCACTTGTCGCACAGGAATGGCTTTTCCCCTGCGTGGAAGGGGGCAGGGACGGAGAGGGGCTGCGTCATGAGGGAGGGGCCAGGTGCGCAGCTGACACTGCTGGGCGGCTGGCTGGCTCCTCCCCCACTCACCTGTGTGGATGATGAAGTGCTTGGACAGGTCTCCCACATTGACGAAAGCTTTGCTGCAGACGCTGCACTTGTGAGGGCGGATGTTGTCGTGATGGCGGATGTGATTGGCCAGTTGGCTGGACTGGACAAATCTGCAAGGGAAGGTCAGCGGATCTTCCAAGTCAAGATCCCCTGGAAGTAAGAGCTGACAGGGCAGATCCAAGAGGGAGCCGGGGGGGGGGGGTGAAGCCAAGCTTGCAAGAGAGCCCCCCTCACCTTTTGCCGCAACGTTCACAAACGTAGGGTTTCTCCCCCGTGTGTTGGCGCACGTGGGCTATTAGAGAGCTGGCCTGGGTGAAGGCTTTCCCACAAATGATGCACTGGCAGGGCTTCTCGCCTACGTGGGGGGGAGAGAGAGAAGAGAGAGTGCAACCCCTGTTCTTGGGCCACGGGTGCCATCTCACTCCCGTGAGTCGTGGGTCAGCCTGGCAGAACAAGGACCCAGTGCTCACCACGCGGACGCGCGCTTTGTCACTACACAGATGTATGCCAGTTTTGGAGGCTAAAAGTGGTGGCTTTCTGCGTTTTCGGAAAAGCTCACAACCGTAAGATCATTTGGGATGCAGGCAGAGGGCTTTTGCTGGTTGAGTTTTTCAGTATTACAGCATCACAAAGCAACAAAGTTCAAAATGACACACACACACATTAAAAAAAACAGTCAAACCCCAAAATCAAACCTATTTCCTGTTTTACTGAATGTCTCAGAGATGAGCCAGGTCCAGAGAACAAAGCTCTCTTCTGTTTTCAATGTTGTACCACAAAAATGTAAAGCATTCATTTAACAACCTGGCTACAGATACACACACACACACCCTTTGTGGATCCTGAAGAAATCCCTTGACTTAAGTACTAGTCTTGGCTGCAGACCGGCCATCCATGCACCAGGGCTCTCCTGCCTTTTCCTGGCCCGTCTCCCTCCAGAGACAAGTGGGGTCCCATTGGGGAGCTCCTCCTGCCGAGACTGAAGTCCTGAAGGAACAGCTCAAGATGCTGGGAGTGGGTGGGAACAGGGGGGCACATGCCCTGAAGCCCCAGCCTCTCTGGCAGAGA
This sequence comes from Hydrophis major, assembly GCA_033807585.1. NCBI lineage: Eukaryota > Metazoa > Chordata > Lepidosauria > Squamata > Elapidae > Hydrophis > Hydrophis major. The sequence continues at coordinate 10,343,508 of CM066342.1, forward strand.
GGGCCCTTCCGCAGCCTCAGCTGTCGCTGCAACTGGAGTCCACCCAGACTGCCAGGCCCCAGACTCACCTGTGTGGATGCGGACATGCCGCTGGAGAGCCCCCGGGTCGGCAAACTGGCGCTGGCAGTGCACGCAGATGTACGGTTTCTCTCCACTGTGGATGCGGAGATGCCGCTTCAAGTTACCTTCGGAGGAGGAAAAGCAAAGCCGCTCGAGGTTGCCTACGGTGGGGAAGCCCCTGCTGCCACCGTCCCCATTTGGGCTCAGGCCTCCCGGGCAGCTGGCCCTTGTCTGAGCATCCTCGTACCTGAGGTCGTGAACTGCTTCCCACACTCGCGGCACTTCAGCGGTCCATCTGCAATGTGGATCTTCAAGTGGGCTTTGAGGTTCCCCACCTAACCGGCAGTTGTGAGAAGCTGGTGGTGAGAGGTAGGCGGCCGTATCACCTTGCCCCCACTCCAGAGCGCTGCCCCAGACCAGGGAAGGTGGCGTCCCTTGCCTTCTCCTCACCTGGTTGAACATCTTCTCGCAGTGAGGGCACTGGTGCTCCTTGTCGGTGTCGTGCGTCTCGAGGTGCCGCATTTTGGAGGTGGGGTCAGAGAAGGAGCGTCCGCAGTAGTCGCACTGGTAGGGCTTCTCCCCGCTGTGCACCAGCTGATGCCGCTTCAGGTTGCCCGAGGTGGTGAAGAGCTTTCCACAGTCCTCGCAGCGGTACCTGGCCTCCCCTGTGTGGCGCTTCTTGTGCAGGTTCAGCAGGCTGAGAAGGCGGTAACTCTTGCCACACTCCTCGCAGCTGTAGGGCTTGAGGGGGCTGCAGGGCGGAAGAGGCGCTGCCATCGGACAGCCTTTGCAGCACGACCACCCCGAGATCCTACGGACGGCCATCCCCGAGACAGTGCCAGAGTTGGAGCCTCCTTGCCCCTGGTCTCCCTCTTTGGGATGCCCTCCCCTCGCCCTCCTTCCCTTGTCCGCCCTCCCACCTGTGCGTCTTCTCGTGCGCTTTGCAGGCCGCGGGGTCCGAAAAGGCCTTGCTGCATTCCCGGCAGGAGAAGGGCTTCTCTCCCGTGTGGATGCGGATATGGCGCTTGAAGTTGCCCGTGTGGGTGAACGCCTTTCCACAGTCCTTTGGAGGAAGCAAAGGCACCGCTGGCCACCCTCGCCTCCAGCACGCTGCTGCCCAGCCCACAGTGGCCTGCCCACGAGCGTTCACCCAGTAGCCCTGGCTTGAGCCTTTCCCTTCCCTGCCTGCCCAGCTGCCCCTCTGCCAACCCAGCCACGCTCAGGGTCCTCACGCCTCTTTCCACCCTTGGCCGAGCGGTTGTTGCCTCTACTGCAGGAAGAGAGAAGAGCAGAAATGCCATCTGGACCCTTCCCCTAACTTGGGGCCAGGGGAGAATGAGAGTTTGGTCTGGAAAGGAAAGCAGGCAGCAGAGGCGAAGACCTGGCCAGGTGCCTCCACCTGCATTTGGAGGCAAAGGGCCTCCAACCTGCTGGGCTCACTCCCTTCTTGCTGGGCCTGCGGCTGTTGGCGGCAAGGGTGCCGCTGCCGTCTGCTCTCACCGACTTTCGCCCCTCAGCTCCCACCCGAGGGGCTTTGGCTCCCACCCACCACAGCAAGGATCGCACATGCCTGATGCTTTCGGAACGGCTCTCCTGGGGCAGTTCACAGGCCTGCAGCTCACCTCACACTTGTGGGTCACGGAGCCGTACGTTTTGGATTCTGTCCTGTCGCTGTATGTCCCCGAGCGCAGCAGCCTGGCCTCTCCCGTGTTTTCCTGCCCAGAGTCGGTGCCTCCAGACTCAAAGTCCTCGGGGACGCTACCGTTGTGCAGCAGGGTCAGTTCGGGCTCCTCGGCCGTCTTCCCGTTGCCCTCCACCTCAGAAGGCGGGTCTTCCTCCTCTTCGCGTCCTTCCAGCTCCACCTCCATCTCCACAGGGACTTTCAGCATTGGAAGGTCTGCAGGAGCAAGGAGGCAAGGCAGGGCTCAAAGAGAAAAAGTGGCAGCAGGTTTTTTCCCCCCGAGGCTGCCCGAAGGGCCACTCAGGAGCTGACAGCCGCTTCTCTACTAAGAAGGTCTCCAAGACCAGCCCCAGAAAGGAAAAAGAAGCAGTCAGAATGTGATGGATTCAGCACAACTCCCTCAGAACGTAAGTCAGCCGAGGGGCTGCCTGCCAAGGTTGTCAGCAGCTGTGCTTTCGGATGCTTGGCACAAGATTTGCGTTTTCCACACCGCCCTTGGGCACCTTAAGCGTGATGGATTTCTCACTCTCTCAGTAACCTTCCATCCCCTGCCTTGGTGCTCTCACCAGCCTCCCTGGCCTGAGTGGGAAAAGTGGAGATGGGTCTGCTCTCTTCGTGAGGGGAGAGGCCGAACTGCAGCTCCTCCGGCGGTCCCTCAGTCCCGGCGGGGAATGCTGTGCCTGCATCTGGAAAGAAGCACCAAGTTGGCAACATTTTACGAGACGCCGGAGGAGTCAGGGAGCAGAAAGGGAGCCAGAAGAGGAGGTTGCTCTCGGGGGGCAGAGCAGGAAACCCAAGCGCTGGAGTGGTTTGGCTCGCAGGGAAACAGGAAATAAAGGTGTTTAAAAGTTATGGCCAAAGGAGTGGGGCTTCCCTTTATGGCAAGAGAACTGCCCACTCAAGCTGGGCGATGGGGAACTCGGTCGGGGCAGAGTTACTACTGTGGAACTCTCCCTGACACAATTTTCCCACTTGCCACAGGTCAAGAAGAAGCAAGACATCATTTGAGATTTTCAAGTTCTCTTGAGATTTGGGAGAAACCAGGAAGAAGATCAAGAGAAAAAGGTTGTTTTTCTCCAGCGCTTTTTCCCCATTAACCCTGCAACTGTGCTTCTACCTGGCCTTGGACCAGCCTCGCTCCCTTCCGCCACTATCGCCTCGTCTTTCAGGTCCTCTGCAGGATGGGCCACTTCAGCTGGCTGGAGGCTGCCAGAGGAGGTTTGCTCCTCCTGCTCCCTGGGGGCTTCCAACTCCATTTTGTGCCTGCTGTTGGTTGGTTTCTCCTGCCCTGGGATGGGGTGGGGGGAGAGAGAGAGAGAGAGAGAAAGGAAGCCAAGGCGACTGACCATTGAGGCCTCTCCAGCCAGAAACCCAGCAAGCCAGACAACCGGTGGCAACCTCCCCATGTTGGAGACCAGTCCAAAGATCTGGTCCAGCTGACCATGCTTTTTCCCCATTCAAGATCAGCAAGAGACCAACCTTACCATTTCCACTACACCTACAGAAAGCGGGCATCAGCAGATTGTCAGTCTAGGATGGCCCTCCCTGTTCATCATAAAAGCTAACGCTTCTGGCTCATCGTAGCTGCTCGTCTTAATAATAATTGGCCCCAAATTTCCAGTACATTTTAAGAAAACTAGAGTGGCCAGAACAGTCTTGGGTGCATCGCATCCCCCGCCACGCTTCCAACAGAACCAACTCAATGGTGCTTTGAGACCAGGAGAGTGAAATCAATCCTGCTCCCCCCGGCCCCCAAAGACCCAGCCTCAAGCTAGGAAATTGGGGGCAGTGGTGCATTTAACCGTTAAGCAGACTAAGCATGTGCTTTGAGCACCAGGCTCAAAGAGGGCACCACAAAGTTGAGAATATGGCTCCGTTTGTGCAGTATGTACAAAGGAAGGGGGCAGCAAGATTTGTCAGTGCTTCCTCTCCGACAGGCCCAGGGGTTTGGGTGGTCCTGGGGGCAAGAAAAGGAACTGAACCCAAGGACAGGAAAGCGCCCTACCAGCCACTGTGGGGATCTCCAGGCCAACTGGGGGCGAGAGGGCCCTCAGCGTGCTGCAGGCGTGGACGACCTCCTGCATCTGAAGGAAGCTGCCCACAGCCATGACGTCCTCCACGTTCTCCGGGCTGAGGGTCAGCTTGGCCGTGTACATGAATTCCAGCACTTGTTCCAGACCTGCATAGGACACCCAACAGCCAGAAGGTGAGTGCTGGCAGCGTACTGCCGATTTCCCCCCCTCTGCCATCCCCCAGCATCTGCTCAGGCCTGCTTTATCAAGGCTGCTGGAAGCCTGGAAGCCTGGAGGAGAAGGGATCAGGGAGAACTCAAGGCTGGCATCCTGCTCCTCATCCAGGCCAACTGCTCCAGTTGGCCCCTCACTCCAATCTCCCCTCCGAGCACCAGGACACTCCCAAATCTCCTATCTGGGGGAGACTGGGGGACTTTTGCACCCACTGAAAGGTGCTGGGGGGATATATAAGCCTAATAAGGCAGGGAGGCTTCAAGGGTGCCAGCCTCCAGTCTGACTGCCCTGGTTAGGGAGCTCCTACCTGCCGCATTGCTGATGTCCAGGTGCACCACGTCCTTCTGGTCCACGAAGAGCATCCTGAAGTATTCGCTGCAGGCCGCCAGCACCGCCTTATGGGCCTTGAAGTCGATGCCATCCACCACGAAGGTGCAGTCGCACAGCAGGCCCAGCTGCCGCTGCTGGTTCAGCTGCTCCAGGACTTGGTGGCTGTGCTGCGGGAAGTCCATGGCTGCGGAGAAAAGCATCAGGGGCGTCCGGCGCGGCTCGCCGATGCTCCGCCGCCGCCGCCGCATCCCCGCCGAGCGATCAGGCCAAGCCCGGAGCCCCTTGGCCCGGCCTCTTAGCCTGGCCTACCCCGGAAGGCTGTTGTGTCGCGGGGAAGGAAGGGCCCGCGCGAAAGGCTTGCATCGCATCCCCTCCTGTATCCCCGCACGAGGTTTCCGCCGCCCGCCCGGCCTGCCTGCCTTCCCGGCGATCGTCGGAAAGGAGACCGCGGTCGCGCCCCAACCCTTCCCGCACCCCGAGGAGCTGTCCGCGCCGCGGCTTCTTCGCCCGATCTCCGCCTGCGGACGGGCGGCGGACAGGCGGCCCCGCTCTCAGGCCCCGACCCCGGCGCTGGGCGGGCGGAGGGAGCCCGGGGGCGCTCCCCTCCCTCTCGGCCCCGCACCTGCCATCCCACGAGCGTCACATCATCCCGACGGCGGCGGCGATCATGGTGACACGGAACAGACAAAGGGCGCCGCCATTTTGCGCCCGGGCGGAAGCGGCGCTAGAACGGAGGGTGCCCACTTTCTACGGCGCGCCGCGGGCTAAACCCGTTTCCTCCCGCCCGCCTTCCTCCCCGCGCAGGCGCATTAGCCTCGCGGCCCGCCTCGAACCGAGCCGCTGCGCAGGTCCCGTCACCATGACAACAAAAGCGCGGATGAGGCTCCGGCTGGGCCTGAAGCCTCCGGGAAACCATCCGCTTTCTCGGCTCCCCCGGAGACCTCGGCCGCCTCGCCCTCCCTCCACTCCTCCACCCCACCCCCAAAGTAAAACCGCCTCGGCAGCTGCCGGAAGGCTCGGCGGCTCCTGGGCTGCTCCCGTGTTTTGCCAACAGAGCCGTGTGGATCCTGTCAACAGTGTTGCCCGGCGTGTGATGTGAAGGGGGGGGCGCTCCCCTCCCGGGCCGGCTGCCTCTTTTCAACGGGCTGCATTTCTCCTCCCTCGGGATGGATGGCACCCCTCCCCCTCCTGGCCTCCCCACGGCAACAGCAGCCACAACAGCCCTGCGAGGTGGGCTGGGAGCGCCTTTATCCCCCCAGAGCCAGCAGCCTTGGGGAGGGGGGGCAGGGGGAAGCCCTGCGGGGCTTGTCTCCCCTCAAGCGTGGAAGTTGGGGGGATCTGGGGGGCGGGGGGGAGGAAGAAGACGGTGATCTCTATTCAGGCCGCCTCAGAGGCGTCTTGGCGAGCCTTTCTTCCAGGGCAGGGTGGCTGGGCCGGGCCTGGAATGGTCCCCTTTGCCCCCCCCCCTCAGCCCACCCTGGCGAGGAGCCCACTTGGAGGGCCTTTGTCAGACGGCTCTATTTCCAGACCATGACTCACTTCTTCCCCGGCCTACCTCTTTGGCCTTTAAAAACTCTGTGTTGTGTGTGTGTTGGATGCAACACAAGGACAAAAGCTCCCTCCTTTCTTGCTCCCTTCCTTTCCTCCCCCCCCCCCCAAATCATACACATTCACACAGCCAAAGTCAGCGCGTGACTTGCAAGAAAGTATTTTCCTATAATTAAACGTTTTACTTTTCGTTTTACATCATTTCATTCCCCTCAACTTTCACTTGTGGGTGTAGCTGGATTTGGAGGTAGGGTACAAAGACAGGGGAGGGGGAAGGGGGGAAAAAACCCCTGAATCTAGCATATTTTATAATATAATATCATAACATTTTAACTTGAATGCCTCAAGAGGTATGCAGTAATCCTAAATAAGTTCACCAGAGGTAAACTCCGCTTTGCGATTGACTTCCTACTGTATAAATTTCATATTGCATCCTCTCTCCTTTTTTTGTTTTTGTTAGCAACATGTCCCTTCAACGCTTCAAAACATTAAATTGCTGGCTGCAGAAGTGGAAAATTCAGCTCCAGCTGCCTTCCAGCTTTGCTGTTCCTGCTGGCGAAAAGCGATGGCGTTCTTTCCCCCTTTCAAAGGGGGAGTGGGGGAAGGGCAGCTTTGGCCTGCTTGGGGTCTTTGCCGGCATCCCTTTAACCTTCAGCCGTGGATGACAAACCAAAACATCTCTTATTGACGGGCAACACAAGGACAGATCTACTTTCCACCCCCCCACACCCAGCCCAGCCCAGCCTGGCTCCCTTCCCGCTCTCCCAAACTGCTCCTGGAACTCAGATCTTAATCTCAGTCCTGTAGGTTTGCTGCACTGGCTCCGATGGCTTGGTTGGACGTCGCCTTGCCTTGACGGTCAGGCAGCCGTCTGCCCCTAGGGTGGAGGTGACCGATGTAGGGTCCACATCTTCAGGGAGCTGGCATTTGTGGGTGAATGTGTTGACGATGGTCCCATCAGCTGCAAGCTGCCCAAGGGGAGGAGGACAAAGAGACGGCAGTTAGAGTCGGAATCCCAAAAGTTGTTATGAATTGCTCTTCCCAAAGTTCAATGGCCTGCTTTTGCTAAAATAAGGAGCAAGCCCATCCCGAATCTCTATGAAATGGGGGCGAGAAATGCTGACAATGCTGTCACAAGTTAAGCCGGAACGACTCAACCCAAAAAGGCCTCTTCTTTTGCCAGGCTGGCCCCCAGAGAGGCAGCTGGTATCAGGAGAAAGGCTTCCTTGGCAGCGTTTGGGTCAACACGGACCGGCCAGTCGGGGAATGTTCCCGTCACCATGTGCATATCCCTAGCATAGTCAGAAGGGCACCTGGGTGGAGGCAGGGCGCCTCCGATCCCCAGAGCCTCTTAAGACAGCGATGCCACTGCTGTCTCTTGCCTGCAGGCTTTGCTCCCTTACATCGCAGGGGGTCCATCCAGGTCCTTTTGGGCAGGGAGGGGGGACCTCTGGCACGTTCACCTTTTTTTTCCCCAAGCAAACCAAGAAAAAAAGTAACAGCTCCTATAACTCCTTTTTCTTGTTGATTTCCACAGCGGGACAATATTGCGATGTTCGGATAGGCAGAGAACCTGAAGACCAGTGCTGCCCACTGCCGTGGATCGAAGGAGTCACCTGCCTCGGTTTTTCTCAGCCAAGCATCTTGGGGCTACCCCACCCCCACCCCTCAGCCCCAGCCGAACGGCTCAAGCTCTGCTTTAAAAATGGCTCCAATGGTCTCCAAGACGGGAGGCAGCTCAGCGGTAGCCACTCACCTTCTCAGCCCTCACTTCAATCTGGTTTTTGGATGTGGTAATGATAATGTCTTCGGGGGAGAAGTCGCTGACATCCACCGCAAACTGGTATGTGTCCCCCAAGGTTTTGATGTTTCCCATCCCGCCAGCCCGGCCTGTTGAGAGAAGAGAAGCTCTCTCGATTTCTTGATCCCAGCACTGGGACATATTCGCTGGGAAAAGGAAAATTTCTGGGGTGGGATCCTGGGGCGAGCAGGATGCGCCATCTGGGCCTCCGCTGGGCCTCCCAGGTGGCTCTGCTTGCAGCAGCTATTTGAGGTGAAAAGGAATTGCTGTGCTACTGAGCTAGGTCCTGAAAATCCCACCTGGTTGAGGGGGTGCTCCCTCCCAAGAGACCACAGACCAGCCTGGAGCTGAAGAAGTAGCCCAAGGACTCTGTGGCCAACAGGCTTCCTCAATGACAGGGGCTGGACACCATCGCATTTCAAACCGTCTCTCTCTACCCTGCCAAGTGCCCATTTCCCCCTCCTGCCCTGTGATCTCTGGTGTCTTTGCTCGGTCCTGTTCAGGACACGGCCTTGTGGCCGACAGCTAAGAAGGGAGAAGACCAAGCTGCCCTTGCTTGCCTTTGTGGCTTGGGATGCCCCGAGTCAGATGCTGGGCAGCTTGTGCGAAAAACCCCTTTGTGGCTCCTCTGCCTTTCACAAGTGCAGCCAGGGAGGATATCCCGGTGCAGAATGGTGGAGCCTGTGTGGGGCCCATCCTTCCAAGAATGATTGGTGTAAACAAAAAAGGGTTTACCCTAAAGAAGCGAAAACAGTGGCATCTCCCCTCCGCTTAAAGCGGGGGAGCCTTGGCTGTGGGACTGGCTAGACAAGAGCCCAGGGAAGAGACCCAGACAGTCAGGGGTCCGAGGCCGCCTGTTCAGCCCTCTCTCCCCACTTGCCTGAGAAGCTTCGGGGATCCGGATGGGGCCTTAGGAAACTCCCCAACGTACTGTCGAATATTCCGTGGGCCTTCTCCATGGGACAGCCGCGCCCGCTTGGTCGTGTCCTGCCAAGAAGATGGTGGAGGGTGCCGAAGCAGTGAGCCCTGAGAGGGTGGCTATCCAAGTGGATCGATGCTGGGAGAGCTGCCTCCTCCGGAAGTCTCACCCGACAGAGCCACCCGGGGCAGCTGTGGAGCCTTTAAAAGCCTTGGAGCCGCTCGGCTGCCTTCCAGGGGTCTTGCCACAGAGTCTAAATTTAGAGTGTTCTGCAGGACAGGGCCGATGCCTCTGGAAAGTGTCCCATAGCCATGGGCTCTACACCAACAGAGAGAGGCGGGGAGGGGAGGCTGGCCATCAGCATTCCACCCAGGGATCGTCCGCCTGATTGGCCTTCCACAAGGAAGGGGAGAGCCTGGCACAGAAAGCCCCAGCCGGCAAGCACCCCGAAAGAAGAGAGCGGAGCTCTAACCACCCCACCACCACCCCCAATTCCTGAAGAGGGCTTGCCATTTCTCCAGGGGGGAGCTTTATTTCCCTGGCAGTTCAGAGGGCCTGGCATCGGCCTCCCTGTCGAAGATGGAGATGGCCCTGCTGACAAGCATCATGCGGAAACTGTCTGGGGGCAGCTTGTAGCTAAACGCAGCTGCTTAGTCACCCTCCTCTCAGGGCAGGCTGAGTCATTGGGCCTGGGGCCTCCCGTGCCCTCTTCTCCTCCCCACAGAACCAGCCCCAGAGGGCAGGATGTCCTCCCTAGCTTCATCCATTGCCCGGGGTTGCATTGCAGCTCTTCTGGCCCTGGGCTCCACTTCTGGGGTGCTGGCAGGAGGAGAGGGGCCCAGGGACTCCCCAGACGGAGACCCACGGGCCGTAAATCATCCTGGAACTTACTCAGAGTTCAGAAATCGTGCCTGATGTAGAAGTTGGGGGGGGGGGAGGAGAAGTTGGGGAGTACCCACAGATGCTTTTTTATTTCTGGGGGGGGGGGGCAGTGTTGTTCCATGCCTTTTGTTTCCCTTGCTGCTGGAATGGCCCCCTGAGCTCATCCTGCCCTGCAGCCTCTGCTCTCGGCCTCTCCCTATGAGTTCTCTTGACCTGCAGCAAGCAGTGCCCTCCGCCCCCCCCCCCCACATTGTCTCTCCCCCTCCCCAGGGACTGAGTGAGTAGCTGCCTGTCCATTTTAGGGGCTTGCCTGATGGGATGGCAAGGGTCATGAAAGGCTGGCACTGTTCCTGGCCAGGCTGTTCAGCAATTGGCCCTCCTGGTCTTGGTTCTGCACACACACACACACACACACACCCCACGCACGGCTCACCTGGACCTTGGGAGGTGAGCAGAAACTGGGATGGTGAGTGAGCTCTATTGACCGAAACAAATGACCCTCGGGGGTGGGGGGCTGGCAAGGGGTGGGGCAGCCAGCCAAATGGGGCCGGTTGCCAGCTGCCTCTCTGCCCGCCCAACGCCACCTTCCTTGTGCTGCTTGTCGTGAAGGCTGGCTGGAGCTAGAATGGGTTGGCTGGAGGGCCTTTCCTGTGGGTCCCAGAGAGAGGGAGGGAGGTGTGGGAGAGAAAAGAGGGAGGGCCCGGGAGACAGGTGTGTGCATGTGTACTGGATCAGGTCAGGGCAAAGGCAGAGGGAACTGGCTCCAGAGAAGTCGCCCTGACCCAGGAGCAGCAGGAGTCTTCGATAGACGCGCTTATCTGAGCTGGCTGAGGTGCGGTGAGTCTCCTTTGCACAGGTACCAGTTGAGGCCATTGAGGGGACCCTGGCTGTGTTTGAGCAGGGGGAGGGCAGGGGGAAGAGGGTGCATTGTTGTCTGGATTTAGTGTCCGAGGCTCCCTCAGGCCATAGAAATGCCGCCTTCCTAGAGTGCCCTTGCCCTGGAACCAGGCAGGGGGGTCCTGTTGGAGCTTCGTCCCTTTTGCGGCTGCTGCCCATGGAGCATCTTCCCTTTGCAGGGGGGCCAGGATCGGGGGATCCGGGGGCGCCTGTTCCTCTTCCTTCGACCTTTCCAGAGCCTTTGCGTTTCAGGGAACGCTGCCTCCTGGGTCCCGTCCTGTGGCCAAGAGCCCTACAAGCTGTAGCAGGAGGCCGCTGGGGGCCTGTCCACCTTGATGCTTGCAAACAGACAGCTTGCATCCTCCTCCTCCTCCTCTTGAGGCTGGGTCCAGCGTCCCCACTCCCAGCCTCCTCGGGGCATGGCTGCCGAGAGGCCACAGAGAGTCAGCGGGGAGAAAGAAAGAGACGAGGACTGGGAGGAGGAGACAAATGTGTTCCTGCCCTGGAAAGACACCTGGAGGCCCTGGCCAAAAGCCCGGCGCAAGGTGCACGGTAGGAGCCTGGGAGATTCCACCCAGCCACCAAAGTGGCTTCCACATGGGTGGCACCGAGGCTTGAGGGGTTCCCAATGTTGTCCAGAGGCGCTGACCCTTTGGGGCTCTTCACCCATCCTTGAAGGAGGTTATCATTACAATGGCAGACCCCACTCTCTTGTCCCGTAATCCCCAGCCTCTGCTGCCCTCTGCAGGTTGCCTGGAGTGCCTCAAGCGGCAGCTCTTCCGCATTGGGGACGACTGGTATTACCTCTTCGCCCTGGGCGTCCTCATGGCGCTGGTCAGCTTCGCCATGGACTTCACGGTCTCCAGGGTTGCCAGCGGTGAGCTTTGGCCCCACCATACCCCAGCGCCCTCCTCAAGCTGGACATTTGGGGGATACGCAGAAGGAAAGAGCGTCTTTTGGTGCCCCAAGAGAGGCCAGTTTCAAGAGGGGAGGGGGGGGGTTAGGCTCTCCATCCCTTCAGAGCTGTCCTGGGTCGGTTCGGTTCCTAGCCGACTTCCAAACTCTCCCTTTGGATCCTCCAGCGCACCTGTGGCTTTACCAAGAGGTTGGAGACTACCCGGTACTGAAGTTCCTCTCCTGGACCATGTACCCAGTCGCGCTCTCCGCTTTTTCCACGGGCTTTGTCCAAAGCATTACCCAGCATGCTGGAGGTGAGGTGGGATGAAGGCTGGGGTCAGCCCCCCAGTGGGTCGTTTTATGTCCAGTTCCAGCCCTTGGACCGGGAAGCAGCTTTCTTCTCTTCTCCTCCCCGAGTCTGGTGTGAGAGGAGAGGGGAGAAAAATGTCCAGCCTGTGCCCATTGGGAAGCATGAAGGCTTCCTTCTTCTTCCATCTGCTGCCTTGTTCTTCTCCCTGAAAGGAAGATGGCTGGAGAAAGGGCAACCTGGGCCAGGGTCTCCTTCACACACCGCGTCTGGCCTGGCTCCTTAGTTAGGCTCTGAGACGCCTCTGGGCAGGGACCCCTGCCAGAAGCGGTGGAGAGATCGTTCTGCCCTCTCTCCCAGGCTCTGGCATCCCCGAACTCAAGACCATCCTGACGGGAGTCATCCTGGAGGAGTACTTGGCCATAGAGAACTTTGGGGCCAAAGTTGTGGGGCTGACCTGCACACTCGCTTGCGGGAGCACCCTCTTCCTCGGCAAAGTGGTACGTTCCCAGCGGTTGGAGGGAGGGGGTCCCTCTCTCCCTCCCTTGCCTCCATGCAGGGCCTCCGTGGCCCCAGAGGGGAGGGGTCAGCCTTTGGACCCAGAAAGAAAGCTGTTGAAAGGGAAAAGTGCCTTGGGGGGAAGTTTGAAAGACAGGAGGAAGGAACTGGGGGCCTGGAGGAATAGAATAGAAGAATAAATAGAATAGAAACAGAAATAGAAATAGAAACAAAAACAGGAATAGAATAGAATAGAATAGAATAGAATAGAATAGAATAGAATAGAATAGAATAGAATTGGAATTGGAAATGGAAATGGAAATGGAAATGGAAATGGAAATGGAAATGGAAATGGAAATGGAAATAATAGAGATAGAATAGGAATAGAATGGAACGGGATGGAAATAGGAATGGGAATAGAATAGAATAGAATAGAATAGAATAGAATAGAATAGAATAGAATAGGAATCCTTTATTGGCCAAGTGTGATTGGACACACAAGGAATTTGTTTTTGGTGCATCTGCTCTCTGTGTACATAGAAAAAGATCCCGCCAGAGTCAGCCCAGCAACCAAAGGGAAAGTTTTAGGGGGCCAAAAAATCTCCTTCAAGGTCCAGCTGAGGTCAGGAGAGGAGCCTCTTGTCTGGGGGGGGGGGGCTGCTGGGAGAGACTACCATTGGATGGAGAGGGCCTTTGTTGACTAGCTTTCCCTCCCTCTGAGCCTTTCGGGTCCTCCATCACCGTGGTCTTCCTTCTGCCCGGCCTCTGCAGGGACCCTTTGTTCACCTCTCCAGCATGATTGCCGCCTACCTGGGCAAGATCCGGACCAGCGTTTCTGGGGAGTACGAGGTAGGGCTGAGGAGACGAGGCCGCACCCCAGGGAGGGCCCAGCTGAGGACTGTGTGGCTGGAGGGACCGAAGGCGGCCCAGCTTTGGGGGTTCCTGGGACCGATGCCTGGAGGGCAGCTTGGCAGCAGCCTCACAGGGCACCCCTTTCCTGTGCCCAGAATAAAAGCAAGCAGAACGAGATGCTGGTGGCGGGAGCGGCTGTGGGCGTGGCAACCGTCTTTGGCGCACCCATCAGCGGTAAGACGTAGCGGGGACGCGGCTTCCATTTCTGGCAAAGACCCTTTGCAAAGGGAGAAGCCCAAAGCAGGTTGGGGGGGGGGCAGACTGATGGATGTGAGGCTGACTCTCTGGACTGCCCTCCCCCCCCTCCGCCAACCTTCCCCGTTGCCATTCCTCCAGGGGTCCTCTTCAGCATCGAGGTCGTGTCCTCCCACTTTGCTGTCCGGGATTACTGGAGGGGCTTCTTCTCGGCGACTTGTGGCGCCTTCATGTTCCGCCTGTTGGCCGTTTTCAGTAGTGAGCAAGGTGGGGAGCGAGCGGCCAAAAGGAAGGATCCCTTGGCCCCTCTTGTCTGGGGGGGTGTTGGGACCGGAGGGTGGGTGGGAGGGTGTTTAATCCGAGGAGACTGAGGCAATGGCTGCAGGTGAGGTGGGAGGCTGGGGGAGGCCACACTGAGCAGGGAGCAAGCCAGCCCCCTTCTTTGGATGGAGCTTGGAGGCTCCTCAGAACAGACTGGAGTCGAGCCTTGGCTGCTTGGCAGGGGGCCAGGCGGGGTGGGGTGGGAGCTGGGAAGGGTCCCCAGGAGATCAGAGTCGGAGCCCTTCAACTTTTGCACCCCTGCTTTCCAGAAACCATCACAGCCCTCTTCAAGACCAGCTTTAAGATTGATTTCCCTTTTGACCTGCCGGAGACCATTTTCTTCACCTTCCTCGGGTGAGAAGTGGGTCTCCCTGTGGTCTGGGAGATGGGGGGGTGCAGCAGCCAGAGCACCTGCCAACCGGGAGGCCTCCGCTCTCCCTTTCAGCGTGATCTGCGGGGTGCTGAGCTGCGCGTACCTCTTCTGCCAGCGCTGGTTCCTGGGCTACGTCCGGAGGAACCGCTTCACAGCCAGACTGCTGGCCACTGAGTAAGGAGCTCTCCAGAGTCCCTGGGGTGGCTCCTGGGGTTTCCGTGGATTGCCAGAGGTGGAGGGGGCTTCCTGCGCAGGAAGTGGACTCCCCGAAAAGGTGGCTCACTGGGGAGGCCACCACCGTTGGCCAGCAAGTGAAATCGCTCCGCCCCCAGCCCAGTTTTTCGCCAGAAGAAAATTCCAGCCAGGCAATTCTTTGATTCTCCAAATTCTTTGATCTCAGGCTCATCTCTCAGGTTTTCTCTGCTTCTCCGTCACGAGGTTGACCCCCAGAAGCACAGCTGCCTGTGGCAGCCCCCAGCCCAGACGCCTTCATAACCTGTGGCTATTTTGAGTTCCGGAGACAATCTCCTCTCGCCTCCGCTCTCCCTGACCTTGGGGGCCTTTTTTTTGCAGGAAACCCCTCTATTCGGTGCTGGTGGCCTTCCTGTTGTCCTCCATCACCTTCCCTCTTAGCCTGGGACAATTCATGGCCTCCAGGGTAACTATCAGCCTATTGCTGCCAAGGGCAGAGCCTGTGGAGAACGCACAGGGCAGACCAGAGGAGCGGAGGCAAGGCATGGGGGCAGGAGGGAGAGGGTGGCAGAAAGTGGGCAGAAAGTGGGGAGCGTTTCCCAAGCGTTGCCTTTCCTTTTTTTTTCCTTTTTTTTTTCTTTGTGCAGCTGAACATGAAGGAGTTGCTCACCTCCTTGCTTGATAACCGTACCTGGAGCGTCCTTTCCCAGAACATGTCCCTCGACAGGCCTCCCCAGGTGGACCCCCTCAACCTGTGGCAGGAGTGGTGGCACCCGGACATCTCCCTCTTCGGCACCCTGTCCGTCTTCCTGGTGATGAAGGTACGTGTCTGGGAACTCCCTCCCTCTGCCTGGCATGCAGAAGGACTCGCTCTCGGGGCCAGCAGGTCTCCTCCGGCAGTCTTCTGGGCCTTGCAGAGCTCCTGCCGGGGGGCTGTCCCTTACTCTCCCCCCCAATCCAGCATCTACCATGGGCCCTGTGCTCCAAAAAAGGCCGGGCTGCCAGCGTCGATTCTTTTCTGCCCTTGCAGTTCTGGATGCTGGTCTTGGCCACCACCATGCCAATGCCCGCTGGGTACTTTATGCCCATTTTCATTTACGGTGAGTGCGTCCGCTTGCTCCAGTAGATCTGCTTTCAGCCGTCTCCAGGGAGAGGGAAACGGTGGTCTTCTTCTGTCCTCCCCAGGAGCTGCCATCGGGCGCTTGGTGGGTGAAGCCGCAGCCCTCCTCTTCCCCCAGGGCATCACTGCTGAGGGCCCTCCCAGCCCCATTATCCCCGGGGCCTATGCGCTGGCAGGTACGTCAGGAGGTACTCGGAGAGGAAGCAAAACCCCCCACCCCACCCACCTACCCCCTTTGCTCTCCCCGAGATCGGCCCACCCTCTGCTCTCCCTTCCTCCCTCCCTCCCCCCCTCCAGGGGCCGCTGCCTTCTCTGGCTCGGTCACCCACAGCCTCTCCACTGCCTTGCTGGCCTTCGAGTTGACCGGGCAGATCGCCCACATCCTGCCTGTCCTACTGGCCGTCCTGGTGGCCAACGCCATTGCCCAGAAGTTCCAGCCTTCCTTCTACGACGGCACCATCATCGTGAAGAAGCTGCCATACCTTCCTCGCATCCGCAGCAGGGACATCGAGTGAGCTGCCCTGCGTCGGGGGTTGGGGGTTAGGACCGGCCGGCCTTCCACTCGGCACGTGCCCAGAGCACCTCTGGCCTGACCTTGCTTGGCAGGCACCAGCAGCCCCCGCTTCCCCAACCCGTTTCCCCGGCCCGATAAAGCCGCCACTCTGGTGAGCGCTGCTTCCCTTTCAGGTCCTACAGGGTCATCACCCAGGAGTTCATGAACACCGATTTCGTCATCCTGTCCCAGGAAGCCACCTTTCACGATATCCTCCAGGTGCTCACCATGACGGATGACCAGGAGTACCCTGTGGTAGACAATCCTGGTAATGCACTGTTCTGAAAGCCACAGGTGTCTGTTGGGCGCGTGTCAGGTTGACTCACGCTGGATCCTTCGGGTGGGAGGGTCCCACCTTAGGGCTGGAGCGGCACTGAAGCATTTGTGACATAAATATGAATGTACGCGCAAACACGCGCACGCGACCGCGTTCCTAGAAATGACAGCCTTGGAAGGGACCTTCTAGGTCAGGGGTAAGGAACGTTGGCTCTTTTATCACTTATGGACTTCAACTCCCAGAATTCCTGAGGGAGCCATAAAAGGTTCCCCATCCCTGGCCTACTGGTTTTTTCAGTTGTGAGGGAAATCAATTTTTGACTTGAATGGGACTGTTTAATATACAAATGTAGGACATACAAAGAATATATATAAAAATATGTCCTACATTTGTATATTAAACAGTCCCATTCAAGTCAAAAATTGATTTCCCTCACAACTGAAAAAACCAGTAGGCCAGGGATGGAGAACCTTTTATGGCTCCCTCAGGAATTCTGGGAGTTGAAGTCCGTAAGTGATAAAAGAGCCAATGTTCCTTACCCCTGTTGTAGGTCATCTGGTCTAACCCCCTGCTCAACCTCATACCATTTCGGCCAGATGGCAGTCCAATCTCTTCTTGAAGGTTGCCATTCCCACAACTTCCAAGGGCAACTTCTGTTCCATAGGTTGATTGTCCTGTCAGAAAATTCCTTCTTATTTCTATGTTAAATCTCTCCTTGATCGGTTTCTATCCATTGTTCCTTGTCTGACCTTCTGGTGCCTTGGAAAATTATCCCCTTCTTCTCTGTGACAGCCCCTTAGATAATTGGGACCCTGTTTTGTCACTCCGAGTCTTGGCTCGACGCCTGGCTCTTGTAACCGTTCATCCTATGTTTTAGCTTCCGGTCCCCTCATCGTCCTGGTTGCTCTTCTCTGCATTCTTTCAAGAGCCTCCACATCCTTTTTTTTTATAGCGGGGCGACCAAAACTGGACCCCTCCCTCTGCTTCTCTCTCCCCCCAGAGTCTCAGATGCTGCTGGGGGCGATCCAGCGGTCCAGTCTCATCCGGTTTCTCCAGAGCCACCAGGATTCCAGCTTGCCCCAGGAGGAGCTGGGGAAAGAGGTGGGGGGTCTGAGAGAGGGTGACTCTGACAAGAGCTGACCACGTGCTTTCCGGAGGGGGACCCGGGGCTCCTTCCCAGCCCACTGCAACGCACCTCCATGGCTGCGCTGCTCCTCCCTTCCAGCTCCTCTCGGGCCAGACGTTGAAGGAAGGCTGCACCATCAGTCCTGTGACCCTGCAGCTCTCCCCGTGGACATCCCTGCACCAGGTACCTCAGGCCACCGAGCGCTGCACGGGTCGCCTCCGTCTGGGGCACCTAGGCCCATTCCTCTGCCGATGCCTCAGGGTGAAGGAGGCAGGGAAGCTGCCGCTTGGTCAAACCATTGAGGAGGGGGAGGGAGGGAGGGATCCACTGGGGAATGGGTTTTTTGTTTTTTTTTGCAAGGGGGTCCATTGGGGAAGGGGTTTCTGAGAAGGGCCCCTCTTCCCTCCTGAAGGAAACAGCGTTGAACCTCTCTTCTTTTTTTTTTCCCCCTCCTCCTGCAGGCCCACAACCTCTTTGAGATGCTGAACCTGCAACGGGCTTTTGTCACCCAGCTGGGGAAAGTGGTGGGGATCGTGACCAGGAGGGAGGTGAGTGGCTGGGCTCCCCCAGGAGGGCACGGAGAGGTGCACTTCTTCCTTCCCACCAGCCCTCCTCCTGGCGGGGTCAGTGAGGACCAGGTGGCCCTCCGTTGGAGGCTAGCCCCCCCCCCGCCCCCCCAATGGAGATAAGGCAGTTCCGGACGTTTGCAAGACCGACTTGCTCCCTTCTTTTTTCAGCTCAGGAAAGCTATCGAAGAGCTGGCTAACCCCAAAGCCGGGTGATCGTAAAGCTCGTGGGAGAGAGAGAGAGAGAGAGAGAGAGAGAGAGAGGAGAGCGCTGGAGATTTGAAGCCGTAGGTTTAGTTCTTGGGGGTGTGTGGGGTGGGGGGATGTTGTTTGCTAGAGAAATTGTCCGGCTTGCCTAAAGAAGGATTCAATGCAAAGTTTTTAATTCAAAAAAATAAAGAGTGGCATAAGTGGAAAAATGTAGGCCCTTTTTAGATCTCTGGGCCTTTTAGAAAGAGTTGCTAAGACACAACAGAATGGTTGCGATGTAATGGAAGTCTCAAGATTTTCCCCACTTGGGCAATTCTTGAGAAGAAGTTGTAGCGTGAGATGAGGGGGGTTTTGGATGAAGGGGGGGGGGGTGGCCTTCAGCTGTCAGCAACCTTCTGGCTCCTCCTCCTTTGTCCCCCCCAGGCATATGTCCTTCAGTCCAATCAGAGCAAAGCCTGCCTTGCTCCTTCCTTCCCCAGCTGGGGTCCGGCCCCTTTCTCCCAGCTCAGACACGGAGGGGATGTCTGGAGGGCACCCAGCAAGTCCCTTCCAGGCAAAAAAGGTGGACGAGGTTTTCCTGCGGCACCTGTTTTTATTTACACCTTCAGTACAACCTCCCTGGGGCCAGGCCCCCTTTAGTCCATAAGGAAAGATCGGACGTTGCTCTGCGAACATTAGCAAATGCTTGAAGGGACAGGCAGGAAACTCCAAAGGGAGCCAAATTTCCACCCGGATACCGACCCCCTGAGTCCGTCCTCCACGGGCCTCTCCCATCGCCGAGCCGGCAGCGCAGAGTCCGTCTCAACGCTGAAAGTGCTAATCATGGATGGGGCTGTGTCCGAAAAAGCCACATCCTCCTGCAACAGCTCTGGGACCATAATGCACTTCCTGAGAGCAGCTCCTCAGACTGCCAAGGGAAGAAGGATGGGCTTGCAAAGAGGCAGTCTGGAGCGAGACCCCCTCCTCAGCCACGCCATCCCACCCCTCCTGGAGCTGCTAACGCCACCGGCTGTTGCTGCCAGCCTCACCCCGGAGTGACCCCAGCCTAGTCATAGAAGACCTCGTCCTCGGAGGGAGAGCTGCTGTCCATGTAGCGCAGGGATGTGGCACTCTGCTGCCATCCGTGGGCGTTGGGTGGACCCACCAGCTTCGCTTCTGCCCTTCCCGAGCTGCTCCAGTCCTTCCCCTTCAAGGGTCCGCTTGGGATGGGGGATTCCTGGTTGGAGAGCGCGAAGGTCTGGAGGCTGCCCGCCGGAGGCGGTGGGCCAAAGAGAAGACCGTCCTGCAGGTCGATGCCTTCCAGATCTGGTTAGAGGAGAAGGAGGAGGAGGAGGAAGAAGAGGAGGAGAGTCAGAAGAAGGACACAGCCTGCAAGAGAAGTCAAAGGAATGGACCCGTCCTGGGGCAAAGGCCACGGCTCATACCTTGGAGCAGCTGGATCACGTCCTGCGAGCCTCCCCTGTCCTTCAGCTCCCCCTCGTTCAGGGAGGACCAACCACTCAGGGTGGCTTCCGTGATGGCAAACTGCTCAGCCACACCTGGAGAGGGGCCGGAGAGGTGGCAGGTGAGGCGCAGGCGGCCTGGGACGAGGCTGTGAAACACCCACCCACCCCAAAATGCAAGCTCCAGAAGGAGACCGAAGAGAACAGTGGATGCACCAGCCATCCTTGTGCGTTTTCTCCGGGAGGAAGCAAGGGGTGCCCAGTAGCTGCAAACAGAGAGAATGCTGGCCAGGCACCCCCTCCTCTCCCCCCCCTGGTTCCACCACCGCCCCTCCCCCTCCCTCCCTGCCTGCCTCCCACCTTCCCTCCCCCCCTCACCTGCCGCAAACCGAGCCTCCTTCAGCTCATCGGTCAGCTCCTCGTAGAGCACTTCTTGGCCGGGGGGCTGCCCCCAACCCACGGGGGGAGCACTCCAGCCCTTCCACTCGATGAGGTGGGCCACGCGTCCTTGGGCCATGGCGGTGGGCTTGGTGATGTGGTCCTTCAGGCTCTGGATGAGGCCTGGAGGGCAGAGGGGAAGCAGGACTGAGGCCAGGCGCGAGCAGAGGGGGGAACTCGGGGGAGCCATGGGGGGGGGCGCGAATGCCACTTGTGAGGGCTCTGCTGCCTTCCCAGCCTTGGGGGGGAGGGGGGGGTCTTGTGGAGGGTTTCCATGGAAACCAACATCGCAAGACGTGTTAAGTCTCCCCTGCTGTCCCCCAAAAACGCTTCAGCTGCAATGGAAGAGCCTTTGCAGGGCTGGCCAGATTGTCCTCCCTCAGTAAAGGTGGGGGCCCCCTCCCCTTTTCCGGCCCCTCTGCCGAAAAGGAAGCTCCTTTTGAGGTGTGGGATGCTTATTGAGCTGACCATACCCACACCATTGCCAGAGTCGCCCAGTGGAAGAGGAGGGGGGAGGGGAATCTTGAGGCCCTCTAGTCCACCCTCTGCTCTTCTCAGGAATCCAGATTAGAACTTCTTTTCTGGCGTTGCTGCAGCTGCTGCTCTCTCGGACAGCTGCTCCAATGCCTTGGAAGTCATTCCCTTTGGATCGTCCATGCAGGAAAGACCCCATACAGCCTGAGGTGTCTCAGGCACTGTGGCTACCTCCTCTTCCCCCAGCCCCCCCCCCCCCCCGCCACAGCTAGGACCCCCCGACACCAGACAGGGGCATTCAGTGTGCCTCTCTTGGGCTTTGGCGTGAGGCTGCCCTGATGGAGAAGCGCCTCTTTGCCAGATGAGCCCTTGATCCAGTGGGCCTACCTACCCAGCAGGGAGGAGGTAGCAAGGGCTGTCACGTCGTAGGCCGCCAAGGTAGCCCCACCGGACCCCCGCAAGGACTTCTGCAGGAAAAAAAAAAAAAAAAGAGGGAGGATGGCCTGCTCTATTCCAGCCTGGCAGGTTGTGGGTCTAAAGCAGGGGTCTCCAACCTTAGTCATTTTTAAGAGTTGTGGACTTCAACTCCCAGAATTCTCCAGCCAATTATGCCGGCTGGAGAATTCTGGGAGTTGAAGTCCACAAGTCCTAAAAAGTGGCTAAGTTTGGAGGCCTCTGCACCAAAGGAATGGCCTGCCCTCTTCCGCGGGAACATTTATCAGCAGCTTCTAACTCTCCCTGTCTTGCATTTCAAATTCCTCAATACTGGGAGTTGAAGTCCACAAGTGGCCAAGATTGGAGACCCCGGTCTACGGAAAAACCCAGCCTTGCCCCCATGCAGCTCTGTGGGGACCCCCTGCCAACCAGAGCCTGAGGTGGCAGGGGAGGGATTTAACCATTTCTGAAGACCCTCCTGGAAACAGGGTGCAGGGAGGGGCTTCAAGGCATTGCTGCCCCCAATTTGAAATGTCCTTTTCTCCCCCCCACCCTTCCTGGGAGGTGTGTACTCGAGACCATCCTGGCTGTAGTTTCAGCAGCAGGCCTTTAAATTACGCTTCGCGCCCTGCTGTAGGGTTTTGTCACATCATCGTTGCCGTTTTTGCCCCTCTGCCTTCATGCTTGGAGCTTCCCACCCGACGGTGGGTCAGTTTCACGGTGCGCAGTCTCTCAATGTATATCGTTCGTCATTGCCCTGGTGTAGTTTTCATTGTCAAAAAAACCGCGTTTGCTTTCGGGAGGGGGGGGGAAATGGGATAGAAAGGTTTTCCTTAGGCAGCCATCTTAAGGGGAGGGGGGGGTCCCCTTAAGCCTTTACCTCAGAGTTGCTTTCTTTTGGGGGGGAAACAGGTGGATTGCCACCTTCCTGGTCCGGCAGAGGGACGTTGCCTCCCTCCTTATGGGCCCTCCTGAGGAATTCTGCAGAAAGAAAGCAAGAGGCTCAGCAGCAGGCAGGCCAGGCCAGGCCAGGCTGTGGGATGAGGAAGGGGCCGTGTAGCTAAGACATCCTTCAAGCCATTTCCCCAAAAGTCAGGCAATGCGGGGGAGGGAGGGTGTCCCTTGCTCTACCATGAGTTTGGCCCTCATCGTGTCCACCCTTCCAGCCGCTTGAATTGAATTGAATTGTTGTCATTGTACATATACACACAGTCTACATACAACGAAATTCACATAACACCCAGAGACCAGACTCAACATGCCCTCACACACACGACGTGTTTTGGGGGATTCCTGACAGTGAGAAAAATGGAGGGTTTCTGTGAGTAGCTGGTGGTCAAAACAAGGCTGGCTCTTGGCTGCCTTCTCTCTCCCTGGGCTGGGACTATTTTTCCATCACATCTGTCCCCCCTGCGGACTTAACCTGCCCCCCTTCCTTCCCTTGGGGGAAATCTGCCTGCTGCTACACAGGCTTTCTTGTGGGAGTTTCTGGCCCCATCTTCCTCCTACCTTACAGGTAGGGTTTGCAAACAATCTCACACAGCCCCCCCCCCCCCGTACCACGCAAAAGCGCTGCTGAGGAAGGAGATGCTCTCCAGCGTCCTCTAAGAGGAAAGATGTACACCGTTTGTACACCTACAGAATGCAGAAAGACCACTGCAGCGTTTTCGGCCTTTGGACGGCTGAAGGATCCGGCTGTTTCGGCAAATGGGCTGAGCCGAGGGAGGCGATCCCATCCCAAATCGGGAACCACTTCCACAGGAACACCCCCCCCCACCTCCCCGTTTCCCTCATCCTTTGAAGCTACAAGGGTGCAGGCAGAGACAGAGACCGTAGGTGGAAGCGCAAAAATACACACATCAATAAAAATGGCCCAGATTGAAGCAAGGTGGTCGGGCTCCTGTCTAAGAGCCCCCAGCCACCCACTCATCCCCGGCGCGCCTTTCTCCCGCTGCGGGCGCGCAAACCCCGCTTTTTGCAGGGAGCAGCCTCAAGCCCCGACCTCGCTGTTGCCCTGCGCCCCACCCGGCCTGCGGGGAACGTGAGCCCGAGCGGGGGCAGCTCACCTTTGGTCGCGCACGAGCCCATGGCGGGGCGGTGGCGGCGGCGGGAGGAAAGGGGGGGGGCGTGCCGGAGCCGCCGGGCGCATCGAGGAAGGGGGCCCGGAGGAGGAGCCGTCGTTCGCTCGGTGCCCGCTGGCCCTTCAAACGGCCTCTGGGCTGGTGGAAAGGTGCAGCGGTCCGGCGCTGGAGGGGGCTACCTGCGCCGCCTTGTCCTCCCCCTCCTTCCAAAAGGACGGAGCAGAAGGGATTTGGGGAGGGGAGCGATGGGCCTCGCCCTCTCAAGTCGATCAGGGGCCGGGCATCCCCCCCTCCTCCGCCCCCCACCCCCCCACCCCCCAAAAAGCCCCAGATGCCCGGGAGCTTCGCTGAGCGTCGAAGCAGTCCCGCCTCCACGGAGGTCGCTGGAGTTCCGAGGCTTTCCACGGTCCCCGTGGAGGGGGGGGGGAACGGCCTTGGAAGGGGTGCTCCATCGGTCGTGCTAGCAGTCCCCCCCCCCCCGCCGAGAAGCTCGCCCTGCGGCGCTTCCTCCCTCCCAGGACCACCGCCCCGCCCCCCCCGCCACGTCGCCTGCAGCTTCGCCTCAAGGCGGTCCTTTCCTTGCCGAGCCTCGGCGATCGTGCCAAGCCGAGCCTTGGAACGGCAGGCCCGGGTAGCCCAAACCTCCGCTCCAAGCCCCGGGAAGCCCCGAGATCGGGAGTTAGGAGCGTCCGGGCGTGGCAGGGTAGCTGCAGGGGCAACAGTTGGAACCCGGGCAAGGCGGGATCAGCTCATGCGTGGCCCTGATCATCCAGGAGGAGGAGGAGGAGGAGGAGCAGGGCGGGAGGGGGCGGGGGAAGCCAAGAAATCCGGGGTTCCTTTCACGCCGTGGGGCCAAAAAGGCATCCCAGCCACCCTTTGGGGGGGAGCCCAGCAGCACCCGCTGGCCTGGGGAGCTTGGGAGCGGTTGCTCGGAGCCTTCCACGGACTCGGGGTTGCTTGGGGAGGCAGGAGGCACTTTGGGGAGACGAAATCGCGCGTGGGGAAGGGGATCTGGAGCGGCGGCCAATCAGAACTCCCCCCTCGGGCCCCCAATTTGTAAACCAACCGACACACTGTGTGTGTGTGTGTGTATCTATCTATAGATATAGATAGATAGATAAGATAGATAAGATAGATAGATAGATAGATAGATAGATACACACACACACACACACACACATATATATATATATGGAAGATGGCTTGATGTTTTTATGTTCTGTTTGTTTATGTTTGTCTTAAAAACCAATAGAAATTAATAAATAAAAAAAAGGAAAAAATAAAAAAAAGAACTCCCCCCCCCCCCAACCAGATATCCCGATCATGGATCTCCCCCAACGCCCCTTTCGCACCGCCCGCGAGCCCCAAGCGCTCCCTCCTGCCTCTTAGTCTAAACAGCTGTGCCTGCTTGGCGGCTCTAGCCCCGCCCCACCCTCGCCGCGTCACGGTTCGATTCCAACCAATCGGGGAAAGGAAAGAAAGGGCGGGTCCCTGAGCAAGGCGGGCCCGCCAAATGGGAGGGAAGGTTCAAATAGCAGCCGGGGCGGCCCGAGAGCGGTTTGCGGTAGGCTAGAGCGTCTCCATGGAGGAAAAGTGAGTGAGTCACCGGCGGCCCTTCTAGGAACCCGGTGGGTTGGGTGGGAGGGAAGGAAGGGAGCAGCCTCGGCGCAGATCACCTGACCCCTCGGGAGCCAATGAGGTTGCCTTGTTCTGGCGGGAAAAATGGCCGAGGCCGGGCCCCGAGGCACGCGTTGCTGAGTCCAAGCGAAGCCTGCGGGGCAGCGGCTGAGGCCTCGCCGAACAAGCCCGACTTTTGCCTCGCGCGCCCCGCCGGGGTTGGGCCTCCTCCTCCTCCTCCTCCTGCTGCTGCTGCTCCAGAGGCGGGTTTTGCGGGTTCTTTTTCCAGGTGCGGCGATGGCGTCCACTCCGTCGAGTGCCTGGAGAAGAACTTCGTAAGTGGCCGGGCCGGGGGCTTCCCTTTATGGCGGCCGACCGAAAGGTTCCCCCCCCCCGCCCACCTCAGCGCAAGCCGCGCTCGCTGCCGGGCCTCGGGGCCTGTTTTGAGCGCCCTTGGCAGCTGGGGGGGGGGGGCGCGGACGAGTGGCGAGGACAGGCATCGCCTTTTTCTGTGGGGGGGGGGCTTGTGTGTGTGGTGGGCGGGGGACCAATAAAATGGAGAGGGATATAGAGAGAGGGGGGGAGAGAGGAGGACACACATATAGTCCAAAGGTGTTTCTCCGCCCCCCAAAAAGCACATCTTCTCCCCTCCCCAAGCAGGCCCTTTACTTCAGGAAGGAGCCCTGCAGCTCAATTCTCTTTCTCCCTCAGATGGCTTTGCAAAAGAAAATGGAAGATGACTTCTCCCAAGTGGAGACCATTCAGATGAAGGTAGGGGCAGAACCATCCTCCTTGGGGGCAGCCAGAACAGCCTCTTGCCCTCTGTGATGCAGGAGGAGGGATGGGAGTTCTCTTGGGAGGGGATCTTGTTTCCTGGCCAGAGAAAGGTTGCAAATAGTGTGGAAAGTTTGGACATTTTCCTATACTACCCTCCACCACCCTCTCGGATTGCAGGGGAAAAAAAAAGAAACCCTTTGCCTGCTAACGCCTATGAAAAATGAAGACTTTTCATTGGCACTTAGCACAGCGGTGACTCTCTTCCAGGTCCACGGAAAATAGGCTGCTGTCACTTGGTTCCTTTTGCTCTCTTGGCAGTTTTACTCCCTCAGAATCAGTGGTGGGATTCAAATTTTATTTACGACCAGTTCTGTGGGTGTGGCAGGGGAAGGTTACTGCAAAATTGCCATCCCCACCCCACTAATTTATTTTATTTGGTTTGTCAATTGTTTACAAAATAGGTATAAGTAAAAAAAAACAGTTATGAATACATGGATACATATTAAAAAAAATAAAAGAAAAGAAACAATAAGACAGGGACGGTAGGCACATTGGTGCGCTTATGCACGCCCCTAACTAATCTGCTTTCCAGCTCCTTTCTCTGCAGGGCAACCCAAGGAGACCCAGCCGATCAGCTGGGATTCAATGGGAGGCAGAGAAGAGATGGGGGTTGGCGGGGCCAGCCAGAGGTGGGCTTGGCCAGTTCTCCAAACAACTCAAAATTTACGCTACCGGTTCTCCAGAACGGGTCAGAACCTGCTGAACACCACCTCTGCTCCGAATCCTTTTCCGCTGGCATTCACTTCTCATGTTGTCTTTCTAACTTCTTTTGCTTTCTGCCTGTCGGCTTCTGAGAGTTAGGCCATAATGTCTTGAAGGGCTGGGTTTTGCAGCTTATCCTCAGGGGCTGTGAAATTGCTGTTCTTGCTATAAGTAGAAGATGGGAGGCAGAATAGGGGGAAAGGTTTAAGTGATCACAGGTAGAATTATGTCATCCTTCTACTGAAACCTGAGCCAGATTTTGAAGAGTGCCTGCCCCATATTTTTGGCCCAGGTAAAAGCTTTGAGTGCCGACTGGGAGGAACGACACCATCAGTTGAAGGTAGAGCAGGAAAAGGTGGCAGAACTGGAAGCCCAGATCAAGCTGCTGAATACCAAGCAGGAAGAAGTCATGGCTTCCCTTCAAGCCGATATGCTCCGTGCTGCCAGCCAGATCCAGGAGAAGGAAGAGCTGGCAGAGCGGCTCAAGTCAGAAGTTTCCTTCCTGGAGAAGAGGGTGAGGGTGGCCTGTGAGGAGGCTGCCTGGAGCGCTGCTGAACTGGAAAAAGGAGCTCACGAGGCCCGGCTGGCTTTGGAGGCCACGCTGTCTTCCCTCTGTCCACAGCTGGACAGAGAGGAAGTAGCGAGGGAGACCTTTCCGTCCAAGCAGAAGACCCTGCCACCGCTGCAGCCTCGTGTGCAGTTCCTGTATGGCCTGGACGCCAAGTGCCCAAGAAAGGCCGAAGGAGCGGAAGCCGCAGCAGAAGAGGCTCCGCAAGGGCTGCCGCAGGAGGCAGTGGGTGGCCTCCAGGAAGAGGTGAGCTCTGTGAGGAAAGGATTGATGGTCCTTGTGCTGGAGGACAGTTCAGTTCAGGGGATCTCTGGGGAGGACTCGCTCTCCTCTCCGGATGTGGGATGGAGAGGGACTCCTTTCCTTGGGGCACAATTGCTCTAGCTTTAGATAAACTGGCAAGGGAGCATCTCGATGATCTCAGGCTTCCCCCTTCAGCCAGTGCTGGAGGAGGACAAGGCTGGTTTTCCTCAGCGGTCTGAGGTCAGGTCTTTTGCTTCTACAGGTCTCTAGATTCCCTTGATCTCGACATCTTCCCCAGCAGGCCTGTAGGTAGCCTGTTCCAACCTTCTCACTCACTGAGGTGGCCTCTTAAGGGCGCACGGGTGTGGGAAAAGTGGCTTTCCTGCATGGGCTGGCTGAGAGCCAGGCTTCCTGACCCTTTGTCACTGTTGGTTTCTGGGAAGAGAATTAGAAACCTGGGTGTTGGGAAGGATCACCCTTAGGAACAGGGTACAAGAAGCAGGATCCCCTGGCTGTCATCTCCTTCAAAGGAAATGCCCCTTCGGAGCACCATCCAGCGAAAGGACCATTTTTGCAACACTGTTCTTTGTTGTTGTTTTTTTTCTTCCCCCACAGGCCAAGCCTAGAGCCAGCAGGGCTGCGTGGGTGTCACTTTGTCCACTGATTTTCTTTTGGCTCCCGAAAGGCATGCCCCTGGGTCCCTGGAGCCACTGGTCAAGGCAACATCAAGCTGTGTCCAGAAGCCCACTCTGTTTTCAGAACTGCAGAGCGGTGTCTTTGAGAATCCTTTCTGGGAAACGCCTCTGCAGCCTGGAAAGGGGTGAAAATTGTTACTTCTGCCTTGTGACCGCGGCCTTTTTTCTGAGGTGCGTCCTGCTGAAGCGGACCCTCACTTGGAGTGTTGAATAAAAAGTGTGCACACCTGCAAAGCCAAAGCACGCCCTTCTTTCAGCCAGCGCAAAGAGGCAGGGCACTGGGGGGGGGGGGTCCTGGGGATGCGTCTGTCCCCCCTTTTGCCCAGGTGCCAAGTTTCCTTGCCCCCTTCCAGGCTGGCTGCCTCTGCAGGCAGCCATATCTGGGATGGCCACCAGGGGGTGCTCTTGTACCAACTGATTCCTCCTCCAGCCTTTCTAGCTGCAGAATTGCTCCTGCCTTCCTCTCCATCTTCTTCAGAAGACATAGCCAAATCCCACCTGCCCTCTTTGGGGACTTAGGCTGAATTTCCTTCCACGGAGACCTTGCCAAGGTGACCCTTGGAAAGGTTGAGGGAAAGCAGCCCGTGTATAAACAGGGGCAGCTTTCTGAAGGGAGCAGAAACTTCACGGGGATTGTCAGACCTCTTGTTTCCCCGCTCTAAATGCATTTGAGGCTTTTTTGACATGGGCAGGGAATCCAGAAGGCGGCTGTTCAGGCTGTTATCACCAGATAATCCGAGTTGGAAGGGACCTTGTAAGTCGTCTAGTCCAACCCCCTGCCCAAGTGGGCTTTTTTCCTTCTTCCAGTTCCTTCCCCTGGGCTTTGGCTCAGGTTCAGTCCTGGGTGCAATCTTGCCGGGCGGAGAAGCCACCCCCCCTCTTCCTCCTTCACATGGATTCTTTCTGAACCAG
This sequence comes from Hydrophis major, assembly GCA_033807585.1. NCBI lineage: Eukaryota > Metazoa > Chordata > Lepidosauria > Squamata > Elapidae > Hydrophis > Hydrophis major. The sequence goes on from CM066342.1 coordinate 10,371,863, forward strand.
CAGATTGGACAATGAAGGCTTCCTTTCATTCCTCTTATTGCTGTTCTTCCTCACGGTTGCCGATTGTGGCTGCTTTTAGAATTTTATTGGTAGATTTTGCTGCACATCATCATTTTCTGTTTTAAGTGCTTTATGGTAAGATAATGAAAAACTGGTACAAATTCCTCAGGGCATGGAACATTTTTCTCCTCCATAAATTTAACTCCCTCCTGACACACTGATGCAATTAAAGCCAGAGCCAACCCACCACATTTCTGGGGCAGCAAATTCCACCCAGATCTTCTCCAGCCCCGTCTGTTTCCAACGGGTGACCACAGAACTTTTCTGCCACCAAGGAATGCAGAAAAATATATCTGTAGCCGCTTCCTCCTCACAGCCGTTCCTAATTTACAAACCCACTGTGGCTCCTTGTAGCAGACTTGTATTCCCCTCGACTGGAAAAAGCAAAACCTGGTACATTGTCGCCAAAGATTGCGGAGCTAACCCACACTTGGAATTCCACGCTGCACTCTACACGGTGCTGTTGCCTTTTTTCCAACTCCCAAAAATGACCCAAACTTGTTTCCTGCATGACTGCCCACAGGGGCTCTCGGGAGCGTCTTGCTATGCAACCTCTGGATTGTCCGCTTTACAAGAGCATTAGAAAGATAACGCGGCATCCAGTCAGGGAAATGCCACTATGTTTCAATCCATGCTCGGTCAAGAGTCAATCGCTCTTTCCTACTAAAGGAATGTGCTAGGAGGCACCATCCTGGCTGCCGACCCTGTAATTAATGTGGACAGAAAGGACAAAGGATTCTTCTGGTCCGATTGCAAGGCCCGGTCAGAAACTGGGCCTTGCAATCGATGTGCAGCCTTCTTGGTAAGAAAGGGGTCCCTCTCCTTCTCACCTCAGCTTTTTTGCTAAACTTAAGAGTCCTGCAAAGACGGGTATCTAAGGATCCTTTAAAAAAAAAAAAAAGGACAATAGCATCGCAGCCCTCGGCAGCAAAGTTAAGTTTTCTAAAAATGGGAAGAATGCGGAATAAGATTGATGGTCCAGTCCAATGTGTGCGAAATGCTGCAGGATGCCTATTTGAATGAGAGGAGCTAGAGGGGGGATGGAAATGTGGGTTCTGCTTTTTTCCTCTTCGGCTTCTTGTGGATCCTTGCTGAAGTTTCCTACCACTAGAAGTCACAAAATACGAACTATATGAGATCTAATTAGCTTGGTGCTTTGGGTCTGTCCACTTGGGAAAGGCTGTGGTTTTTTTTTTTTAAACTCAGAGCAACTTGTCCAAATTTTTAGAATAAAAAATAAAAAGGGTGGTAACTGCAATTGGTCTGGTTAGATTTGAACAGGCAGTTGCTTCCTTGTGTTTATTGGGAGGGGGGGAGAAAAGGACAATTTATCTTGAATCCCCACAGTATCACCCCCTGTCCTTGTTATCTGGACCCACTGTACTTGTGGCTCTGTGGAAAATGTGACTACAGATTAACAGAGTTGGAAGGGACCTTGTAGGTCATCTAGTCCAACCCCCCCCCAAAGCAGGAGACCCTACACCTTTTCTGACAAATGGCAGTCCAATCTCAAATGAAGCTCCAAAAAGCAGCAGCACTCTTGCCCCTCCTTTCAATCTGCAGTTCCCGGGTGGGGGTTTCGGACACGTGTGAACACCGTCCTTTGCCTTCCTCTGCCCTGGTTTGTGGCGCGTGTGTGTGAAGTGGGTGGGGCTGCTGGGATTCCCCCCTCCCCGCGAAGAAGGAGCAGAAGCAGTTCGGCGGCCTGTTTCCTCAAGGCTGCCTTTAATGGCCCTTTTGGAAACATTGTTATTCGGGCTCCCTGTTAACAGTTTCAATCTTGGCTTCCTGCATTTAGGCTGGTTGGTTGGTTGGTTGGCATTCCCTTGTGAGCCTCGGTGCAAAGACACACATACACACACACACACGTGTTGGCATTTTTTTTAACCCTCTTCGGTGGGGGGGGCTTCCCTTGGCCGACCGCCCCCTCCCTCCCTCTTCCTTGGGTACGTGCCACAGCAGCAACTCGTTGGAAATAAACTCAGGGAACGGTGGAAATGGGCCCTGCCGCCTTTTATACTTGTGGACAAGTCAAAGCCGCGCGTGGAGAAGCGAGTTTTCCGCCCGCGCTCCGCGGGCTGGCTTTCCGCTCCAGGGGGCACAGCGGTGCTCGGTGACGTCACCCGCCTCTCGTGGGAAAAGAAAAGGCGGGAAACGGAGCGGTAGAAGAAGAAGAGAAGGAGGCCGCCCCGGGTGGGTCTCCTCTCTGCGGGGCGACGGGCTGCAAGCCCAGGCTCTCCTCGTGGCCTTTCTGCCAGGGCTGCAGTCTCCGGCCCTGCCGAGGCCGGCAATTCCCAGCTGGGCTTTGGCTCCTGCGAGCTGTGGGCGCGAATGAGACCCCCGGCTTGGAGAGGAGCACCAGGGAGCCCCCCACCCCCACATAAAGGGAGAGAGGGGAAGCGCTGGGGTGCAGCTCCCTCGGCTGAGGGACCCCCCCCCTTATCTCCCCCCCAAGCACCAGATTGCCCTCTGGTCTCTTGGACATGGGTGTGGATTTATGGAAGGAATAATAATAATAGTAATAATAATATCAAGAAATTGCAGCTTCCTGCATTAACTCCAGCAGAACTGCAAAAAACTGCTCTCTTTGGAACATCGTACATCTTAAGGTACTTGGTTGATATCTAAGATGCTGGCAGCAATTCCTATCAACCATCATCAGCACCAGACAATGATATTTTTGATGCATTTTTGAATGTTCAGTTGACTGAGTTTCATGTTTAATGAATAAAGTAAATAGTAATAATAACAACCTAGTTAATACCTAGGATGCTGGCAGCATCTTGTAGCAACCATCAGCGCCAGTCAATGATATTTGTGGTGATTTGCAAATGGAAGTGCTATTGTGGAAGAAGAAATAAATAGTTGTACCAATCATAATAGGAGCCCTTGGAACAATACCCAAAGGGCTACCTGGATATGTGGAAATGTTGAACTTATTAGACCTGAATTAGACTTTACAAAAAAAAAACAACAACACTCTTCTTGGAACTGCCTACATATTCAGGCGTTACTTTAACAGCTCCTAAGACTCCTAAGTTAGGACTTGAGCTGTTAAGTTTTTAGCAGTCCTAGACTGAATCGAATTGAAGATTAAAGCTTAAATAATAACGGAGCCCTTGGAGCAATGCCCAAAGGGCTGCCGAGATAGGTGGAAATTTTGAACTTCATACCTGAATGTTCCGACTTTGGAAGAAAAAAACCAACCCCCATCTTACTCAGAACTGCCTATTCAGGCGTTACCTTAACAGCTCTTAGGTGCTTGGTTAGGACTTGAACTGCTAAGGGTTACCAGTCCCAGACTGAATTGAATTGAAGATGAAATCTTTAATAATGATGACGGTGACATTAAAAAAGAGGCGACCGAGCAAAGACGGCAGGAATCTCCTGTTCCTGCTAGCTGCTGCAGGGTGTTGGTGGGGAGGGACCCCCCAAGTTTCCTTCCTCCCACCCTCCCCGTTCAGGTTCCCCATTCCCGCTCTAAAGAAGGCAGCAATCTCAGGGCTAGGGGCCAAAGGCAGGCCATTCCCCCCACCCCACCCCTTTCCTGGCTTCCCAGGTTGGGCGGTGCTCAGTTTCAGTTTGCAGAATTGCTCTCTTTTACTCTCCAGTTTGCACCTTTTCCCAGCTTTGAGGTGCATTGCTGGAGGAGGCCGTTGGAGGCTTTTTCCACCTTCGCTTTTAACCTCTCCAAATGTTTTGAAGACACAGTTAGTCCTTTCCCTGTGTCAGTGGAAACGGAGGGTTTGTTAGCCTACTTCCAGCTAGGATTGGAATACTTGAATCAAAAATAGACATTCTTCATTGTGGCTTAAATGCTATCCTAGTGGGGAGAAAAGTGGAAAGACCAAAATGTTGTCAAGACAGGAACATAAATCAGAGATAATTGCATGTTAGTGTTTATAGAGAACGCAACTGAGGGGGAAAAAAAAGAAAATAAATGGAAGGCCGAGGTCTGCAGTTGATTAAAGGGCGGCTTGGAAACCCTGTTATATAAATCCGGTGTCACTTCTTATAGGAACATGATGTCTCACTAAGGGATTATTCTAAAATCTCTCGAACAAGCTTTGGAGATAAGTATTGTCTGATTGCAACAGATTTGTAGCAAGTATTTTTATAGCACTTAACCGCAGGCCTTCTGTTATAGATTAAGGTGATCTGTTAGCTTAGAAGGAATGTTTTATATGTCAGTGTTTGGAGAGGGGCTCTGCAACAGCTGGGCTTCTGAAGGAAAGGTGAAAGAATTGAGGCAGAGGAAAAAGAAACAGACTGCAGGAAATACTATAGTACAAAATTGCGAATTCACCACGGCACTAGTCTTCCTTAAGCTTCCATAAGGCATCATACATTTTCTGTTAAATAGAAGGGCTCAAAAGTTTGTTTTGCCTCACTGAATTAAAATTTCACACTCCTTTACATCACATATTTAATTTTAGAGGCAGAGCGTCTTCACACTGCTAATTGCAGATAATTTGGCAAAGGCTTAGTATTCCAAACCTGTTTCTTTAAACAGCTTACTGTTAGTACTGTCAATTTACTCTTGTTATTTAACCTGGATAAAGCACTGTTGTCAGATGTTTTGCTTCAAATCTTTGATTTCTATAAAAATAAATTGAATAAGAAAAATAAATTGAAAAGAGTAATATAGACAACTGCTCCTTTTCCTCAAGAGTTCTAGTCTTACAGTTAATAAGGTAGCTTCCATCTTTAATAAGGCCCTGATTAAACCTAAAATTGTCAGTTTTATAAAATGGGCCAGCCATTTTATGTTTTGAGTCCCTCCTACACCTACCATAGTTTTTTTTAAATTTTTTTTATGTGGATGGAAAATGCCACTGAGATACTTACCAGAAAAAACTGAAACATATATAGATGATAACTGACCGAGATTACTCATAGTAAAGTGAACATGCTAAAGTAAATGGATCTTTGCCTAATCTAATACCTTTGGACAGAACTATTTTTCCACACTAGAATGAATCCACACAAACAATTTTTGTGGCCACTCATTGCAGTGAACTATATATACAGACACACACGTGTGTGAATGCCTACAAGTATATATAAAGCGATTAGTACACAGTGTTGTAACTTCAATTATGTTTAAACTATCTTTAAATTAGTAACTTATCTTTAGATTCAGCTGGGTTTTGTTACTACAGCATATGAAGTAGGAGTCTCAGTACTTCAGAAATTGCTATGTAGGGCAATAGAACAGAATTCTTTATTGGCCAAGTGTGATTGGACTCACATTGGAATTTGTCTTTGGTGCTTATGCTCTCAGTGTACATAAAAAGTCAAAAAATGATAAGGCACAATACTTAAGGATAGTCATAGGGTACAAATAAGCAATCAAATCATACAAGGAAACTATATAAACCATAATGACACAAAGAACAAAGTTACAGTCATAAGTGGGAGGAGATGGGTGAAAGGAATGATGAGAAGATTAATAGTAATGCGGACTTAATAAATAGTTGAACAGTGTTGAGGGAATTATTTGTTTAGCAGAGTGATGGCATTTGGGAAAAAACTCCTTGTGTCTAGTTGTTCTGGTGTGCATTGCTCTAGAGCGTCGTTTTGAGGGAAGGAGTTGAAACAGTTTATGTCCAGGATGTGAGGGGTGTGCAGATATTTTCACAGCCCTTTTTTTAATTGTGCAGCATACAGGTCGTCGATGGAAGGCAGGTTGGTAGTAATTCTTTTTTCTGTAAATGTGTATATAGGAAAGCCAGCGAGTTCTCCATTGTGATATTGAATGGGTTGGCAGCGATAGTCCTGTAAATTGACTGCCTTCTCTGACATCTTTCCAGAAGCATCTGTGATTGCAGCCAACGACTTCTCGGTGGGAGGATCCAGAAATGAACACAGCAAGATGACAACATGGTTGCAGGTAAGACAGACCTTTATTTTGTTTATTTATATCCCACCTTTATTATAAAAATGGCTGTGTGTGCGTGCGTTTGCCAGCATAACTCTGGAACACCTCGAGCAATTTCAACCAAACTTGGTACACTGATGACTTACTTTCTAGAAATAAACACTGTGGGGGTAAGACACTCCTAACACCTCTCAGGGTATGTGTTCAAGATACAGCCTGTTGTGCCTTCAAATGGCTTCTACTGTACTGCCTTAAAATGGCTTCTACTGCACAGCGCTGTGGAGTTGCCATGGTAACGGCTTCACAGTACTCCACAAGGAGGCTCTCTCTGCTAAGGGGGAATATCCAACATTAGAAATTACATTTATTCTGGGTCGCCAAAATCAGGGCTTTTCCTGTTAATACAGGATTAGGATAAATAAATACCCAGGCAATGGCCGGGTTATCAGCTAGTTCTTTTTAAAAATAAGGCGGTAAGTACACACAATTTTTCCTTCACCTATTTTCCCCACAACGTCCACCCTGTAAAGTGAGTTGGACTGAGAGAGAGTAAACTCGCTGTCTGCTGGCTTCTTTCTAGCCTCCTGCTTTAATTATTAAACCAAATTGGCTCTTAGTTTCGGCAGGAGAGCATCTGTGCTAATGATCAGAAAACGGGGAAAAAACCCATACAAATTCCCTACTTGACATCGCAATGCAGGAATCCGTATTGAAGAATTCAAATATAAATGCAGCCTGTTCTGACCAGGTTAAATCATTTCTTGCTTCAATGTTAAAGCATTAGCATCGCTAGGCTAGATCTGATCCTTGTTTGTTTCCCTAACTTGTGTATGCATTCCAGTGACTTCCAGTGAGTCATAATGATTTTGGGGTTGGACTAGATGACTTCTGAGGTCCCTTCCAGGCCTGGGACTGATGTGCTGATGTGCTGTGCTGTACTTTGTATTTAGGAAGAAGGGAGTAAAAATGCAAGTGTAACACCATAATGTATCTTCTTTAAATATTCTACAGTATATACACAAACATAAGGAAATACATGCTTTAGTCCCTGACGATATTGAATGCACATACTGTTTGTATAGAATAAATTCAGATATGCTAATTCTCTACAAAGATTGCTCGTCTTCTGCCTTCTATCTGTCAGAAATAACTGCCATTTATAACATTTTTCTTAGTATTGTGGAATACAAGGATCAGTATTCATTTTTTGCAAGAAACAGATATATTATTCTTGTTTCCCACAAACATTTCATGACACCAGGAAGATCCCACTAAAGGATGAAGAATGTATTTTCAGAGCCAGGTGGCACAGTGCAGGCATTTCTGCCCAAAAGTCTGCCAGCATTTGAACCCTCACATCTCCCCTTGGATATGAGATGGGATTTCTTTCTTTTTTAATATGATTATTGAAAGTTTCAAAACAAAAATAACATATTTTAAAAAATGAGAAACATGTTCTCACATTTTTGCAACATTTTCATAGCAGTGTACATTTCTATTAGTGTCAATTAAAGTCATTTGTTACAAGTAAATCTATAACTTGTTTCCTAGATCCTTACTTTTAATGTTATTATTACAATTATTATACAATATTTATTTAATTGATTAATTATATTACTTTACATACACACATAGCTATAAATACATTTATCCTTATTTCCATTTTCCCTTGTTGTTTGTTTAATCGGTTTTACTAGACATCTTTACTTCCTTTTTATACAACCATTTGTGCCATATATTCCAAGTTGTAAAGAACTCCAAGGAAGGGCATTTCTAGAAGTAGCATTCTGTGAGTAGGTGCCATATATATATATATATATATCCATATATATGGTTCTGTACTTTGGGATACTGTACTGTATGGGTTCTGTACTTTGGGATACCAAAAAGCAGTTTCTGCTGCTAACTTTTTGGCCATCTCAATGGAGTTTATTTTTAAAAGCTGTACGCTTGCTTAAAATTACCTTAAAATTAGTTTCTGTGTGTCAGTCTAGTATGGCTGTCCATGGAATGTTGGTTCCCTAGCGAATTAAAATGTTTGCTTCAGCATTTCTCCAAGAAGACAGATGGAGCCTTGCTGGCTGAGATCAGAGCCGAGCTGTGGGGAACTGTCAAAGGGAAAAAGGCTTCATCAGAGCCAGAGAATGAGAAGCTGCTGTTCCACCTTCTGGGGAATAACATGTCTTGCCATTCCATTCGGGGCACTGTCACTGGCATCCCTTTGAGTGACAGGACTTTGAAGGCATCTAGCTGTTTTCTTCTTTGGGCTGTATGGGCTGGGTTTTTTTGTGTTTTGCAAACTTTCCTTATCCATTTTAGTTCAATAAGTGGCTGGTTTTTGAAAGAAAACTCAAGAATCCTGTCTAAGGAAATGTCTGGCTGCAGGCATCTTAGTTGTGTGGAGGCTGCTGAGTAGAAAGAGACATGGTTACGGTTAAATCACCTAAATGAGCTTCTGTAGTGGACTCTTGCCTACTTATAATTGTACATGTTAAGTTTTTCATGGCAGGATTGATGCTTTGTAATAACGCAACCTGGGAAGCTGTTTGGTCTCTTAGTGTAATGAATATAGAATGCTTCATTGCCTTGGAAAAACCACAATTACTCATTTCCTCTACCCGCCTCCTTTCCCACACCTTAGATTTTTTTTTTTTTTTGAAGAACTGTGTTACACATCCTTTAGTAAACAAAATGCTTAATTTGTATTTTAAGTAAGCTAGAGTTCTTGTTGTTGTTTTTATCAGACATACCATCTGCAGATGGTGTGCCAAGGGCTTACCTTGCAAAAGAGTTTGATGTAGGTTATCCCAGTTTCCTCTTCTCTTCTCTTCTCTTCTCTTCTCTTCTCTTCTCTTCTCTTCTCTTCTCTTCTCTTCTCCTCCCCCTTCCTCTGCTCTCCCTCTCTCTTCTCTCCTCCTCCCTCTTCCTCTTCCTTCTTCTCTCTTCTCCCTCTTCCTCTTCTCTCCCCTCCCGTTCTCGCCTCTCTTTTTCCTCTTCCTCTCCCTTTTCTCTTCTCCTCCCTCTTCCCCTTTTCTCCCTCTCCCTCTCCTCTCCCTTCTCCTCTTTTCTCTTCTCATGCACTGTTGACTTTGGTTTTCCCGAAACTCTCTCTCTCTTTAATCTCCAGTGGGGAGAGACCCTGAGAACATCCTGGGCAAAGGGATGAGAGAAGCTATCTCTGCATTCAGTTTGAAGTCACTGCATGAAATTACATGAGTCAACCCTGCACCAAAGGAAACCTTGCTCTAAATCCATGGCTTTTTACTATTCAATCAGAGTTTGGGGGAGATGTTTGGAGACTCCTGAATGCTTATTTTTGTAAAGGAAAACCTGCTTTTCCTTCAGATGCTGTCATTTTTACACAACCTTGAGATTGGGGAGGTGCCTCTTCCTCCCTCTGAAATGTCTCTCTTGTTGCATGACTGATTGAGAATCCTGCCCCTAACCAAACTTCATCTCACTCCCTAAAATGAAATGCTAATACAATAAATAAAAGGATTGTCACCAAGGTGCCTGTCTGCAAAGGAGCACAAGCCAAGGAGGTGAGTCACAGACTTGTGGACCAGGGCCAAGCTAGGGAGGTGAAAAACTGAAAAGGAGCTGAGAGGCAGACCACTTTTCAAGATCCTAAAAAGATGAAATTTCCATCCTTCAGGTGCTGAACTCTGATTTAGAAGTTTACCAAGAAAGTATTGTTCTTCCCTTTTGTTTCCTGGGACAGCGGATTTCTCTTTGTGATTAGATTTCAAGCACTCCCTCCCTCTCCCTCTCCCTCTCTCTCTCTCTCTCTTTGGCTTTAGAAAATGTCACAGATCAAGCCATTTCCTTTTGCCCAGATCCCTGCTCCTTTCAGATTGACCCATTCCCAGGGGAATGAACGGCTGCTGGACTTCCTTTCTCAGCCTCCTTGTGGAAAAGGACATTTTGTTTTCGTGCTACAGCCCTTCAAGAAGAAACCAAATCAGCATTCTTCCATTTGAAGTCTGGGCTTTTAAAAAAAAATGCCCTGAGAATTACTATGAAAAGCTGTTTTTTGGCCATTTGGGGGGCCGTTTTCAGGCTGTTTTCCGGTGCTCTGGCTCCCGCAAAGACCAACTGGGGTGGCATGCATGTGCACACCAGACTCCAGAAGAGCAGCTGGCAATGGTGTGCAGGCCCACAGAGAGGGCTCTGTGTGCCGCCTCTGGCATGCATGTCGTAGGTTCACCATCATGGTCCTAAGGGGTCCAGCTTTTCAACAGTGGAACCGAATGTGGATTTTTCCTTTGCTGGAGCTGTTTCCGCCAGCAATATGGCCCACCATCAGGGTTGTCACAGCAGTGAATTTCTATCCTGGGCAGGGTTGGACTACATGGCCTTGGAGGTCCCTTCCAGCCCTTAATGTTTTATGTTTCTTTGAATGATGAGCCATCTTGTTTCACGGGTTACCTCACTCCTACCTCTTGGGCTGTCCTGTTTACATTTTGGATTAAATTTACCTAATTATCATGATGTTAATGCATACGCTTGCTTGAAGTCTTTATGTCTGGCTGCTGGAAGCACTTTACAAACAAGTAATGGGAGATCAACAAAGGGGATGGTGTGATGGGATTAAACATTCCTTACCTAGGAGTAGGTATGATTCAGCCAAAAGTTTTGTTTGCAATGAGGTCACCACTAAGGCCTGTTCAAATTGAAAAAACAGAAAGAAAGAAAGAAAGAAAGAAAGAAAGAAAGAAAGAAAGAAAGAAAGAAAGAAAGAAAGAAAGAAAGAAAGAAGGAAATCCAGAAAGTCTTTTGGGATATAAGGTGATTCATAGAACTTGCTATTCTTTTAAGAGGAGTCACATTACAGCCCTACCTTTTAGCCGTAGGCCATTTGTGTGTGGTGGTGGTGGAGGTATAGTAAAGTTGAGATAACAGCTAGTCCCAGACCTGTAAAGATGTCAGCCTTTCAATGTGGATCGGCCTAGGAAGCCAATGTCACGAAGAAGGTCACTCTCATTGTACAGCTATAATGGCAGAATCTCACAAGTCTGAATGAGTTTCCCTCCTCCCTCTCTTTATCTTCGTGAGAATCTGATACTTTACCCAGATTATATTCCTGCTCCGGAGTCAGTTCCCCTTTACTCGACTCTTGTCTTCTTGAGAGTAGCTCTTCCTCCAGTCCCTCAAAGCCATTCCCTCCGCTCTCCGCCTCAGACAGCAGAATGGAAGGCAGGCAGGTATTTGATGGGCTTTAGAAACAACCAGTGTCATGCCCCTGTCAGAGTCTGAATCAGAGGAGGAAGATGAATGAACAGCTGACAGGAAGTGGGAGTATGGCTCTGTTCGCTCTGGAGGACACTTGGGAAGGGCAAAGTCTGGCTAGGCAGAGCAGGGGAGAGGTAGAGCAAGGGAGAAGTAGAGCAAGGGAGAAAGAATTCAGAGGAAGAGCCAGGACCACCCCCTCTTCATCCTAGGGTGCACAAGGAGGAATGGAGAAGGGAGCAACATGGGTTGTGTGGCTTACAGGGGAGGAAAGGGCCCTGATTCCCTTCATTAGCCACAGCTGCGAAGAGTTGAATTCTTCCTCCTGCCCTGCCAGACTAGTTACCTCATTTTGACTTGTTTGGACTTATAGTTACAGTTTTTGTTGATCACGTTTTGAACTTGATTCTCTGCAGCCCAAGGTTGTTCCCGAGAGAGTTTTTCTCCAGCCCAGAAGGTAACCAGGACATTGGGGGAAAAGTTGCAGATAATAAAGGGATTCCAACTGATTATCTGACTGTGGTGCCTTTGAGCCACGTCCCTTTGGGTCCTCACAACCAGGCTGTTTAGGATGTGAATGCTGACTTCTTCTTTTTTTGATGGGGATCAGAGCTCTCAAGTTAAAATTTAACCACATCCTTATCTTACAGTGGACCTTGCACTCTTTTATATTTTATTGCTCCACCCAGAATCTTCCAAGTCTAGACTTCTGACTGACTGACCCTGTTTTTGGTCACTCTAACTGAATGCCCTATTCCGTTATTGTTTTCTCTCTTCAGAAGCAAGGATTCGATGGAGAGACATCACTGGGTTTCTCATTAGAATTGCCTTTCAAGAGAAATGGGTCTAGTAGTAACCTAGCTAGTAAGGTAAAGGTTCCCCTCGCACGCACCTGCTAGTCATTTATGGCTCTAGGGGGCGGTGCTCATCTCCATTACAAAGCCGGAGAAGAGCCAGCGCTGTCCGAAGACGTCTCCGTGGTCATGTGGCCAGCAGGACTAAATGCCGAAGGCTCACGGAGCGCTGTTTCCTTCCCACCAAAATGCTCCCTATTTTTCTACTTGCATTTTTGTTTTTTTAACACGCTTTCGAAGTGCTCGGTTGGCAGAAGCTGGGGCAAGGAAGGGGAGCTCACTCCCGCGGTGCTAGGGATTCGAACCGCTGAACGGAGAACCTCTCTGATCGACAAGCTCAGTGTCTTAGCCACTGAGCCAATAACCTAGCTAGTAGAGAAACACAATTCTAAAGGCCAGTCAGTGGCACGGGGCTCACTTCGCCTCCTGAGACAGAATTTCCAAGTTAGTCTTTTCTCCCTACAGACCAGTGGCTGAACTGAGCTATTTTGGGCCACTTAACCAGATCAGAGTGAACTGTACCCAGACTCATCAAGTAAATAAATCACGGCTGTGGTCCCTGGAGGCTCCCTGCTTCATACTGCCAATTCTCTTGGTTGTTATCCCCAGCAGGCCAGCAAAGCTGGAGCTTCTTATTTTTAGACTTGAGTTTGAGCCCCAAGGAAGGCTTCTGCAGTCCTGTACATTTTCATCCAAATATTTGTCTTGGTTTTGACAGTGGAAGATGATGATAATGCAGATAGGAATGCGTGCAGATTAAGAAAGAACATAGCCCCCTTCAGTTGGGGAAATGTCCCAAGAGAAACAACCGACCAGCTGGAGAGATTTACTATATTTTATTCCATTAAAAAGAAGGATCATCATTGGGCGCTTCTTCAGAAAGGAAAATGGCACTAGGGTAGCCACATGAGCCAGAGTATATACGTTTCCAGTAGTACATATTTATTTAACTAATTTTATTTAATTTACAAAGAAGAGCCAAGCGAGTACATGTCAGTATTTGTTCTCTGGGAAGGTTCTTTACACTGGTATCCTGCAGGAATATCTGTAGCTTGGGAGCAGATAACCAAGTTTTCACCAGCTTGAGGCTATGGTGGTCATGCCAGCTCATCGGGTCGGCCAGAGTTAAGTTCAGGGTATTTCTTAAAGCGCACAGTCTGCTTCCTTCTACTTTATATTTTCCCCTTTTATTGACTATGCTTCCTTCGCACTTACCAGGCCAAGATGGCGTCGAACAGCTGCAGTCCTTTTTTGTCAAATTATTTTAATTTGTAGGGGATCAGTGTAATCGCAATGTTCCCTTTTTAAAAAAAAAAAAACTTTATTAAGCAAATTCTACAATTAAAAAACAATTAAAAACATATTTCTATTCATTGCAACATATTTGTAGCAGTGTTCACTCACTTTGACATATTCTTAAGTATGTAGAATACTTGTAAATATTATTACAATTATTTTACATTTGATTTATGTCATATTTTCATATATGTAGCTATTTACATATTTATACATAAGTGTACATAGTTATGCCTATTGATACCAAATTATTTCATCACAACTTTTCATTTCATCTATTTTGTGACTACCTTGCAGCCAATTTCATGGTACTCTGTCTCTTTTCTCTCTTTCATTTCCATTGAAAGCCTATCCATTTCTGCACACTCTAAAACCTTTTTTATTATCATAATATCAGAGGGAATGCTGTCACTTTTCCAACTCTGGGCAAAGGCTATTCTTGCTGCAGTTATTATATGTAATATAATATATTGGAGTTTCTTACTTTATCTCTTAATATACCCAATAGGAATGTCTCTGGTCTCAATTCAGTTTTCTGTCTTGTAATTTTCTCCAGCCATTTCCTAATTTTAAACCAATAATTTTTAGTTTGAGGGCATGTCCACCACATATGGAAATAAGTTCCCTGTTTATAATTGCATTTCCAACAATTTGCTGATCTATTAGGGAACATCTTAGCCAATCTTGCTAGGGGTAAATGCCAACGGTAAAACATTTTGTATAAATTCTCTATAAATGCTGCTGATAGAATTAGTTTACAGTTTATTTCCCATAATTTTTCCCAATCTTCTCAATATTCCAATCTTCTCATTCAAAATATCAGAACCGAGGTCAGGCGCTCATATGGGCCACCATATCTTCACAGTGCATTTAGCTTCGGTTGATCGAGAAACGAAACAGTTCTGTAAATCTTTTCATTAAGACCCTTTTGTATCTATTCTAAAAAACAAAAGCTGGCAGAGGAGAACATCCTGTAAGCAAAGTCTTGGTTAAGGCAAGAGTGCTTGTATGATTCAGGAACCAGCAGGTATGGGGGCGGTGGGGGCCATGATATTGCTGACTTCCCATTGTTTTTCATATGGAAATGACTTCTCACTTCTCTGCTCCTCTTGCAAGAGTGATCTCAATGGCCGGTAGGTGCCCTAAAGTGCTGTGATATGCAGAGAAATTGGGGTTTCCCCATCCCCCCATGTATTTCCTGGGCGTTTTGGGGGGAGCACTTCCCCCATGGATGCGACAACGGCATTTCTGACTGCCTTCAAAGGAGGGGGTTTCCTCCAGGAACACTTTTTGGGGGATACAGAAAGAGCGTCATCACTTGAGACTTTCAAGAAGAGATTGGACTGCCATTTGTCAGAAAGGGTGTAGTTGGGTAGAGGTTGGACTAGACCTACAAGGCCCCTTTCCCATCATCTGTAAATTTATCTGTCCCTGGGCTGGCTGTTCTAGCTCTTATTGAGCCCAACACATTGGACTGCTTCCTGCTTTTTAGCAGAAGCGATCTGCATGAGGATAATTAAAAGGATGTCTCTACAAATTAGGCTTAGAAAGTGGTAAAGCAGAATTGAAATTAGGGTGGGGTAGAGAGTGCTGAATCTTAAATACCAAACCGAATGTAAAATAAGAGATCTTGTAGCCATCTATAATGGCTTAAAGTGTATTTTTCACGGTGGCAGTAGGGTGATTTTCATTGGGAATCTTCCTTTAGTTTCCTTCCCTTGCCTTGATACTCTTCCCTGCACCAAGAGATTTTCCATTAAGACATAAACTCCCCAGGAATTGCTTGGACAGTAATTGCTGGTTTTAATCAATGTTTCTCTCCCCTGGAGACTTGTATTGTAAGATGGGTGGCTAAATTGCTCAAATAATGCCGTGAGACGGCATACTCACCCTGAGCTTTGGGAATCAGTAAAGTGACAAGCTAATGAAGATTCACAGCTTGGCTTCCCTGTAAGCAACATGTGTGAATCTGCAATTGGTTTATTCCCCTTGGTTTCCCATCCATCTTGCTAACTAAGCCTTTGGCTTTCTTCTGTTTCCTGCCTGCTGTGCTTTCCTCCCTTTAGTAAGTTAACAGCAGCAGATAACTTGACCACGTTCTGATGCTTTGATCCTTCTGCAGCTTGTGGGCTACGAGGCTCTGTTTTTGTCAACATTTTCTTTAGAATCCACTTTACATTGGTTGAGCCAACCATACCCAACAGCTCTAGTTCTGTTTCTCAACTCCAGGGTTACACAATCTCCATAAAGTGATACCCTTATATTAGCTCAGTCAGAGGGGGAAAAATAACTTTGTGGAAATCCCAGTAAGCGGTCTGAGAATTGGCCAGGTAACCCGTGTCTCAGACAAATAACCAAGTAGGGGCTTGCTCCTCTTGGCATTAAGACAGGGGGCACGGCTCTAAATGAGAGTATTTAGACTTAATTGTTACCTGGCATTCCGAGATATAGCTGCTTATCAGACTGGCCATCTGTCTCCCCCTCTAGGTTGGCACTTACTGTGGGATTGAAACATGAAAGTCATTTTGCAGCTCTTTTCAAGATAGGTATTGTCATGCATTGAAGAAATGTTTGCACTGTTGTGTGATATATATCAGGTGTTGCATGACAGAAATCCATCCGGCAGGGCCTGGAGCATGCGCTGTAGACAAGCAGGTCCGAGGAAGGAGACTTTACAGCATTAAACCTACCTGCATCGTTTTGGGAATGGAGCTGGAACCATGATCCTTTCAGGCGAAGACTAAGTTAAATATATTGGGACCACCCACTGGCCGTGCTCCCATACTAAACTTTTATGTCCTGCTTTGGAAGCCCAGCTGTTTTGCGCGGCATAGCAATTGTTGCGCGGCCGCTGCTGAAGCGACAGAGTGCAGGATGGCAGGAGGCGAGTCGAAGCGCCTCTGGGCCTGCGCAAAATGTGTGCTGTGCACGTGGCAAAGTGCGCCCGCCAAGCCACACCCACCGAACCTATAGTAACAAATTTCGAAATGCGCCACTGGTTGGAAGGGACCTTGGAGGTCATCTAGTCCAACCCCCAGCTTGAGCAAGAGACTGTTGCACATAAGGCAACAGAAATCTAAACTTGAATATTGAGAACTATAAACCAAAACGAGCGAACGTTGCTGGGAAGTTGAGGAAGAAATATTGCTTGCTGAGTGATCTCCTTTTATTTCCAAACTAGGCTTTGTGGTTTAGACCTGACAGTTTCCATGGTAATATTAAAAAACAGTACTGTTGGATCATATTTCGGAGATCAAATTTCTAATTCCTTTGGAAATTGGATGGGGAGGAAGCCATGGCCACATTAGCAAAGACTGGTCTCCTTTATTATGCCGTACAGATAATGGTTGGTCCCAAACCTCCTGTCCTTCGCCGGCTATCTGAATTCTAGCATTGCTATTTTCCCATTCCACGCCCCTCATTTCCTCCACCCCCCACATTAACACATCGGAAAAGAATAAAAACATTTTATTAAAGCTAGAGAAATATTTATGCCCAAATTCTTTTTCTTAAAAAATATGCATTGTGTTTTATATTGAAACAGTTCCTTTTTTTATAAAAAAAAAAGTAATAAATATAAAAATAAATTAACATTAATAATGAAATATTGATAGGAAGGAAGAATAACTGTCCAGAAGTCAAGAGTGCATTTACGGAGCAGTTTGGAAGGAAGGGTTTATAAATAACAAGAAGCTGACTTGCAGAGGGTGGTCTCTGGATTATTCTTGGCAAACCACATAAAGCTGATGCGTGAGCAGTCTGTGTAAAGCCTCTTGGAAGTGCCAGATTAGGTTCATTAAAGAATAAAAGGAGTATAAAAATCTTCTATGCCCGTAGAGCAGCAAACATCAAGAATAGAACTTCCAACAGTTCTTCGTGTACTGCTGTGGCCTCCTCAATGTGCACGGTGCTAATCGAATTAAAGCTAAAGCCAAACTTCTTATGTAAGCTATAATTACGGACTCCTCCACTTTCCATAAAGATAGGGACACGGTGGCTCAGTGGCTAAGACGCTGAGCTTGTCGATCACAAAAAGTCCTCGATTCGGATCCCTAGCGCCACGTGAGCTTCCCGTGCCTTGTCCCAGCTTCTGCCAACCTAGCAGTTCAAAAGCACGTTAAAAAAAATGCAAATAGAAAAATAGGGACCCTTATTTTTGGTGGGAAGGGAACAGCGACGTTCCGTGCGCCTTCGGCATTTCGTCATGCCAACCACATGACGACGGAGACGTCTTCGGACAGCATTGGCTCTTCAGCTTTGTAACGGAGATGAGCACCGGCCCCTCGAGCCAGAAATGACTCGTACAAAGGTGCAAGGGGAACCTTTACCTTAACCTTTTTACCATTTTTAATGTCAAAGAAAAGGATCCGAAGACAGGGGGGGTCTTCAAACTTGACAGCTTTAAGACTTGTGGACTTCAACTCCCAGAATTCCTCCTCCAGCCATGTTAGCTCAGGAATTCTGGGAGTTGAAGTCCACAAGTCTTAAACTTGCCAAGTTTGAAGACCCTTGGATTAGATAGGTAGGCAGGTAGATTAGATAGGTAAGTAGGTGGGTAGGTAGATGGTAGATAGGTACATGTTAGATAGATCAAGATAAAAGATAGATCAGAGGTCTTCAAACTTGGCAGCTTGAAGACTTGTGGACTTCAATTCCCAGAATTCTTCCTCTGGTCATATTAGCTCAGGGATTCTGGGAGTTGAAGTCCATCAGTCTTAAACTTGCCAAGTTTGAAGACCCTTGCCCTCATATATTTGAATGGGAAAAGGAGGAGCAGGCTTTTGTTTCAGGGGATAAAAAACAACAACCCAGGAGTGTGGCACTCCAGCAGTAGACCAATGATCTCAAGTTGTAGTAGTCAAGGGTTTGGGAGGCAAAATGGAGAAAGAAGATGGAAGAAAGAGTGTGTGTGAGGGGGAAGGGAGTTACAAACATTCAGTAGCCTGAGGGTCTTTCCAGGCAAGGCATATCAGGCTGGCAGGAGGCCACGTGGCTGCTCAGTTTGAGGAAATAAGGCACCATCATCAAATGGCACATAGCGGTTTCCAACAGACTTGGCCAGAAGACGGGCAATAAATATGGGGCTGTGAAGTGGGGTGGAAAGAGAGGCACTAAACTGCCAGCATCTTTGGCGAGGGGAGGTCAGGTAGATGCTCCACTTCTTCAAGTATATACCAGGAAGTCTGTTTTGCGAATGGTTGTAGCCTGAGCAAGCAAAGAACGGTAGCCACAGAGGGCAGCGGCATACCAGATACCAATTTCTTTGGCTCAAATTGGAATGCCGATCGTGGTCACTTGTTCTTGGAGTCCTAGGAGGCTGTAGGCAATTCGCTTCTGGTGCCCTGGTAGACGCACACCAATTTTTTTGATATCCCTGGCAACGTGAAGAAGAGACAAAAAAGAATTAGTGGGGGAGAATCATGCTGCTTTCAGAGCCATCGGGTAGCTTAGGTTTCTTTCCTTTAAAACCGCCAACCGCAATATGTAATAATTCATGCTTTTGTATATTATAGCCTCTGTGCACTGGGATTGTAAAATCCCTCAACAGAGATCCCAAAAGGCCAGATATCCCGCTGCATTTAATGAGCCTCTTGCTTTTCTGGCGGCATAAAATGGCTTAATTATAGGGTAGTCTTTGCTCCTAAGAAGACAGTGGGCAGAGCAAATGGAATTTGCTGTACTGCATTTTTTGGGGGGTTGGGGGAGAGTCATAATTCCAACCTCTAAATGTTGAGACTCTAGAAAAAGTGCAGAGAAGAGCAACCAGGATGATTTGGGGACTGGAGGCTCAAACATGCAATGAACAGTTGCAGGAACTGGTTATGGCTAGTCTAGGGAAGAGAAGGACCAGGGGAGACAGGAGAGCAGCCTTCCAATACTTGAAGGGCTGCCCCAGAGAGGAGAAAGGGGGTCAAGCTATTTTCTAAAGCACCCGAAGGCCAGACAAGGAATAATAGATGGAAACTGACCGTGGAGAGATTCAACCTGGAAATAGGGAGGAATTTTCTGACAGTGAGAACAATCAAGCAATGGAACAGAAGTTGCCATCGGAAGTTGTGGAAGCTTCATCCCTGGAGGCTTTCAAGAAGAGACTGGACTGCCCTCTGTCAGGAATAGTGTAGGGTCTCCTGCTTGGGTAGGGGATTGGTCTAGATGACCTACAAGATCCCTTCCAACTCTGATTATCTGTTACCTCCTTTATTGTGAACACATGACATTCTCATACATAGCCACCCCTAAGCAAATTTTTATAAAGGAACATGAAGTGTGGAAATACGTAATTTTCCAAGCTACATTCATGGAACCTCCGTACAGAATCTCAAGTCATCCGGGTCCCATGGTTGAAAAAGCACTTTTAGGAGACAGTCATTGAACAGAAAGGAAAATGGCATTTAAGTGTCCCCAGGATGGATTTGTTAAGAAAGGTGTCTCAGTTACGCATAACGTTTGCACAATGTGCATTTCCTACTTCCTGCTAAAGGTTATCCTGGATTGGCGAGAGAAGATCTAGTTTTCTGCGAGCCAGCTGGGTTGGGGGTGGGGCAAAGACGGGATAGATGCCTCCTGCAGCATCCTGCCTTCCAAAATGGGGCATGAAGGGGCCTCACGTGGCCCGTTTTTGGCCAGCGGAGTGCTGCAGGAGTCCATGGAAGCCAAAAACGGGCCATGGAGTGGTTGCATGAGGGCCACAGACTTTTGGGCTAGATTAAAGCACCCTGCGGGCCTCGAGATTGACACCCCTGCTTTAGAAGGGGTCCAGTGGATGCTAAGACAAATCTTTTAGAAGAAGGGTGTAAATTCTTCCTTACGGAGCAGAACAGAGGCTTCCAAATGCGGTGGAATGAGATAGCCGGTGGTCTGTGGGGAGGGGAGGGGAGAGGGGAAGGTCAAGAGCTCAGCCACCAAAGGCCCATTGCCACACTCACTCGTTGGTCATCTGCACCACCTTCTCAATGACGTTATACCCAGCCTCTAGGAAGTGCTCCGTGTACTGGTGCATTTTGATGGACTCCAGCCACTCTGCCACAGTTCGGAACGGAACTCCCTCTGAGCCGCTAGTGCTGGGTAAGCGGATGGAAATCCTTCGAAGACAAAAAAAAAAAAAAAAAAGGCCCACCGCTCTTTAGCGCCAAATAATTTCTAAAATAGGGTTGGGGATTTAGGGAAGTGAAGATGGCATTCTTATTTCTGGGCCTTATTTCTTAACATACATAACCTTCTAGGTCTGTGATGGCGAACCTATGTTTAGTTTAAGTTTAAGTTTTAGTAAGTTTTATTTTTACTTTTACCTTTACTAAGTTTAGTTTATTGTCATTGCACCTCGTACAACGAAATCAAAACACCATCTTCAAGTGCACATTATAACCATGAAAACAAACATAAACTCCCATCCTTCCCACTCTACACATTGAATTGAAACCCCCCTATACAGTAGAATTCAACAGAGCTCCTGCCCTGGGATAGAAGCTGTTTTTCACCCTATTCCCAGCCATCTCTCTGGACATGTCAGCCATCACTCGTTGCTCTTCTGGATTCCGGCATGCACATGCGCTCCGACCAGCTGGTCTTTGCGTGAGCTCTGGAAATCAGAAGAGCAGCTCCCTGGAGCGCCGACTGGTCTTTAGGTGTGTATGCAGGTTAGAAACTGGAAGACCAGGTGCACTAAGTTTCCAGTTTCTGGTGCTTCTGCGCGTGCACAACAGGGAGCTGCTTTTCTGGTTTTCAGCATGCGCGCACACACTTCCATTTTGGCACTCGGTACGGAAAAGGTTAGCTGCCCCTGTTCTAGGTCAAGAGTCAGGGTCAAAAGACATAAAGGTTCCCAAATTGCAAGCAATGTTCGAGAGGAAGACTTACCGAGGGTCAAACTCTGCCATAGTCTTGAGGGATTCAGGAGCGCGAATAAGCTTGTCCAGGATGCTAACAATGTCAGTGAATTTAGGCCGCTGGCTTCTCTCTTGCTGCCAACATCTCATCATCAGCTGGTAGATGGCAGAAGGGCACTCCAGGGGGGCAGGGAGCCGAAAGCCCTCGTTAATTGCTTTCATGACCTATTTGGGGAGGAAAATAGCAGTTGGGAGCCTGGAGAGTCCACCCATCTGAGGAGACAATCTGTCAACTCATAACATATTTCTATGGTCCTTTAAGAGTTGCCAATAGAAAGGGAGGATGGAGCAGTGGGAAGCTTGCATTCCATAAATGTTTTCAAAGATAGTTTCTTGGTGACTGAATTTTCTGCCACGCTAAAAATCTAACTGGAGAATATGATTCATGACTCTTGGCTATGGATGTGTCCCATTGGAGAATATGAATTAGGATACACCCAGAGGATGGGGTGGGGGAAACCAAGGTCAAGGGTGACAATGAATTATGTATCTCAGAGCCGGATACACCCAGGCAGTGCCGGACATGTTAACTCCCAATAAATCCTTTTGAAGTTTTGGAAGTTCGGCGAGAGACTCATGGTTTAATTGGGAATAACTGCCAGAGCCCTGACACCATCCATGCACAAAAAGCTCCAACAGGGAACGGTCGGCAACCTTCAGCCTTTCCAAAGACAAGCGCTCATATTAACCACCCATCATATCCTGGTGGGAATCCCTTTTCACTAAGCTGGAATAACAAGATCCACACTGATAATTTTCAGTCTTTGGATAGATAGAATTGACCTGCAGAACACTGCTCTCCCTTTTCAAATGGAGGCCAGGTCCCCTGCAAATAGCTATTTTTCTGGACATATGAACATTATCTTGATTTTTATGTTAGTTTGAATCCTGCCTTTGAAGACTTAGGATAGATAAACTTTGAAAACTTTTAAGATAGCTGGATAAAATGCAGAGTTAAAATTCAGTATTAATAATAACGATGACGAATATAAAAACTTTTAAACAGTACAAAAGTATTTAAAAACTGGAGAGGCTACGTTGGACAGGTATTTCTTCATGCCCCTTCCAAAGTAGATGTCTGCCCCAGAGAGCCTGAGGGGATGACAAGGGTGGAAAATGGAGCTAAAGGAGGATTTTCCTGGCTCGGACAGCAATGAACTGCCTGGAATTGTGAGGGAATCCATCACTTGAGAGTTTCAAGAAAAGATTGCTTATCTATTTGCTTGAATGGACAAGAACGGGGGGCTGGCAATCTTAAACAGTCAAAAGAGCCATTTGGACCCATTTCCCACAGAAAAAAAAAATACCGGGAGCCGCAAAACCCTTCCCATGCCTGACTATTTCCTGATCGGCCACAAAACTAACATATCTAGTTGAATTCAACATTCTGTGTTCTTCTGAAAGTTTTCTTTTCTTGGATTTATCCATGGTTGGCCTACTGGGGGTCGAAAAGCTCAAATCGCGTGTCAGCGGGTGTCGCACGTTGGCGGTTGTGACACACCTTTGGAGTGACTGGAAGCCGTAGCAGAGAGATGAAAGAGCCACATGCGGCTCCAGAGCTGTGGGTTGTTGACTCCTGGACTAGAAGATCTCCAGAGCCCATTCCAGGCCCAGGATTCTAAAATAAATGCCTGCTGAAGATGAACTACAGTTCCCAAGGAAATGGGAAGGCTCTTTCCTCTGTTCCTGACTGGACGTGGGCATTTCTGGTCCACCAGTGGGAATATCTTTAGGCCACCCTTTAAGCAAGAGTGTTAGAAGGAGTTGAGGGGCGTTGTCAGGGCTAAATCCCGTATCTGGTACTAGGGTCTCCAAGAGCTTACCTCATGATTGGAGAGCTCCCAGTAAGGCCGATCGCCGTAGGACATCACCTCCCACATGACGATTCCATAGCTCCAGACGTCGCTGGCAGTGGTGAACTTGCGATGCGAGATGGCTTCAGGTGCTGTCCATCGGATGGGGATTTTCCCGCCCTGAGTGGGAGGAAAAGCAAATGATGTTTGCTTGGAAAGAGTCAGGATGGTGCAGTGGTCAGAGTGCAGTACTGCAGGCCACTTCTGCTGACTGCCGGCAGCCTGCAATTCAGCAGCTCGAATCTCACCAGGCTCCAAGTTGACTCAGCCTTCCATCCTTCTGAGGTCGATAAAACGAGGACCCAGATTATTTTGGGGGTGGGGGCAAGAGGCTGATTCTGTAAACCGCTTAGAGAGGGCTGCAAAGCACTGTGAAGCAGTATAGAAGTCTGTGGTATTGCTATGTTGGAAAGAGGCAAATCGCAGAGGAAAGTATGTCCCCTTTATTGTACATAAATTGTAAATAATCTATTGTTTTGTAAATAAATAAGTGTCCTCCCCTGACTTCAAAGAACTTTGATATCTTTTGGTTGTCTAAACATATCTCTACCCATTTAGGCTTCCACTGGGATCCACATATTTGCACTGTGGAATACTTGCTTTAATCATGATTTGTTCAACAAGGTATAAAGGGCCTGGATTTTGTACAAGGACAAGCTGTAAACCTTGCTTAACAAACCAGAGTGACTGAATTCAAACCCACATGCTAGGCCAGGAACCTTCCATACACGTGAAGTGAAAAGTGAGACAGAGCAGTAGCAAGCATTAGAGCTCTGTTGAAGGACACAAAGCAATTTTGGGCGGCGGACTTGGCCAACTCCCCCGCTGGTTTAGAAACCTGGGAAAAGAGCCGTTTTTTCATTTCCTACCACACTGGGCTCTCACTGGAGTCTGTGAAATAAAACAAATTCATCTGTTGATATCTTCCTTTTTAGCTCCTCCTTTCCCAGATTCTCATTCAACCTAGCAATAGTTCCCTTATGTCATCCCTAGCTCTAGACAAAGGGCATAGAGTCATGGCTATGGCTTTCCCAGTTGCAATGTATGGCTGTGAAAGTTGGACCACAAGGAAGGCTGAGCACCAAAGAATGGAGGTCTTTGAACTCTGGGTCTGGAGAAGAAGATTCCTGCAAGTCCCTTGGATGGCAAGGCCATCTAACCGGTCGGTCCTAGAGGATACCAACCCTGACTCTCTTGAGAAGGCCAGATCCTGAAGATGAAACTCAAAAGACTTTGGCCACCTGATGAGAAGGAAGGGCTCCCTGGAGAAGATCCGAATGTTGGGAACGATAGAGGGCAGAAGAAGGAGGAGGGGAAGAGGAGGAGGAGGAAGAAGAAGAGGAAGGAGGAGGAGGGGATGGCAGAGAAGGAGGGGGCTGGATGGAGTCACTGAAGCAGTCGGCGTGAGCTTAAATGGACTCCAGAGGATAATAGAGGACAGGAAGGCCTGGAGGAACATTGTCCATGGGGGTTGCGATGGGTCAGACATGACGTTGCAACTAACAACAAGCTCTAGACATTTTGCTTCAGCTGTAGTAATCTCGTGGCAATTTGTCACATAAGAGAGAAGATAGTAATCTGGGATCACTTACGCTGGTGGTATAAGTAGCATCAGGATCATCCTCCAGGATACGGGACAGGCCAAAATCGGACACTTTGCACACCAGCTGACTGTCCACGAGGATATTGCGAGCAGCCAGATCCCGATGGACGTAGTTCATGCTAGCCAAATATTTCATTCCGGAAGCGATTCCTCTCAACATGCCTACCAACTGGATGACACAGAACTCCCCGTCTTTTTCCTGTTGGACCAAAGAGAGCGGGAGGATTCAGAGCCATCATCCTTTCTGCTGACTTGAGAGGAGGATTTTAAATAGGTGATCGCATCTGGCCCAGACCTACCTCCAGCCCTGTTCACTTTGGAGAATTTGAAAGGGCCGATTCACAAGGGGAGGATCGACACGGGGGGGGAAGAAGTTTGGAAGAGGGAAGGGTGTAAACCGGGTGCCAGCAACCCTCGTGTCAACTCATAAAATATTTCTCTGGTCTTTTTAGAGTTGCCAACAAAAAGGGAAGGGGGGAGCAGTGTAGCAGCTTGCAAAACTGAAAGTGCATTCCATCAATGTTTTCAAAGATAGTTTCTACGTGACCGAAGTTTCTGCCACTGCAAATTCTAATTGGAGAGCATGATAGATGACTCTTGGCTATATATGTGTCCCACTGGAGAATGTGAAGTATGATATACTGAGGGGGTGGGGGAAAACCGGGGTTGAGGGTGACAATGAACTTTGTGTCTCAGAGTTGGCTATTTCGGCACTTAACCCCATTTAAATCACAGTCTCGAGTCAAACTTCCAAAGCTTCAAAAGGATTTATTGAGAATTAAAGGCGCAATATTGCCCGGGTGTAACTGACTCTGAGACACATAATTCATTGTCACCCTTGACCGCGGCTCTGGAGCCACATGCAGCTCTTTGGTCCCTCTGCTGTGGCTCCCTGTTGGGTGATTCTACCACTGGCTGGCCCCGCCCCTCGCCCTCCCCTCCCCGTCATTCCTCAATTGGCCTGAGAAGGTTAAAAAAAAAAAAAAAACAGAAATGAAATGAAAGGGAAGGAGGGGAGGGGAGGAAGAGAGAGACCCATTTCCCACAGAAAACACCGGGAGCCACAAATCCTGGTTAGGCATGGCGTGGGGGTGTCATGTGCCTGGGTGGGAGTGATGTTGAATTGACCACCTCCACCCAGGTTCTGTGGCTCCTGGTGTTTTCTGTGGGTCCAAGTATCTTGATCCATCTGTCCAGCTCTTTGGACGTGGAGAACCCTGGGACCCCTCTGGGTGTCTTAAGGTTGCAGACCCCTGATGTAGACCTACCCGTAGGAATTTATCCAGGGCTCCGTTCTCCATGTATTCGGTGACGATCATGAAAGGCTTATCTGGAAAGACAAGGAAAGGCTGTCAGGTGAAACCCACTGAAGATATCACCTCCTAGCACCGCCCAGGGGACAGTGGTGCCTTGGTGCCAGGAACCAAGACCCAAGCTAGGATTCTACCCAGCACTTACATTTGGAGACAACGCCTTCCAAATGAATGATGTTGTGGTGACAGAACTGCCCCATGATGCTCGCCTCACTCAAAAAGTCAATGCGTTGCTTTTCGGTGTAGCCGGATTTCAGCGTCTTGATGGCCACGTGGCTTTCCTTCTTGCCACTTTTCAGGATCCCTTTGTAAACTTCGCCAAATTCTCCTAACAGAGGGGGGGGGGGGGGGGGGAAAAACCCAAAAGGGCTTGAAAGCATCTCTTGGAATCATTTGTGACGGAGTGGAAGATTAAACTGCCTTGAAATAAACCCAACAAACAAACTGCCCCCCCCACGTTCTCTTCCCTGCCCTGTTTGAGATGATTGGAACCCGGTACCTGCTCCGATCACTTTCTGTCGGGAAATGCTGGAAGGGTGGATCTCGGTGGTGAACTTCAGGACCGCCTGATTGGGGTCTTCATAGGTGTGGGGATCCACGTAAGACTTCAAGGGTTTGAGCTGATCTGCAGAGTCACAAGGATACAAGAAATGGGAATGGCACACCAAGAGGGCTTCCTGCTTGGAAGGGGAGAGAAACTCCGTGGCATGATCAGACCCAAACCCAGCCTCTCTCCACGGTCTGACGCCTCTTAGTGATTGGATGGAAATAGGCAAACACGTTTTTTCTTTTAAAAAAATATGAAGAATGAATGTTCCTACTTGGGGCCTAAACTGTACTTTAGATCCTTTCCATAGGAATAGCAATAGCACTTGGACTTATATACAGGTTCATGGTGCTTTGCAACTCTCTCTAAGCAGTTTACAGAGTCAACCTCTTGCCCCCAACTATCTGGGTCCTCATTTTACCAACCTTGAAAGGATGGAAGGCTCAGTCAACCTTGAGCCAGTTGGTCAGGATCAAACTCCTAACAGTGGGCAGAGTTAGCCTGCAATACTGCATTCTAACCAGAAGGAAGGAAGGAAGGGAAGGGAAGGGAAGGGAGGGGAGGGGAGGGGAGGAAGGAAGGAAGGAGGAAGGAAGGAAGGAAGGAAGGGAGGGAGGGAGGGAGGGAGGAAGGAAGGAAGGAAGGAAGGAAGGAAGGGAAGGGAAGGGAAGGGAAGGGAGGAAGGAAGGAAGGAAGGAAGGGAAGGAAGGAAGGAAGGAAGGAAGGAAGGTAGCAATAGCCCTTACTTATATGCCACTTTACAGCCCTCTCTAAGCGGATTACAGAGTCAGCCTCTTGTCCCCAACAATCTGGGTCCCCATTTTATCCACCTCTGAAGGACGGATGGCTAAGTCAACTTTGACCCTGGTGAGATTCGAACTGCCAAATTGCAGGCAGCCGGCAGTCAGCAGAAGTAGCCTGCAGTACTACACTCTAACCACTGCGCCACCGCGTCTCATGATCTGCAGTGTCCAATTTCCCTAGTGCAGCCATACGATCAAGGGACTAATACTCACCAGATTTGGAAAAGTAAACATCTTCTGAAGTCTGCCGGGCCCGTGAATTCTTTTTCCTAAATGAAATTTGAAGGGTTAACAGTTAACTGATAATTCCCGAAAGACAGGCAGTGCCTCCCACGGACACACAGGCATCTCTCAACAACTGGATTAAAAGAAGCCTGCTTTGTGATCCTCCCTCCTCCTCCTCCTCTTCCATTGTTATTAAAACTTTGAAATAAGGAGGTGAAATAAGAAATGAGGAGATGCTTATCGATCTCAGCTGCTCTCGTTGTTTCCTCTTCAGGTTCTCTCTTTTGCCCTGGGCCTACTTATTAATGTTAATTTTCTTGCAGGTTTAAAACACTGGACAATACGCCTATCTCTAACTTAGCACGCAAGATCTCTTCTCCTGTAACTTGGGTTTTTTTAATGGCAAACCCAAGAGAGATTAAATTGACAGGCATTTCTCAAAGGGCTAGATGTCTGCCTAGATTCTTGGTCATCTGGATGGAATTCTACATTTCCTTTTGCTTCACTCCCACTCCTAGCCGTTTTCCGCCCTCCCACTTCATCCCCCCTCCCCAGCTTTGAAAAAACTCCAGCAAAAAGAAAAAGAAAAAAAGGAGAGAGAAAACAGTAACCCAGGAAATGTACTTGCTGGAAAAAAAAAATGGTTGGAGTAAGGAAAACGAGACAGTTTGCCAATTTTCTGCTCTCTTCTTTGGGCATAACATTTGTATTGCTTCAATACCCACAGAGCCTGAGTGTTTTTGGAGGACAAAAATATGGGAAACGGGGCATTTTCAGCCCACCGAAAATGTTTGAAAGAAACATAAGTTTAAAACAATGCACAAACCTCTGTCGAATGAAGAGAAAAAGTATCACAATGACAGCAAGCATGAAGATGAAGCCAGCAATGGATCCCCCAAGGACTGCAGCAATATTCACACCCTCTGCATCTATGGAGAGAATGGGAAGCCTTTTTGAAAAGACAAATTACCTAGATCGGTGGTTCTCATGTTTAACTTTGCCTCAGTATTACATTTAATTTCCGCACCACCTCATTAATCCTAAGAGCTTCCTCTGCAAAAAGAAAGGAAGGAAAGGAGAAAGGATAGGAAAGGAAAGGAAAAGAAAGAAGGGAAGGGAAGGGAAGGAAAGATGAAAGAAGAAAGGAAAGAAGAAAGGATAGGAAAGAAAAGAAAAGGAGGAAGAGGGAAGGAAAGGAGAAAGGATAAGAAAGGAAAGGAGAGAAGGATAGGAAAGGAAAGGTGGAAGAGGGAAGAAAAAGAGAAAAGATAGGAAAGGAAAGGAAAGGAAAGGAAAGGAAAGGAAAGGAAAGGAAAGGAAAGGAAAGGAAAGGAAAGGAAAGGAGGGAAGGATAGGAAAGGAAAAGTGGAAGAGGGAAGGGAAGGAAAGGAGGGAAGGGAAAAAGAAGAGAGGAAAGGAACCCAAAGCAGACTCACTTCCAGAGAGTGTCTCAAACTCGTGCTCCATGCTGTGGGCTCCGTGTCCCTCCTGTGTCAGCGCCTGGACGCTCACCAGATACTTGGTCTTAGGAATCAGCTTATGGAGGGTGACCGAGTTTCCCTCAGAGCGCAGAACTGAGTAGCTGTTTTCATCCTTCTGTAACCACAACAACAACAACAACAAAAGAAAAATAAAGCCCCTGCGGTTCATTTTTTCTACTACAAATTACCCCCCCCCCAAAGGAAGTTGCAACGGTGGCAAAGAGTTATACCTTCTTCTTGTAAGTAACCTGGTATTTCCAAACATGGCTCTGTTGGCGAGGAGGAACAGTCCAGGATAATGTTAAACTAGTAGCGGTGCGACTGTCCATGGTCACTGAAGTTACTCTTGGTGGTTCTGAGCAAGGAGGAAGAGGAAGAAGGGCTGAAAAAATCTGCATGTAGCCAGTTATGCTTTCCCCGCGATTGCCTTTTTCAGATACGATGACATGAATGGACATGAATTGCCTATCAACCCATCGTCGGATTTACAGAATCAAAAGCTGCTCCCCTTTCAGTTAGGGACAACTTAGTTACTTGACTGCTTCGTAGTGTTAAAGAGGCTGTCCCAAAGGAGAAACCTTTCTCCACCCTTATAACCATGATTAGAATTTGGAGAGCCTTTTAATCCGGTTACGATACCCAAGGCCTTTACCTGTCTGATTGACGCTGATGCTAGTGACTCCGTAACTGCGCTGGGTACTGAAGGAAGACACTCCGTTATGAGCCTCTATGGTGAAAGTGTAGTTCACATGTGGCTCCAGGTCACTGATCATCAAAGACGTGCCGGTGAGTTTGTGCGGATTGTCCGAATATCGGAGAGTGGCATCACAAACGTGGCAGTCCCCTGAATCTGGCCAGCACTGTTCGCACGACACTCGATAGGTGATATCTTGGCGCCCCCCTGTGTTTTGGGGTGGAGACCAACGTAGCTGGACTTTAGCACCCAGGCCGATTGCTGTCACCCCCTGAGGAGCCGAGGGGGGCTCTATCAGATAGGAGACAAAAAGAATAATTTAAAAATAAAAAAGCATGCCCAGATCTCTTGGATGCAAGGCCGAAGATGATTACTTAAGCCAGCAATTTAACTGATTAACTGTTGTGGTTCGCTGGCAGCCTGTGCAGACAGTAGCAGAGTTGGACAGTGGGAAGAACAGGGACCAGTACAGGATTTGGGGGAGGACTTGGATGAGGATCCTGTGTCTGATACAGAGATGGAGCCAGGACCATCTGGGAGTTATGTGCTGATTCCGGAGCCTCCAGAATCTGGCAGCAGCGAGGCAGAGGAACGAGGGGAGCCTGTTCCCAGCGCATGCATGCACAGAGCTGCTAGAAGAGCAGCTAAAACAAAAGAGGCGACTCGGAAGTAAGGTTTGGAAGTGATTGGTCCTCCTATTAAAGTATAAAGGAAGTGCAAAGGTAGAAAAACCTTTGCAGGAAGCAAAGTTGTTTGCTCTGTTCAGATTAAATTTTGAAGCTCTGTGTGGACTTTGTCCTTTGGTTGGTTTTTTACAGTTCATTTGTCACTTTACTTGTTAACAGCAATTCAAAGGAGAGAAAGGTGGGTGCTTATCTTGGGGGACTGTTTGGGACTCATTAACGGCTGGAAACGCACATAATTCCCAGTGTTGAAATAAAACAAGAGTTGTTTGGATTAAACTTTGTTACTGACGCAGGAAGCCTTGGTCAGAGCATTAACTGCACATTTTTCTCTCGGTTAACATTGTGGATCTCTCTCTCTCTGCCCTTTATCTCCTTCTTCTATTCTGCACTTGCTCCTTCCTTCCTTAGATGGGATAGGGGCAAAGCAATATTGTAGAAGCCAATCTTTAAAAAAAAAATTCCAGAATGGTTTCAATAAACAGAGGGAAAAGTCACAAAAGTGTAGGTCCTGCCAGCGGACTGAAGAAATGTGCATTGCTCCCTTTCCAAGATCTGATACACACAGACTGTTTGCTTTGTCCAGCACTTATCTCAGCCGCCTAGCCTGATAGAGGGATAAAGCAACCCTCCTTCCTGACAACAATCCCTCCCCAGCGACCGATTCTGTTTCTCACTTACTTGTGCAGGGCATGGAAACCGGATCACTTAGAGCCCGGAAGTAGCTTTCCTCACAAGGACACAAAGTGGAGCCTTCTGAAGAAGGCAGCGTGTGTACGGGGCACTTCGAGCAAGCACTATTGGAGACGTCTTGTTTAAAGAATCCGGGCAAGCAAGCTGGAAGAAAAACATTTTTTTTTTTTGGTTAACTGCCATTTCAAACAGATTTAAAAGATAATCAGAGTTGGAAGGGACCTTGTAGGTCATCTAGTCCAACCCCCCTGGCCAAGCGGGAAACCCTACACCATTTCTGACAGATAGGAGTCCAGTCTCTTCTTGAAAATCTCAAGTGATGGCGCTCCCACAACTTCTGAAGGAAACTTCTGTTCCATGGCTTGATTGTTCTCACGGTCAGAAAATTCCTCCTTATTTCCAGGTTAAATCTCTCCTTGTTAAGTTTCCATCCATTATTCCTTGTCTGGCCTACAGGTGCCTTGGAAAATAGCTTGACCCCTTCCTCCTCTCTGTGGCAGCCCCTCAAATATTGGAAGACTGCTCTCCTGTCTCCCCTGGTCCTTCTCTTCACAACCAGCATTAAGCCAAGCTTGGTCAGTGAATATAGTTAGTCAGCATCGGCTACAATCAAACGCAGAGACGTGATAAGGATTGATAGCGGATTGTGAACAAATCACTTTCTTGTTCTTGAGTCTCCACCTCTAAAATGGGAATGAATGTATTGGTACAAGCGCTGAAATAAAAACAGGTCCAACGAGAGTGCCCCTGAGTAATTTCAAAACCTCTCACAAGTTCATCCTCAAACTGTCTACCATGGTTCACCTCATTCCTAAAAGGTCCTTAAAGGGGGCGTGCATAAGCGCACCAGCGTGCTTACCATCCCTGTCTTACTGTCCCCATTTATCTGTATTTACTTTACGTTTTATGTTCATATCTATACTTTTTTGACAAACAAACCAATAATTAAAAAATGAAGCCCTGCCAGCCCTGAAGTTTTAGAAAAATGCAACAGAGACGAGACAAGAAGTGGGTGAGATCAGAGCATCATCCGGCTGCCATTTTGGCTTTTTATAGCATCTCTTGCTGATACCGGCAGATTTGGAAAATAGCATATCCTTGTAATTACGTTGGCAGGACAGGGCTGCAGAGAAAATGCCATTCAGCTTAAAGACTTCCTGGCCAGCTACATACTTCATATTTACTTCCTGGACAATGACACTATCCTGTCGGAAACAGCTTTGCTCGGTGGTGCCCTGGGAATTGAATCATATCCGGTAGGAATTGGTAGAGGATGCGGCTTTAGAAGTTCTGGCTTGAGCCTCTCTCTCTCTCGCCGGCCACCATCTCTCGCCCTCAGGACCACAGTCGCCTCAGAGGGGGACCTTCTGGAGGAAAGACCCTCTACTTGAGAGCCCGTGAAGGTCGTTCAGAAGACCTACTTCCTCTTGAGAAGAAGCTTGGATAGCAGGAGGGGAGGGGAAGGGCACCTTTTATGAGATTCCCAGCCAATCAAGTGCCGAGGGGTGGGAAGAAAAGACACAGATGGGCTCCTCCGGAAGGCTTTTAGGAGAAGGAGCTCTGGGGCTGATCTTGCATGGCTACACCGGTTCCTTCTGCTGGAATGGCATAGAGTAGGTGGAGAAACCCTTTGATGACGGATGCTGCCTTAGCACCCCTAGACTCACCCAAGTGGTTTTAGGGCAAGGCTCTTCCAACTTAAGACTCGTGGACTTCAACTCCCAGAATTCCTGAGCTACCATGACTGGAGGAGGAATTCTGGGAGTGGAAGTCCACGAGTCTTAAAAGCTGTCAAGTTTGAAGGCCCCTGATCTACAATATCTTCTATCTCCATCTCTACCTACCTATCTACCAATCTGTCTATCTTGTCTGTCTGTCTGTCTATCTCTCTATCTCTACATGTGTCTATCTAACTACCTAACTCAGTAGCCCTTAGACTTGTATACCGCTTCTACATCTCTGTCTGTCTGTCTGTATCTATCATCTACCTACCTACCTACCTATCTATCTATCCAAGGGCCTTCAAACTTGGCAAGTTTAAGACTCATGGACTTCAACTCCCAGAATTCCCGAGTTAACATGCCTGGAGGAGGAATCCTGGGAGTTGAAGTCCACAAGTCTTCAAAGATGTATTTCTCATGAGATTCAAGTGAGTAGAAGTGGGGGAGGAAAGTAGCATGGACCGCCGAGACCCCGAATAACATTCTACATCCCCTCCTTGGTAAAATAATCTTGAGCTTCTGTACATTCAACATCTTAAGCCCTTCCGGTGCTTCTAAACTTCTACCTAGACTGGAAACTTTGATTGCCATGCAAAGATTGAATTGCACAAACAATAGAGATTACACGTTGAATGGAAAAGATTTAGCTCCAAAGTTCAAGGCTGTACTTTGCTTCTGTGGTCCCTTTTCAGCTCCTTTCCGGGGAGGGAAACAAAGGGGAGGCATAGATGGGCAGATGAGCAGGAGGGAAAGGGAGGTGTAGCGTGCAGGGCTGCAACTGAGACGGTGGGGCTCATGGAGGTGGAGAAACGGTGCAGGCAAGGCTGAGGATGCTACCAAGAGAACCTGGAATGCATGTTTTTGATATATGGTGTGACTGTTTATCCCTTTATTGTTCCCTTCACCCCAACACGGAAATTTAGGGAGCTCTCATTGAAATGAGTTGTAGATGGGACACGACGGTAATGCCGAAATGAGTAAATTGACGTTTGAAATTAGAGAACAAGAAGAGAAACAATTTTATAAGATTTGGGATCTATTCTATCAATGGATAGAAAATAAAATAAGGTAATGAAATATGTAGAATTTTACAATATAAGGAGAATAGAATTATATAGAATATAACATAAAGATGTACTATTGGATGGATTTAGGATAATAATATGCATTGTTATAAATCAATTGAAAAATATGGAATATCTCATTTAACATGAAGGAACAATAGTACAGTCAAATGAATGATTAACAATCATAATAATGTATTTAGAAATATTTGATTGATAATATGAGAATATATACAAGTAATTGTAAGTGAGGACTATGGAGAGGATACACCAAAAAATTGTAACCAACCGACACACTGTATATACATAATTGGAAGATGGCTTTATGTTTTTATGTTGTGTTTGTGTATGTTTGTCTAAAAATAATTTTTTATTTTTAAAAAACAATGGTAGATGTTAACAGCATGATTTTTCCTGCTTTGAGCAAGGGGCTACGCTAGAAAACTTCCAAAGTCCACAAGATTCTAAGCTGCTCCCAAAAATGGCCAGAGAGTATTTCCATCTTTCTGTAAATTTTCAGTACAGTACACTGTCGTCTCTAGGGTTCAGACCCTGGGATCGTCTGAGTCAACGTTGGCCCATTTTTTCATGCCGGGGATGAAATTTAGGCATATCTTCACGCAAATTATGTCCTCTGTTATCAAACTAAATCTCAAGCACTATTTATGATCGGCCCACCTTAGTGGGTGAAGAGCTGGTATATTACTCTATTTCCTAGAAGCACGTTCTCTAATCAAGAATCCAGAGGGCAAATGTGTGTGTGGGGGTCTTTTTAACCGTAACAATGCCCCCAAATTGGCCAGAGAACCCAGGTTGTCTAGACGTGTGCAGGGCGAAGCATTCTGGGCGCATCTTAGAACCTCCCTCCGTCCCCGGTCCCACCTGAGCGAAGATTTCTCTTTGTGCCTCGTGGCCAAAGGGGGCCATGTGCAATTAGCAGGCATGTTGAGGCCTTGCCTTGGGTTTCCCAGGCAGGTGTGCCAGCAGCTGCTTCCTTGGTATAAACTGGGTGGGTATAATGGATAGTCAGGATGTTGCTGAGCTGCCGTACGTATCGTCTGCGGAGTCATAATGGCAGCCTAGATCTCCTAAAACTCTTACTCACAATGCAAACTGTTTCAGCAGCTCCACCCTGGGTTGGTTAGGATTCTGAATTGTATTTTAACATTCGGGGGGTGGGGGGGAATTCATGCCACACCAATCATGGGAGTAATGCTTTGCTTATCATACTGATTATTCCCTTCATGTTGGCTACATCACATCACATCTGAACTGAAATCCAGTTAGACAATTTCTAATATCCGCATTAAATGAGCAGATAGAGCTACCAAACGAGGCTACCAAATTTTTCGATGATTGCAAAATAGCAGCCAAGGGTGGCAGAAAAGGGCAGCCGTGATCTGCAGCCCAGATCTTGTAGGAGCAGTGGAGGTAAACCCAGAATAGTCTCTGAAGACGCTTACTCCTTTTAAATCAATGCCTTTTTAAATAATGATTATATTAATATTGTTTAAAAACTAACCTGTCCACTAAATTGGAACCATTTGAAACGACAACACGTTACCAGAAATGTACACGCCAGGATCTTAAAAAAGAGTCGGTGTTTTAGATGCCGAATGCAGCGCGTTTAATCCCTGGCCATCTGCGTATCTTGCCATATCGTGGTTTTAAGCAAGCCCAGGTTGCCCTTTGCTTAGCCAAGACGGGTGGCAAAGTGAAAGGTGTGCCAGCCTGTTGGGAGAAGGAGGTGGGCGACGGGAGAGTACCTGCCCAAGAATTCATGCTTAACACAAGAGGTCTGCTTAGAAGGACCCCCAAAGCCACTCCCCACATTTTTCTGACTGAGGGAGACGGCTGGCTGCTGGGAGTGGAACATCTGGTGGCAGAAAAGGAGAGTGGGCGGGGGGGGGGGGGTGCTGTAAGCAGGAAGCCCAGCATATCTCTGCTTGTTCCTTTGTTTCCCACCCAGGGCTGCCTTTTCTGGAGGCCTTGGGGGGTTGTTGTTTTAACCCAAAAGCTCCTTTTCTGCAATTCTCCTCATAGAAGAAGCTGTTGCCGCCATTACTTTCTGGCTGGAGAAGGAGAACAAAACTGGCCCAACGCAGCATGGCTGCTTACATATACATTTATATTTATATTTATATTTATATATATATATATATTTATATATATATATAAAAAAAAATGTATATGTAAGCAGCCATGCTGCGTTGGATAGGGTGGAGGCCCAGACAGGACGTTTGGAGCAGGGGCCTCCAACCTTGGCAACTTTTAAGACTGGTGGACTTCAACTCCCAGAAGCCCACCAGTCTTAAAGTTGCCAAGGTTGGAGACCCCTGATTTAGAAGAGGCATGATGCTCCTTCAGCAGCAGATCCTCCTTCTCTTCTGAGTAGTTGGGCTTAAAGAGAGGAGCATTTTGCCATGGGAAGCTTTGTACTAGCCACACCAGCGGGCACCGAGTTGCAACAGGACACACCTAGAAAAAAAAAACCCAGGGCCGCCTCCATAGTTGGGTCCTGGCGATACTGGTTATCAGGGGCCAAATGCGACCGGTGTCTGGCGGGAGGGAAGTGTGATAATGGCCTGTTGGTAGCGAAGAGGAAAAGAGGGGAGAGGCTGTGTGTACTCAAGAGGGTTCCGTAACCTTGAGAACTCCATCTCTCTCTCTCTCTGCAAACTCTGGGCACATTCCTGAGGCGCATTCTTCTTGCCCTCAGCCTCCTTGTGCGCCTATGCACCTCCTCCTCCCTGTAGGGTCTGGGCTAGCTTTTATACAACATGCTGGCTGGAACGTCCTGCCTAGCCAAGGCATGCCCGGGTCACCTGTTGAGGACATCAGCTGGCTTTTGTGATTGAATCCTGACCTAAGAGAGAGATTGGTGGCTCAGGGGCTAAGACGCTGAGCTTGTCAAGTCAGAAAGGTCGGCCGTTCGGCGGTTCAGAATCCCTAGCATTGGGATCCCGCGTCATGGAGTGAGCTCCCGTTCCTGGTCTCAGCTTTTGCCAACCGAGCAGTTCGAAAGCACGTAAAAAAATGCAAATAGATAAATAGGGACCCCTTTTTGGGGAAGGGAACAGTGCTTTGTGCGCCTTTGGCGTTTAGACGTCTTCGGACAGCGCTGGCTCTTTGGCTTTGTAATGGAGATGAGCAGCGTCCCCTAGGGCCAGAAACGAGTAGCACGGATGTACCTGTAGCTTTAGCCCAGAGTGGAGCTGCGCAGCTTCGGTGCGGCACCCAGCCGTAGCTTCTGAAGCAGGGGGGAAACCTGTCCTGTCAGAACGCCTCAGCCGATCTGCCAGGTACCTGTAGGATTCGAGGCCTCCCTGCCACCCAGCTGTTCTTGTCAAGCAGGAAATGAGCCAAATAGTGGCACACCCCAGCCAGGAGACAGAAGGTGTCTCTCTCTAGGGAGGGAGCTTGGAGGGAACGGATCGGCTGGCTCTCCAGCAGTTCCTGCAGGGCCAAAAACACACCTGCTCGGCCGCCTACACCACACCTGGGGAGTGGCCACAAGGGAGACCTGCACTTTCTGTCCTGCCAGGCCTCCAGCTGCCGACGCTTCCCAATGGTCAGTTCCAAGGCCAGGGTCTGCCCTGGAGGCCCCTTATTTCCCCACAGGAAGGACAAAAGCCATGGCACATCCTCTTCTTGGATATTTACATGCCCTCCTTCTCGTGGGGTTGCAAAGCCCTTTGATTCACCCCAGAACAGGGGGCTAAGTTAAGGGCCTTCAGAGAAGGAAGTGTATACAGGCCTTTACACTGTGCACATTTTTACTCTTTTGCTCGTCCCGGCAGTATTCCAGCTTCCCACACATCCTCCTGCCCCAACCAAATGAAAATAAGAGCGTTTGCTTCCCTTGGGTTGCCATCCTAGAATCTGCCCAGTCACGCCACTTTCGCAGAAGCCGGAATTGACATTTCTCCTCCTCAACTTTTTAAAATGTCGTTCATTTAGTGCCTGAACAAACTAGAAATTCAGTAAATGAAGCGAGAGGGAGAGTCACGGTTTACTTACCTCTGCAGCTGTCCCCGTCTTTCTCATACCCTTCTCGGCAAAGACACTCGCCAATGGGCACCAGCCACTCTCCATCCGAGTTGCAGTGCATGAAGGGTTCTTCAGTGGCCACAGCTTCCGCCACACAAGTGCCAGCCACCTTGGCTAGGGCTTGCGAATCAGCCCCGGCAATGGTTTCCGGGAAGCTGGCCATATTGCGGAAGACTCCGGGGCACTTCTTGTAGTAGATCCGGACGGAGAGGAGTGCCACGCAGGCACCGATGTCCTGGAAGGCCACGTAGAAGCCCTTCCGGGTGAGAGGCC
Organism: Hydrophis major; assembly: GCA_033807585.1. Taxonomy (NCBI): domain Eukaryota; kingdom Metazoa; phylum Chordata; class Lepidosauria; order Squamata; family Elapidae; genus Hydrophis; species Hydrophis major. The sequence goes on from CM066342.1 coordinate 10,410,072, forward strand.
CGACCGAGCGCACCTCCACGTTGATCTTCACATTGCGGGTGCTGAAGTCTTCCAGCAGGGTGATCTCGTCAGGGGCAATCGTGTCGATCTTTTGGAACTGGCGCTTCTGGAAATTGATGCCGTAGTCGACGTCTGACTCGGCGTAGAATAGGTTGAACGTCTCCTTGCAGGTGCCTGTCCCAGGCGAGAAGGTGTTACAGTCCCGGACGGTGAACTGGATTTCAATGAAGATACGCTGAGCTTCCCCTCGGTAGATCCAGTTGGTCCTCAGCCAGTTATCCTGATCGCCTTCCTGCACGTTGCAGACTGAGTAGATGTAGATGAGGGATTCGTTCATGACGTTCTGAAGAAGATCCCACTGGTGGAGGGAGGGAGAAGACATCACGGTATTGCTTTTAACACCATGCACAGCCACAGAACTCCTCTCTCTGGACCATCACAGCCAATTCTTTATTTTATTTTATTTATTTTGTCAAATGCTTACAATATAATAGAAATAAGAATGAACATAAGTTTAAATACAAGAAATAGGAACTAATAATTGGGGAACAATAGGACAGGGATAGTAGGCACAATTGTGCGCTTATGCACGCCCCTTACAGACCTCTTAGGAATGGGGTCGATAGAGGTTAGTTTGAGGGTCAAGGAGTAGGAGTTTGAGCAGGTGACAATAGAGTCAGGTAGTGAGTTCCAGGCATTGACCACTCTATTGCTGAAATCGTACTTCTTGCAATCAAGTTTGGAGTGGTTTATATTTAATTTATATCTGTTGTGTGCTCTTGTGTTGTTGTGGTTAAAGCTGAAATATTCATTAACTGGTAAGACGTCGTAACCTATGATTTTATGTACTATGCTTAAGTCCAATCTTAGCTGGCGTAGTTCAAGGTTGTCTAAGCCTAGAATCTCAAGTGTGGTGGTGAAGGTGTATTCTGTTGCGGACAGAGGAGTGTAGTACTCTTCTGGTAAAATACTTCTGGACTCGCTCAATTTATGTCTGATATACAGTGCAGATTCCAGACAGCAGAGCTGTATTCAAGTATTGGTCTAGCAAAGGTCTTGAATGCCCTAGTTTGCAAATCAGTATTACCAGAGGAGAAGTTTCATAAAATTAAATTTACAACCCTTAAAGCCTTTTTGGTAATACTGTTGCAGTGAGCTTTGACGCTTAGGTCATTCGATATGAGAACTCAAAGGTCCTTGACAGAATGAGGGTCATCCACAAGGTCATATCTAATTCTAATAAAGACTCCTCATCTACATCCATCTAATCTCACGTTGTGAACTGTGGCTCGGTGTAGTTGCTTACCAAAACGACGAAGGACCTAGATGGATTTCCCTGGCTTTCTTAAGATTACAGCTGTGCTGCCTTTGGCTACGGCAGCCTTTTCTAGTCCTGGAACTCCTTCCCGATGGTCATTTGGGCCTCTTTTTTTCCCATTTGCCCATCTTTTCAAGACCCAATTAGTTTAGCAGTATCCTGTACTGTTTTAATCCGATAAGAGAAAATGTTTGGGTTCAACCTTCTAATGGAACCATTCCCTTTTAAAAATGAAAACATATTTTAAGCAAAGCTTGTTATCTTTCCACTAGAGCAGGGGTTGTCAAACTCAAGGCCTGTGGGCTGGATCCAGCCCGCAGGGTGTTTAAATCTGGCCTACGTGGCCACCCTGAAAACAATGAAGGACCAGCCCATGGTGCCTCTGCTAGCTAAAACGGACCACGGGAAGGCCGCCTTTGCAGCCCTCCTGAGCTCCGTTTTCGCTGACAAGAGGCTGTTGCAGCAGAAAACGGAGCTTGGGAGCCTGTTTTTGCTGGCAGAGTACTCAGGCCGCCACAGACAATCCCCAACATGAGTGTTGTCAAGCTGGCCACTCCCGCCCCGGCCTCCCAAGGTGAAACACAACCCTGATGTGGCCCTCCATGAAATTGAGTTTGACAGCCTTGCACTAGAGGGAAACTCCACCCTCAAAAATCAAGTTAACACTGTGAAAGCTGACTTTTTTTTTAGACTAGGGGGGCAATTTTGCCCGAAAGAACCAGGAACTTACCCCTTTTCCATAGGGATGATTGAGCCATCCAAGATCCCCCTGGGCCTTGGCAAAATCTAGGAGGACAACTAGAAGAGAAAGGAGGCCATAAGATGCCGGTTAGACGGTATCCCGAGCCCCATAAACCCTTCAAACTGCGGGGAAATAATAGGAACCCTTAAAAGCTCTAGAAACGCACTAAGACTCCAGGATGGGGCAAAGACAATTTCACAGCTGCATCCTTTCCTCTGGCATAGCAGGAAGCTCAGAAAAAGTCACGCCAGACAGCCTCCAAACCTTGCCTTGCCCCGAGAGAAGTGAGGCTCCATCCCCAAGGAGGAACTGAGAATGGCTTGGGCAGGAGCAGGGAGAGACAAAGACTTAAAACCACCAAATAAGTCTCAAGTAAAAAGAAGTGAACGCCATTTGTGCCAGTGGCTAATCCCAGGGAGTAGAGCACTAATTTTCTCCTGAAGTCACATATTTATTTATTTATTATTATCAGCCGTGGTGCAGTGGTTAGAGTACAGTACTGCAGGCTACTTCTGCTGCCTGCAATTCAGCAGATCGAATCTCACCAAGCTCAAGGTTGACTTGGCCTTCCATCCTTCCGAGGTGGGTAAAATAAAGACCCAAAATTGTTGAGGGCAATAGGCTGACTTAGAGAACCCACTTAGAGAGGGCTGTAAAGCACGGTGAAGCGGTATAGAGGTCTAACTTCTATTGCTATTGCACTTTTTAAACATAAAAAATTTCTACATAAACAGTGTGTGTTCTGGGTACAGTTAATTTTGAGAAGTAGCAGTAACAATAACAATCATAAAATAATAATCACAAATTATCAATTTTTAGTGAACCTTATGTTATTCTTTACATTTCTAACTTCTGTTTCTGCTAGTTAGCCATCGATAAAACAAATCCCACGTTAAAAAGTATTCAGTTTCTTCCTTCTCCTTAAGTTACCTATTTCTATGCATGTGCTTGCCGCATCAGGGTCATTGGCTGTGCCCACAGGGTTTATGCAACAGGGAACCTCTTGACTGAACTGAATTCACCTTCACCTCTGCAGAATGTAGGTGCTGAGGAGCACCTGGGCAACTGAAATGAGGCTGCCTGTAACACCCTATGTTGTGTCAACAGCAGCAGCTGCCCCAGAGCACCCAAGCAGGACTGGGAACACAGTGAAGCAAGTGGGAAGGGGCTCTTAATCTCCTGGCGGCGGCTGTAGAGTCCTAAGGTGAGCAATTAATAGCAACAGCACTTGGACTTATAATACCGCTTTATAGTGCTTTACAGCCCTCTCTCTAAGCGGTTGACAGAGTCAGCTTATTGCCCCCAACAATTTGGGTCCTCACTTTACCCATCTTGGAAAGATGGAAGACCGAATCAACCTTGAGCCTGTTGAGATTCTATCTGCCAAACTGCAGTCAACTGGCAATCAACAGAAGTAGCCTGCAGTACCGCACTCTAACCACTACTGCGCCACCATGGCTCACCACCCAACAGATTAGAACTAAGTTAGCGGAGACTCAGCAAAAGGAACCCTGCCAAAAATAAAATATTCTTAAAATATTCCGATGCAAAATGAGCAACAACATCCGGTTAGAATCCTCTGGAAGTCTGGGTTATATAAGTGAGGCACCCTGAGAAAATCCGAGACGCAGCATTTGTTGCCTGGAGAATAAGATTTGATCCTCTCGGTTGGGACAAAGAGGGAGAGGCATGCTTTCCCTTCTCTGGGGTGGCAAAAAAAAAAAAAAAGACCTGGGCTTAGGGAAAAGAGAAGTATTTGGAATTATTTTCAGCTATGATCAAAGTTTTCAGAATGTCCTACATTTATTTCGGCTTAAAACACATATTAGTCTGGGATCCACTGTATGCTGCCACGCACACCTGTGTGCACAACATAGTAGCGTTCTCCTTCTCATTGCGCAGTGCAAAACATACTTGTTTAAACAACCCTGGTGCGGCTTTAAATGTTTAGATTGTGTGCATGTTTTCCTCCAAGAATGTCAAAGGGGGGCAGGGGAGTCAGTTTAAAGTTTAAATAAATCTTTCTGGGCTTTGTCTCAGTCCCTCCATTGTGCAACTGTTTAAGAAATCCCTACCTGCTTTTAAGATCAACAAAAGTGGCTCCCCACAAGATGAGCCTTCTTTGAGATCCGTATCACAGCCTCATGGTGTGAAATCAAAAACAAGAACCAAAAGACCAGAGCTAGTTTCCTATGAATCAAAAATACCTGGCCACAAGACTGACTGACTGACTTTCTTTTCTTTCTTTCCTTTCTTTCCTTTCTTTCTTTCCCTTCTTTCTTTCCTTTCTAGTTTCCTATGAGTCAAGAAGACCTGGCCAGAAAACTAACTTTCATTCCGTTCCTTTCTTCCTTTCTTTCCTTTCCTTCCCTTTCTTTCCTTTCCTTCCCTTTCTTTCCTTTCTTTCCCTTTCTTTCTTTCCTTCCTTCTTTCCCTTTTCTCTTCCCCTTCTTTCTTTCCCTTCTCTTTCTTTCCTTCCTTTCTCTTCTTTCTCTCTTTCTTTCCCTCTTTCTCTTTTTCTTTCTTTCTTTCTTTCCTTCCTTCCTTCCTTTTCTCCCCCTGACAGGACACTAGCCAGATGAATATCGATGGTTGCTGGTAGGCAGAGGCAGAATTTTTCCCCTTATTTTCCTCCCCAAAAACTAAGCCCGACCTCAGAGTTTCGTAGCGAAGCACAGGGATTGAGCTAGTAATAAAAGAAAATGGAATATTTATGTCACTTAGGGAAATACAGTGCATTTCATTCACCCATAGAGGAATTTCTCGTTGCACCTTTATGTTCACAAGTACACAAATGACACCTGTAATCTCCTGCTATTCACTTCTAAAAAATTGTGTTCCTCTTAAGGGACCTAATGCAGAACCTTCCAGTAAGTATTTGGCTGGAGGGTGGTATGGAAAGAATTTTCAAGGCTTTTGTGACACTCCAGCAGCTGACGAATGCAACTTTTCTCTTTTCTTTTCTTTTTTCTTTTTAACTGGGGTGGGGGCTGTATGAAAAAGCGGCAGAAGAAGAAAATGTACCTGCCCACTACAGGTCAATATTTCTCTCTTCTGAGTTCTTGGCTTGGGAATTTTCCATCTTGCAAAAGCTAAAAGTCCGAGTTTGGCTCCAGAGACCATTTTAAGAAATTAAGAGTGCTGGAAGTTGTGTCTTCATTTAGCTTGTCAATTACTTTCCTTACAACAGCCACAAAATTCACCTGCCAGCAGTAAAAACTCTTTCCCACCCTCCATTATTTGGTCTCAATCCGGAGTATGCAATGGTAGAGATTGCCTCTGAATGCTAGCCAGACGAATACCAATGGATGCTGGTAGGCAGAGGCAGAATTCCCCCCCCCCCTCTTATTTCCCTCCCCAAAAACTTGCCCAATGACATAGTTTCATTGTGAAGCCACACGTATCGAGCTAGTCTTAGATAGATGTAGGTATGAAATACATTTTGCAGCAGCTGCTCTGCCCCCTGTGGAAGCACTGCCCCACCTCCACCTCCTCCTGTCAAAGATCCCAATCGTGGAGTATTCCTGTTCCCCACGATTTTTCCCCCTCTTCTCTATGGGCTCCTGGCAGCAGAGGGGGCCCTTGGAAGAGCCAAAGGCTGTTTAATTCCTGGCTTGCCAATTCCTGATATGTGTCACCGTGGAATCCTTGAGTTTTCACCCAAGAGACAAAAGGTGACTAACTCAATCGTCAGGGGTATAGAGAAGGCGAGGCTTTGCGGGCATTAAACATCCCTTCCGTATCACATACCGACCAAAGGACACTTCCTCATCTTGGAACAAGGCTGCTACACGTATCAAAAAGCAGGTGGATATTAGCCAGGATCCCTCCTTTTTATAGCAATCTCTCCCCCCTCCAGAAAAGCTAAACCAACCTGAGGAGATTCCCTGTTGGCTCCCATTCCACGCGCCGTGTTGCATTTCCACCTCTGTTGCCCTGCTAGAGATGTTACTGGCTCCGTCAAGTCATGCCTCTAGAAATTCCTGACGTTCCACACCTGCCTTGTGGGCTGTACTTCCCTGGGATTGGGTGAGGGGAGAGAACCAAGCTCCCCTGGCACATGCAGCCGTTCAGGATATATTAATGGCGGGGTGGGAGTCCATTCTGGGTTCATGAAGAGCCGAGGGACGGGGTGAAGACTGTGTAGAAACTTCAGTTAAATTGGGGGTGGATATTACACCATTTCTGACAGATGGGAGCCCAGTCTCTTCTTGAAAGCTTCCAGGGATGAAGCTCCCACAACTTCTGAAGGCAAGCTGTTGATTGTTCTCATTGTTGGAAAAATTTCTCCTTATTTCCAGGTTGTTTAGTTTCCATCCATTATTATTCCTTGTCTGGCCTTCAGGTGCTTTGGAAAATAGTTTGACCCCTTCCTCCTCTCTGGGGCAGCCCCTCAAATCTTGGAAGGCTGCTCTCCTGTCTCCCCTGGTCCTTCCCTTCCCTAGACTAGCCAGGCCCGGTTCCTGCAACCGTTCATCATATGTTTTAGCCTCCAGTCATCCTGGTTGTTCTTCTCTGCACTTTTTCTAGAGTCTCAACATCTTTTTTACAGTGTGGTGACCAAAACTGGATGCAGTACTCTCGGTGTGGTCTTACTAAGGCTTTATAGAGTGGTATTAGCACTTCCCTTGATCTTGATTGTATTAATACAACTTAGGATTGCATTAGCTTTTTTGGCTGCCGCTCCATACTATTTGGTTCATATTTAACTGGTTGTCCGCTAAGATCCCTCTCCCAGTTATTGCTATTAAGCCTAGTTTCACTCAGTCTATAGGTGTACTTTTTTTCTTGCCTAAGTGTAGGAATTTACTTTTCTCTACACTGAATTGCATTTTGTCAGATAGGTCCCAGTGCTCCAGTCTGTCAAGATCCATGTAGATCTTGAGCCTATCTTCTTGGGTGTTGGCTATTCCTGCCAGCTTAGTATCATCTGCAAATTTGGTAAGTTCCGCTTCTATTCCCTTATCTTAGTCGTTTGTGAAGATGTTGAAGAGTCCTGGCCTAAGATGGAACCTTGTGGCAGTTTAGGAATTAATATTCAACCTCCATTGCCCCAATAGAGCCATTCTCTGATTGATAGCAGGGCCACCCAGCTTAATGGGCACATGCAGACAATCTCTCTTCCGTTGAATGCAGGTTTTAGCTCTCTTTCTTTTCATCCTCCCAGTAGCCCTGTAACCTCCCCCACGAGAAAGAGCCAGTGAGAGACCCTGTGAACTATTGGGTCAGCCAGGCCTGGGCTTCAATCCAGGCACCCCTCCCTACCCAATCTAGCTCTGAATGTTGGTTGCAGTCCCTGACCCTCATAAATCAGGGAAAGGAGCTTAAGGAATCATGTCTCCTCCCAGAGTGTTTGTAAGCAACATCTGGAACAGCTTTTCTTTCCCACCGACTTCCAGAGTTAATTTTAAACTTCACCCTCTTCTTACAGAGTTGCAGAAGTTTTTTTTTTTTTTTTCCTTCCTTTTTTTAACTGCCTGTTTTTCAGTCCCATGCAAAGCTGGGTCGGCGGGGAAGGGAGGAGGGCTGAGAGCCCACAATTCCACGCCTGGCTAAGGATGCATAGCGAAGCAATCCACAGGAATTTGCCCGTCAGTGACATTAGAGGTGGATTGCACTGGAGCCTGACAACAGCTAAACCTCAAATCAGAAAGCCCTGGCTTAAAAAGAACCTCTTAGATTTTATGATTTTGAATAACACTGAACATGGGGGGGAGGGGAGACTAACATGCAAGAGAGATGGAAATGCTTTAAACCGTTTGTCCCAATTACCTGAGTTTTCAGAATTGGCAGGATTTGAACCACAAAGGGATCAGAAAGACTTGTTTTGGGGCGCAAAGTCCCAAGGCAAGAAAGCCGCCTTCTACCCTCTCATCCCTTCTTATCACCCATCCCCTCCCACTTGTGACTGTATGACAGTAACTTTGTCGCTTGTATTCCTAACGATTTATATGGACTGTTTCCTGGTATGACTCGATTGCTTATTGTACCCTAGGACTATATTCTAAAATATTTATATACCCTATGACTATATAAGCCTATAACTATCATTAAGTGTCGTACCTGATGGTCCTTGACGAATGTCTCTTTTCTTTTATGGACACTGAGAGCATTTGCACCAAGACAAATTACTTATGTGTCCAATTGCACTTGGCCAATAGAATATTCTATTCTATTCTAATTCTGTTCTGTTCAACTATTTACAAAGTCTGCACTACTATTACTATTAATCTTCTCATTGTTCCTATCACCCATCCCCTCCCACTTGTGACTATATGACTGTAACCTTGTTGTTTGTATCCTTACAATTTATATTGTTTCCTTGTATGGTTTGATTGCTAATTGTATCTTGTGGCTAACGTTATGATTCTTGATTCTTAATGTATCTTTTATGTATACTGAGAGTATTTACACAAAGACAAATTCATTATGTGTCCAATCACGCTTGTCCAATAAAGAGTTCTGTTCTGTTCTACTCTACTCCCATTTCATTCCATTCTCCTTTCCCTTATTCTACTCTACTCTACCGTACTCTACTCTACCTCTTCTTCTTATTCCATTCTCCTTTCCCTTATTCTACTCTACTCTACTCTACCCTACTCTACCTCTTCTTCTTATTCTATTCTCCTTTCCCTTATTCTACTCTACTCTACTCTACCCTACTCTACCTCTTCTTCTTATTCCATTCTTCTTTCCCTTATTCTACTCTACTCTACTCTACCCTATTCTACCTCTTATTCTTATTCCATTCTCCTTTCCCTTATTCTACTCTACTCTACTCTACCCTACTCTACCTCTTCTACTTATTCCATTCTCCTTTCCCTTATTCTACTCTACTCTACTCTACCCTACTCTACCTCTTATTCTTATTCCATTCTCCTTTCCCTTATTCTACTCTACTCTACTCTACCCTACCCTACCCTACCTCTTCTTCTTATTCCATTCTCCTTTCCCTTATTCTACTCTACTCTACCGTACCCTACTCTACCTCTACCTCTTCTTCTTATTCCATTCTCCTTTCCCGTATTCTACTCTACTCTACTCTACCCTACTCTACCTCTTCTTCTTATTCCATTCTCCTTTCCCTTATTCTACTCTACTCTACTCTACCCTACTCTACCTCTTCTTCTTATTCCATTCTCCTTTCCCTTATTCTACTCTACTCTACTCTACCCTACTCTACCTCTTCTTCTTATTCCATTCTCCTTTCCCTTATTCTACTCTACTCTACTCTACCCTACTCTACCTCTTCTTCTTATTCTATTCTCCTTTCCCTTATTCTACTCTACTCTACTCTACCCTACTCTACCTCTTCTTCTTATTCCATTCTTCTTTCCCTTATTCTACTCTACTCTACTCTACCCTATTCTACCTCTTATTCTTATTCCATTCTCCTTTCCCTTATTCTACTCTACTCTACTCTACCCTACTCTACCTCTTCTACTTATTCCATTCTCCTTTCCCTTATTCTACTCTACTCTACTCTACCCTACTCTACCTCTTCTTCTTATTCCATTCTCCTTTCCCTTATTCTACTCTACTCTACCCTACTCTACCTCTTCTTCTTATTCCATTCTCCTTTCCCTTATTCTACTCTACTCTACTCTACCCTACTCTACCTCTTCTTCTTATTCCATTCTCCTTTCCCTTATTCTACTCTACTCTACTCTACCCTACTCTACCTCTTCTTCTTATTCCATTCTCCTTTCCCTTATTCTACTCTACTCTACCCTACCCTACTCTACCTCTTCTTCTTATTCCATTCTCCTTTCCCTTATTCTACTCTACTCTACTCTACCCTATTCTACCTCTTATTCTTATTCCATTCTCCTTTCCCTTATTCTACTCTACTCTACTCTACCCTACCCTACTCTACCTCTTCTTCTTATTCCATTCTCCTTTCCCTTATTCTACTCTACTCTACTCTACTCTTCTTATTCTTATTTTTATTCCATTCTACTGGTGGGCCTTACCTGCTGCCCCTCACCTCCCTTTTTGAGCAGGTTTAAACTCTGGGTTTGCCATCCTGGATGAGCAGGATGTGTATGTGTGTGAGAGAGAGGGGGGGGGTAACATTTATTTATTTATGAAATTCATCTGTCTGAAACCAATTGGTCTAGGAGGTGGCTTAGATCATTAGAAAGGAAGGCTGCAGAGACCAAACAAAACTCCCCAATGATTTAACATAGCTACTCAAGGCAAGGGGTTAAAATTAGAGGTTTGTTTTTGTTTTAAAAAGGCATCGGATCTCTTACCATTAATCCTCAAAGGCCCCTCTGGAAGAACCACAATTTTGACTGTTTCCAGAAGGCAGGGTGGGGGGCAGAATCCGTACCTCAGCTGACCCACAGGAGAAACACTCCTCCCCCCCCCAAAAAAAATAAAATAGGTGGGGAACTCATTGTCCTTCATTTGTCGTCCTACTACAAGTCCGAAGGCAGAGAAAAGCTAAGAGAAAAAAGCAAGGGAGAAAGCTGCAGGTGGCAATTCGGAATCCATCCTTGTATGAAGCAGCATAATTAAGGCACTTCCCCACCCTCCCCCCAAAAAAATTTATACGGTGCACTTTAGACACCCCCCACCGGGACAGTTCCTCCGGATCAGAGCCCAGACAGTCGCCCTAGCAAATGTCATCCTTTTGGGAGATTTGAAACCAATTCAATTTAGGAAAATTGTGAGTGGGGGGAGACGAAGAAGAAGAATCCACCACAAGGCTTAATATTATTGCAGATCAGCACGGGGGAGGGGAGGCAGGTTTGGCGGAGAGGCGTTTAGGACGAGGGAAACGGTGCAGAGTAGTTTTTTGGTTTTTTTTTTCCGGGTACCGCCCTCCTCTGGGTTGGAAGATGATGCGGTTTTGGGAGAAGGCAACGCAGGAGGGCCTGTTCTGGAATTGGCACACCGGAGTCTTGAGGAGAGCCAGGCTGCACAGCAGGGCAGGAGGGGACAAATCTCTCTCCCGTCTCCCCTCCACCCGCCCACCCATCCGCCACCATAATTAGAGGCCAGAGGGCTCTCCTGCCTCTTCATTAACTCCATTCCTGCCTTTTCTTGCAAGCCCAGCATGGCCCTTCAGAGTTGTGGTTTGGAAGAGGTTTCCCTGCCTTGTGGGTCGGCATGGAGGGGGTGTGTGGAATTTCTCCTTGGGCAAACTCAGCTCCCCCTCTCAAGGCCGCAGCCTCTCTCTTCGGCCAGGCTGCCACCCCAGAGGCTTCAAGGGACGGTGCCACGACTGGAGGAGGAGGGCAAGGGGGACTCCTTCTCGTGCTCCCCTCTTTGGGGGGCCTGGCGGTCCCAGTTGCTGGCTTGCTTTAGCTAGTGCTTGTTTTTAGAGCGGGCTGAGCTTAACCTCCGCAGGTTTACCAGGAAATATTAACAGAATAACAAGAGTTGGAAGGGACCTTGGTGGTCTTCTAGTCCAACCCGCAGGAAGCCCTAGATACATTTCAGACCAACGGTTGATCAATCTCTTCTTTAAAAACTTCCAAAGTTGGAGCCTTCCCAACTTCTGGAGGCCAGTTGTTCCACGGATGAATTGTTCTCACGGTCAGGCAATTCCTCCTGAGATCTAAATTGCTTCTCTCCTTGGTTAGTTTCCACCCATTGCTTCTTATCCTGCCCTCAGGTGCTTTGGGAAATTGCTTGAACCCCTCCCCTCCCTTCTTCTTTGGGGCAGCCCCTAGGCCTTGTTCTGCTCCCTTGTCCCGATTCAGGCCAAATGGCTCCTCGTGACCAAGAATACTTTGAATTGTGGACATTTCTTGGAGAGGGGAGAGCCGCCTAGAAGCTACAAGCTTGGCTTTCGGGAGATGGCATCACTCTTCCAGGGACAGGCCCAGACTTGCCCGGCCCCTGGGCGGAAGGGCTGCCCTGGAAGGCTTCGAGGTTTTCCTCTGCCCACTTCCTCTTCCTCCTCCTCCCCAGACAGGGAAGCCTGGCCAGGTGGAAAGCGGCTGAGCTGGGAAGCGACCTTGGCTGAGTCTCCTCCGCTCTGGATCCTTGAACCTTCTGGTCTGATTCTCTCAGCCCAGGAGCCTGTCCTGCATCGTTGCTAAGCATGGGGAAAGGCTCAACTTTGGAAATGCTCATTTGAAAGGCAGGGACAAGGGGGGGGGCAGAAGGCTCTCCCCCCCCTCGCCTCCCATAAGGAAGGAAAAACAGATCTGCTTCTCTGAGCCAAAAAGCAGAGGGGTGGAGGGAGGGAAGGGAAGCATATTTTCAGCCGAAATCATTTTTTTCCTCTTTTTAAGGAGCCACTTCCTTTCCGATATGCTAATCCCATTGATCACATGCTGTTGATTCAGGGCCCTTCCCTGGCCAGCCGTCTCCTCAGACGGTTGGCCTTCATTGCTCCATCTGGTCTGAACCCACAGCACCACCACCAGGCCCAGTAGTTATGAACCCAGGCAGCAGAATTTGGGGCCATTTCCTCACCCCCCCCCACCCCCTTTGCAATGATTTCCGAATCCAGTTATTTTCTCACCTGGGCACGAACCCCACCTCCTTCTCCAGTTCAAACTAGCAGTCCGAAAAGCAGAGATGCAACAGGACTGCATGATGCTTCTTGGCCTGGAGCTCCCAAGCGCATCATTTCCCAGAAATCTTCAGACACAGCCGATTCAATATCACATATCCCCCTTCCCAACTCTCCCTCTAGCCCAGGGGCCTCCAAACTTGGCAACTTTAAGACTTGTGGACTATTATTATTATGCACAAAAATGACAGTGCACACGGCAAACGAGATGACTATGCTGGGTTTCGTATCACAAATCACTAGTCGAACACTTCCCAAGCTTTTAGCCACTGCGTGATGTATCGGCGGATTATGTGAGCGGATCCCATTATGGTGGCCTTCTGCAGCTGACCAAGGGTGATTTTGTCGGTGCCAATTGTTTTTAAGTCCTTGCCTAGGTCTTTAGGCACAGCAGCACCCAGTGTGCCCAGTACCACTGGAACCACCTGCACTGGTTTATGCTGGAGTCTCTGCAGTTCGATTCTCAAGTCTTGATATCTGGTGATTTTTTTCAAGTTGTTTCTCATCAATTATTTATTTTTATTATTATTATTAAATTTTATTGAATAAACATTAAAACAATTGAACACAGTGTGACTTTCTTGGCCATCATTTTGACCATACAAGCTATAGTATAGATACACATAACAGTTAATTTCTTTTCCTTTTATGTTATTAGTATAGAGCTAGCTGCATCTTATTTCTATTTACATTTATGTGGGAATTATTCTTTGTTCTTTGTGTATGTGCAAGGACAACGGGCCTTCTGCTAGTTGGCTTTTTCCTTGGTTCTAACTATTCATACATTTTATTCCAGGCTTCATAATACTCTGCCTCGCCCTTATCTTTGATTTCTAAAGTTTGTCCATCTCTGCACAGACTAATATTTATGGTTTCACTTTCTGTAAGGGAAGAATCTTCATTCTTCCAGTTTTGGGCATACACCGATCTTGCAGCTGTTATTATATGTATCATTAAATATATTGTTCCTTTACTGTATTTCTAGTTGAAGTCCCCAAGTCTTAAAGTTGCCAAGTTTGAGGACCCCTGCTCTAGCCATTTTTTCCCCCCATCATCCTTGTTTTCCATCATCCTGAAACAAGTCGCCTCTCAAAAACACCAGGCGTCAAGCCCTGCCATTTCACACACTATATCCTTCCTATTCTATTTAATCTTTTGAGTGCACATCAGGTTTGTTTGTTTGTTTTTAAATAAAAAAATTAGAGCTCGTTCTACTTGAAAGTTAAGAGACAACTCCCGATTCCTCAAAGCACTTAAGAGCTGCTTAAGGCACAACCTTCACAGGACCCTCAAGTGCTAAATAAAAGAGCGAACACCCTTTTTGAGAAGGGCCTGCCTCCAATCCAAGAAGCCACCCTCTCCAAACACAGGATGAGGAGAGGCACTTTCCACCAGCCTAGATTGACACCCCGCCACCGAATCTGAGGGGGTCCATCCAGAGCCTGACAATCTCCCTTTTCTTCCAAGACTTTTTCAAAATGCCCCTGACTATTTTGCCCTGTCCTTATTCTCCAGTTGCATTCGGTCTGTGGGCAAAAACTCCAACACACAGCCCTGCATCCCTGGGCCTCCTCCTCCCCTCCCCCCAGAGACACACCTATCAGAACTAATGCAAGACAGTCACTGCAGGGTGTGTCTGGCGCCTTCCTACCTTGCCCAGCCGCAGGCACTGCGATGCTGCACCCTTCTTCAAAGATACAAGTGACACCAGCCGCCAAGGCCGCATGGCCAGGTTGCTTGGTTTCCTCTGCCTGCTTCCCACCACTTTCCTCCAGTCCTGGCTGCTCCCCCCCCCCGGCCCCCCACCACACCCCACAAGGGAGATCTGGCCTGCCATTCCTCCGCCCCCCCCTTCCCTTCCTCTCTTCTCCAGGCCCCCCAGTTTCACTCTTTAAGGAAACAGATGAAGCTTTGCCAAGCCTTGGCAAAAAAAAAAAAAAAAAAAGGCCAGCAGTGTGTGTGTGTGTGTGTGAGAGAGAGAGAGGGGGGGGGAGGAAAGGAGGGAAGGAGAGGCGGGGGAAACAAACTTCAGACCAGCAGTGTGTGTGTGTGTGTGTGTGTGTCAAGGTGTGTGTGAGAGAATTGTGTGTGTGTGTGTGTGTGTGTGTGACAGAGAGAGAGAACTTCAGCCTCAGCTCCAGCGGGGCAGATCTCCATCCCCCTTCCCCCCTTCCTGCCCCAACGCCCAACGCGGCTTCGCCAGAATGGGAAATCGGTGGAAATCGGACGGAGCGAGGCTGGAGGAGATCAGGGACCGCCGCCCGTTGCCACCCTCCGACTGGAGGCATCCGAAGCCGCCCCACGCTCGCTCCTTACCTTCCTGGCTCTGGGAGCTCCGGAGGGTCTGGAGCAAGAGGAGCAAGGCGGCGGACCACACCAGGAAGGTCCCGCGGAGCCCCGGCAGGCTGCCCATGATGTAGCCGAGTCCCCCGCACCGCTGCCTTCGCGGGTCTCCGGAGCGAGTCGCCTCTTTGCCGCCGCGTGACTCCGGCAGCCCCGGGGACGGGAAGCTCAATGGGAGGCTGGTGGGAAAGTTCTCGCCCTGTTCATTCATGCCTGGGCTGACGTCACCGGGGCCACGCCTCCGGAGGCCGAGCAGACCGCCCCGCCCCGCTCCCAGGGAGCCCCCGCTGGGGGGGGGGGAAGATCTCCCCGAGGGAAGGGGGGGCAGCTGCGGGGCAGAGCGCCGGGGAAAGGGGGCGGTTGGCATCCTTGGCTAGCCAGGATTGGGGCGGGGGCCGTGTGTGCGGGGCGCTCCTTACTTCCAGGCGAAGCCGGCACCGAGCCCCAGGCCGGAAAACGGATTTATATTGAATTGACTCGGAATTCCCTTTAGTCGGAATAACGAGTGGAGTAAAATCTGCAGGGACCCCTTTCCTCTCCTCTCCCTTCTCCTCTCCTCCTTTCCCTCCCCCTTCCCTCTTCCTCCTTCCCCTCCTTCCTTCCTCCTTCCCTTCCTTTCCTTTCCTTTCCCTTTCCTTTTCCCTGCCCTCCCTCCCTTCACTTTCCCTCTTCCGCCTTTCCATCCCTCTTCCTCCTTCCCTTCCTTTCCCTTCCCCTCCTTCCTTCCTCCTTCCCTTCCTTTCCTTTCCCTTCCCTCTTCCTCCTTCCTTTCCCTTCCCTTCCCTTTTCCCTGCCCTCCCTTCCTTCACTTTCCCTCTTCAGCCTTTCCATCCCTCTTCCGCCTTCCTTTCCTTTCCTTTCCCTTCCCTCCCCTTCCCCTACCTTCCCTTCCCCTTTCTCTTCCTTCTCTTCCTTTCCTTTCCCTTCCCTCCTTCCCTTCCTCCTTCCCTTCCCTTCCATTGTCTCTTCCTCCTTCCTTCCCCTCCTCTTCTCTCCCCTCCTCCTTTCCCTTTCCTTTCCCTCTCCGAAAAGGGAGTATAAATGAAACACACACCATTAGCTCCCCTCTCGGACTGGAAATGCCTAGTCAATAACAATGTCCTGCTTAGAGCCTTCTCCCCTTTTGACGTCTTTGCAGAAATTGGCTTACAAGACCCTGCTGTTTGACATGGCAATGCGGACTGAAATTGTAATCTAAAGCCCCCCAAAGAGGCTGAGAGCAATCGAAAAAGCCCTTCCCGAAAGATTTCCCAAAGCCAAGGATGCCATCTTCCCCTCTGCCTCATAAATCCCATCTATCCTCCAAGTACTTTCTCCGCCCCCCTCCCCCAAATCTCTTGTTAGTCAGATCTTTAGGGAATTTCTTATCTTTATTTAGAATAAAATAGAATAACAAGAATTGGAAGAGACATTGGAAGTGTATTCTTCGCTTTTAAGAGTTTGATTGAGAGCAGTCCACGCTGCCCTGGTGTGTGGGTGTGGGTGTGTTTGCATTGGACAAGTAGTCACTGGATTTGCTTTCATGACAAGAACTGATTTCTTCCTGCTTGCCCAAAGTATCCTGCTCAAAACAAGACACGCTGCTTTGTCCATTTTCTTTCTGATTTGGGTTCCCAAAGACATTGGATGATATGTCAGTATTAAGTTGTTGGTCTGTTCCATAGTGGAAGGCAAAGCATAGGCAATGTCATGCTTTAAAGGCCATGAGGTTTAAAATATATATTTTTCCCCCTGATTATCAGTTAACAATAAGAAACTGCTGTTAGAAAAAAATAAAATGGTGAAAAAAATAATAGTGAGCTTGATAAATTGTCCTTTGTTTAGAGCAAATTTTGCTAGGTGTACCCAAAGATAGATAGGTAGATAGATATAGATACACACACACACACACACACACACACATACATATATACATATATATGTTTTCTTAAGTTTTCGCGGGTACTTACATGTATGGTATTCAGCTTTGTTTGGGTATTCTCCCACGTCACTGTAGTTGTGCTTTTAAAGTTGTAGCAACGTTTCGGCAGAATCTCATCTGCCATCATCAGGCTTCTGTATGTATGTACAGACAATACAGAAGCCTGATATTTGGCAGATGAGATTCTGCCAAAACATTGCTACAACTTTAAAAGCACAACTACAGTGACGTGGCAAAATACCCGAACAAAGCTAAATACCATACATGCATACATACATACATACATATATAGAGAGAGAGAATCATAAAGTACAACACAATGATAGTCATAGGGTACAATCAGCAATCAAATCATACCAGGAAACAGTCAATATAAATCGTAAGGATACAAGCGAAAAAGTTACAGTCCTACAATCACAAGTGGGAGGGGATGGGTGATAAGGAGTGATGAGTAATAGTAATAGTAGTGCAGACTTTGTAATAGTTGAACAATGTTGAGGGAATTATTTGTTTAGCAGAGTGATGGCTTTCGGGAAAAACCTGTCCCTGTGTCTAGTTGTTCTGGTGTGCACCATCACAAAATCTTCAGAACTGTAAAGCCTACAAACTTGAAATTTGGCATCTATGTTCCTCTTGGCTTCTAGGGGTTCACTAAGAAAGGGTTTTTCGAAATGACCATCAGAGCTATTAGTATTTTCTATATTATTGTTAACACACTCTACTCCCCCTCCCTACTTGAAAAGAAATCTCTTCCAAATGCAAAACACAAGCAGAGAGGAGTTTCGGTTTCGGTTTCAGAGTACCAAGCAGCTTTAGTACAGAAAAGTTGAGCTAAGCCATGCCCAGGCTCCTTGCTGTCTCCTTGCTCACGCAGCAAATACTCTTTCAGTTTCCAAATAGCCCTCAACTCTCTCGCACACTGACAGGACACTAGCCAGATCGATACTGGTAGGCAGAGGCAGAATTTTCCCCCCTTATTTTCCTCCCCAAAAACTAAGCCCGACCTCAGAGTTTCGTAGCGAAGCACAGGGATCGAGCTAGTAATAAAAGAAAATGGAATATTTATGTCACTTAGGGAAGTACAGTGCATTTCATTCACCCATAGAGGAATTTCTCGTTGCACCTTTATGTTCACAAGTACACAAATGACACCTGTAATCTCCTGCTATTCACTTCTAAAAAATTGTGTTCCTCTTAAGGGACCTAATGCAGAACCTTCCAGTAAGTATTTGGCTGGAGGGTGGTATGGAAAGAATTTTCAAGGCTTTTGTGACACTCCAGCAGCTGACGAATGCAACTTTCCTCTTTTCTTTTCTTTTCTTTTCTTTTCTTTTTAACTGGGGTGGGGGCTGTATGAAAAAGCGGCAGAAGAAGAAAATGTACCTGCCCACTACAGGTCAATATTTCTCTCTTCTGAGTTCTTGGCCTGGGAATTTTCCATCTTGCAAAAGCTAAAAGTCCGAGTTTGGCTCCAGAGAGGCCACCTATGGACCATTTTAAGAAATTAAGAGTGCTGGAAGTTGTGTCTTCATTTAGCTTGTCAATTACTTTCCTTACAACAGCCACAAAACTCACCTGCCAGCAGTAAAAACTCTTTCCCACCCTGCATTATTTGGTCTCAATCCGGAGTATGCAATGGTAGAGATTGCCTCTGAAGATAGAAGTTCTGAATTTATTACGATAGTCTAATTAGATCCAGTCATCTCTTTTCCTTCCAGGATTTGAAATCCTTTGGATAGTTGTTTAAGAGCTAGGTAGAAAGTATCGGAAATACACATTGTTGCTTATCTACACAGTGTTGCAATACAGTGTTAATAGCAGTGGAAATCGTATCGACCGATAGCCCTGGCCAATTGTCACGCCAGTAAATTCCACCATTCCATCTGTGATGTGGAGAATCTTTTTCATTCATAGTCTTTCCTGATGCATCACCATATTTTTGGAGTGTGGTATTGCAAAAAAAGGGGAGAGAAGGTGTTTTTTCCAAGTGTTTTAAAAATTTGTATTCTCTCTACTCCCACTGTTTTTCTCTTAGCAGAAAGCTATCGCGATGCAAATACACTTAACGTTATACAATACCGTTTTAAAGAGCTGGCAGACTATGCATGCAATTATCTATATAAATAATTTGATGTATTTAAGAGACATAAAATTATATCCACCCTGCTTCAGCACTTGCAATCATACTCCTGGTGGGAAAGGCCCTTCTTTATCCCAGTCCTTATTTGTTTCGGTTCCCATCAGGTTTCGTTTAAAAACCCTTCGAAATATACAATTTCTCCCCCATTGATTTCATATTTGGTCTCTTTAAAAGTTTAAAGTTAAATGTCAATCCCCAACCTATCCAGCAATGTCTAATAAGTTTTTTATTTTAAGTTTTTTTTTAACTTGAACATATCATCTTCCATTGTGGAAGTCTGGGTACAGATGTCTCCGTGCTATTACAATCAAAATCCACAGTATTCATTACATTGATGATCATTCTCTAATCTTACAACATTAATAAGCTGTCCAGCCATTTCCGTTTGCCTTTTTAAAGTCCACGTGTTAAATGTCAACAGACTTGACTCTTGGTGTGCAGTCATTCTGCTGAAGAATTGATGGGATTCTTTGTTTGCATGTTTTTCAGCTTCATCTCGCTGAGCTGAGAGTTTTGCAAGGCCCACATGCTTGGTTGAGCCTTGTACAAATATTATTTGGCGTGATCTGTGCTGCCATAAACATGGAGGAAAGAAAAGGGAGGCTGTGGATGTCCCACCAGAGGCTTTCTGGGCGAACAGAAGTGGACAGATCCTTGGTAAGGCTGAACCCTGAAGGTTTGGGTGAAGGAGCCCAGGAGAGGGACATAAAGGGGGCAGGAGAAGAGCAAGAATGGCTAGGATGGGACCCCCAGGCTCCAACTCCTGGCATTCTGCCCCAGAGGTGGTCTTCAGCCAATTCTGACTGGTTCTGGAGAACCGGTAGTGGATATTTTGAGTCATTCGGAGAACCGGCCAATCCCACCTCTGACTGGCCCCACCTACTCCATCTCTTCTCTGCCTCCCATCAAGTCCCAGCTGATCCGGCTGGGTCTCCTTGGGTTGCTTCGCACAGGAGAACAGAGCTGGGAAGCAGGTTAGTGGAGTGGGGAAGGAATTTTGCAGTTTATCCTTCCCCTGCCACGCCCACAGAACTGGTAGTAAAAAAAAAATTGAATCCCACCATTGTTCTGCCCCCTACTCCACTGCAAAACTGCCCCCAACAATAGGGCCTTCCTCTCAGGATGGCTCACGCTGGGCCACACCTGTTGGGGTAGCTGTGAGGGAACTGCCAGGCAGAGCATATGGAAGCTGCAGCTGGAGAACCAAGTGGGCAGTTGTTCTGGCATCGAACACCATTACGGAGTCCTTGCAGGATCTTTTCTTTCTTTCTTTTTTGGTACTTATTATTATTATTATTATTATTATTATTATTATTATTATTATTATTATTATTTACAAATGTAACTATCAAACACAGTGCAACCATCCTGGCATTATTCTGCCTTACGTACTAAAATATTGCTAAACAATTAACATTCATGTTATTTATACCATATTGATTTTGTTACAGTTGTTTTGACCATCTTACTCAATTAAATCTTCTTATAATATCACGTTCTAGGTCTGTTCATCCTGATTGTTCCGACCTCTCCTCCTCTTTTGCAACTATTGATAGAACTTGTTCCAGGTATTCTGTTTCCCTCTTTTTTTTCAGTTCTAAAGTTAATCTATCTAGTTCTGCACAAGCCAATATTTTCCTTATTATCTCTCTTTCTGATGGTGTGTTATAATTCTTCCATTGCTGCACCTAAACCATTCTCACCGCTGTCATTATATGTAGTATTTAAATGTGTTGAGCCTTTACTGTAGCCTTCTGTTAATATTCCTAATAGGAATAACTGGATTAAATTGAATATGTTCTCCCACCATTTGCTCTAAGCATTTCTGAATCTGTCGCCAATATTTCCTTGTGTGGTTACCTCTCCACCACATACGATAGTATGTACCTGGGCACATCCTTGCATTTTCTACATATTGGTGATAGATTTCTGAATATCTTGCCCGAGGAAGATGCTATCTATAAAACATTTTGTATAAATTTCCCTTATATGATGGGGCCAATGTTAATTTCCTGCCAATTCAATATTATATCCGAGATTTTTGGCCCATAGTTGCAGGATCCTTTCATTGTCCGGAGTGGACTGTATCCCACAGCTCTGGGGTGACAGTTCTCCAGCGATAAGTGGGGACATCCAATCTGTCTGTGTTGGACCAGCAATGAAAACAAGGCCTGATTCTATTCAGCCGGTTCTGACCAGTTCTGGAGAACCGGCAGCGGAAATTTTGAGTCGTTCGGGGAACCGGCCAATCCCACCTCTGACTGGCCCCGCCAACCCCATCTCTCTTCTCCACCTCCCATTGAGTCCCAGCTGATCGGCTGGGTCTCCTTGGGTTGCCCTGCCCAGGAGAACAGAGCTGGAAAGCAGGTTAGCGGGTTGGGGAGGGAAGGGGGCTTTTGCAGTATATCCTTCCCCTGCCACGCCCACCAAGCCACATCCACAGAACCGGTATTAAAAAAAAAAAAAAATTGAATCCCACCTCTGGTCTGATGCCTCTTGATTTTTCCACCATTCTGTTGAGAGAATTTCAAGCCAGCAGGCCGTGTAGATTATATCTGGGCGGTGATGGGCAATGTTGCCTATTCTACCCGGTGATGTTATGAAATCCTTTTCCCTAGAAGGAACCAAAGCATGTTTCTGCTTGAAGGAAAGATTCAGCCTCATCAGGGATGTCAGAGAGCTGACTCACGCTACTCTCTGACTCTTGTCTTCCCAGTTTCAGCTCTGCCAGGATGATGAGTTGGAGTCAGCCAGGGTGCCATTTAGATGAGTCTCGCCTGGCCAAAAGAGCAGGTGTTAGAAGTTTGAAACCGGTAAAATATCACGAGAAAAATGCCTCTGCCCCAAGGGGACTTCAGTCTCGCTGGCATTGGAAGAAGAGCAAGCATCCTTCTCACATACAGCAACTTCTTTAGATTAGATTAGATTAGATTAGATTAGATTAGATTAGATTAGATTAGATTAGATTAGATTAGATTAGATTAGATTAGATTCGATTTACAGAATTGGAAGGAGACCCTACACCGTTTCTGACCGAGGGCAGTCCAATCTCTTCTTCCTTAGGATCAGAGGGATGGCCTGGGGTTCACATCCGGACATACCAACCGCCGGTTTCTTTAGGGTAAATGTGGGCATGGCTGAAAAAGGGAAGGAGGACTACCAGATCCTGTAACGGCTTCGTTCCCTAGGCCATCCTGTCTGGTAAAAACTCTCAAGGTTCGTTTTTCTCACCATGTCCATGTATACATCTGAATTAGACTGTGTTGTTTCTCTTGTGTCATATCATAATATATGTGGGCCTATATATAATTTTGCATTTATTTATTTATTTTGTCGTGTTCATGGAGTGTATTTTGGAGGCGGTGGTGACCCTTTGAGAGCTGCATGCAATGAAATGTCATTTTAATGTATGCTGATTAGTGAACATTCAAAGTGACAATAAAGTTGTTATTCTACTCTGTTATATCCTATCCTATCCTATCTTCTATCCTATCCTATGCTATCCTATATTCAATTCTATTCTATCCTATCCTCTACTCTACTCCACTCTACCCTATCTTACCCTACCCTATTCTCTATCCTATTTTCTATTCTATCCCATCCCATCCTATCCTCTATTCTACCCTATCCTCTATCCTATCCTATCCTATTTTCTATCCTATCCTATGCTATCCTATATTCAATTCTATTCTATCCTATCCTATCCTCTACTCTACTCCACTCTATCCTATATTACTCTACCCTACCCTATTCTCTATCCTATCCTATCTTCTATTCTATCCCATCCTATCCTCTACTCTACCTACCTCACCTTATCCTCTATCCTACCCTATTCTCTATCCTATCCTCTATCCTATCCTATCCTCTATCATATCCCATCGTCTATTCTATCCTATCCTCTATTCTACCCTATCCTCTATCCTATCCTATCCTCTACCCTACCCTATCCTCTATCCTATCCTATCCTCTATTCCATCCTATTCTCTATCCTATCCTATCCTCTATTCTACCCTATCCTCTATCCTATACCTTACCCTACCCTATCCTCTATCATATCCCATCGTCTATTCTATCCTATCCTCTAATCTACCCTATCCTCTATCCTATCCTATCCTCTACCCTACCCTATCCTCTATCCTATCCTATCCTCTATTCCATCCTATTCTCTATCCTATCCTATCCTCTATTCTACCCTATCCTCTATCCTATACCTTACCCTACCCTATCCTCTATCATATCCCATCGTCTATTCTATCCTATCCTCTAATCTACCCTATCCTCTATCCTATCCTATCCTCTACCCTGCCCTACCCTATTCTACCCTATTCTCTATCCTATCCTATCCTATCCTTTATCATATCCCATCATCTATTCTATCCTATCCTCTATTCTACCCTATCCTCTGTCCTATCCTATCCTCTACCCTGCCCTATCCTATCCTATCCTCTATCATATCCCATCATCTATTCTATCCTATCCTCTATTTTACCCTATCCTCTATCCTATCCTATTCTATCTTCTACCCTGCCCTATCGTATCCTCTATTCTACCCTATTCTCTTCCTATCCTCTATCCTATCCTATCCTATCCTCTATCCTATCCTCTATCATATCCCATCATCTATTCTATCCTATCCTCTATTTTACCCTATCCTCTATCCTATCCTATTCTATCCTCTACCCTGCCCTATCGTATCCTCTATTCTACCCTATTCTCTTCCTATCCTCTATCCTATCCTATCCTATCCTCTATCATATCCCATTGTCTATTCTATCCTATCCTCTATCCTACCCTATTCTCTATCCTATCCTCTACCCTACCCTACCCTTAGGGCCTTAGAGGCTCAAGGTTGCCGCAGGTGATCAGTTGGTTCCCTCTTTAGGATGCAAAGATAGGGCAAAAGATCACCTGATGAGCCACTTAATGTTTTTCTAAGTTGAAGAAGGAAGTATTGAGCAATGGAGCCAGCCTCGTCCCCCACAAGGGCAAGATCCTCCCTTTAAGGGACAGGCAAGTGGCAGGAACAAGGTACAACTTTCCAGCTGACTTCAGGAAATTCCCGTGTAATTTTGTGATGAATTATTTTGGTGGGAGAAATGCTCCAAAATCTGAAACGAGCCAGGCTACCTCTGTCTGAGATGGGCCAGTGCCCACGGCTGATAGGGCCAGTTCCATGCTCGTATGACTTTGGTTGCCCTTCCCTTCCAAGCATCAAGAAGCTTCAGCAGGCACTGTGTCCCGCTGTGTATGAAAGAGAGGGTACAAAAACTCTGCTTTAAATAAGTTTTTTATATATTCCCAGACACGAGAACAGTGTGACTGCTTCTCTTAGAGGCCAGGAACCCAATCTGCTCAGGGGTCAGCAGCCTGCAGCTCTGGAGCTGCATGTGGCTCATTGTCACTCAAAATATCACAACCGCCAACATGCGACACCCGCCAGCATGCGATTTATTGAGCTTTACAACCCCCAGTAAGGCCAACCATGGATGAATCCAAGAAAATAAAAGTTTCAGAAGAAAACAGAACGTTTAATTCAACTGCATAGGCTAGTTTTGTGGCTGCTCAGGAAATAGCCAGGTGTGGGAAGAGTTTTGTGGCTCCCGATGTTTTCTTTTCTGTGGGAAACGGGTCCAAGTGGCTCACGGAGTGTTTGAGATTGCCGACGCCTGCTCTACGTGGCTTTGCCGATTTTGTTTGGAAGACCAGAGTCTGTTAAAACTGAGGGATTTGATAACTGTATCACAAAATTATATAGTTATGTAGATCCTGGCTGGGGGTGTGGTGGAGAAACGGGACAATTCTGGGAAAGTTATGCAAATAAGCCAGAAGGTTTTTAGTTCTTTTCCTACGCAGCCAGGTTGGGCTTATCTGTCACCCCAAATGAAATTTGAGCAACTTGTCATTTTCGTTGCCTCTGTGATGGATATGAACCACTCAGGCCCGGTATGCAAAAAAAAATAATAGTTTCCTCATTCGAAGGCCCCAAAAACAGGTTAATCCTAACAAGCGACGACTTGCAGAGTGTGAATCTGAGTTCAGGAACTTCGCCCGACCGCAGTGCTGTGCCCCTGGCTTCAGCGTAGGCCATCCCCAAGTGCACAGCGGCGCAAAGCTTCCTTATCAGAATGTAGGCCAATCCGGCTCCAGGAACGATGCTTCCCTGGGGTGTCAAGCTGCGCCCTTGGCTCAGCCTGCCAATATAGTGCTTAGTCCCTTTCTGTTTTGGCTTCCTCCTTCGGCCTGCCACTTCCTCCCGAAAGATCTGCCAGGGGTCCTTTTGAATTCTTCTGCATCAGTCATCCGTGGCTGCCCCCTGCAATATTCTTACACGGCTCCCTCCCAAGAGGAATCCCATAAGGCAATGATGGCAAACCCTTTGGTTGTGGTTTGCCGGCACCCACAATGCAATGTGCTCTGCCTCCTGGCGCATGTGTACACAACACCTCCGCCCTGCCCCCTTACCTGTGCATGCCCGTGCCTCCCAGATGATTTCTGGCCCGTTTGAGGCCGTTTTCGCCTTCCCTGAGGCTTGGGGGAAGCCTCTGCAGCCTCGGGAGGCCGAAAACAGGCCCGTTTCGGCATTTCCATTTCGGCAGTTCCCCTGAGCCTCTGGGAGAGCAAAAACGGCCTCAAACGGCCTGAAAATCAGCCGGGAGGCATGCACATATGCAGTGCAGGTAAGTTTGCTGATGCTCACATGCCCGCACAAATGGCTCTGGGTGCCACCTGTAGCATGCCTGCCATAGGTTGGCCATCATGGCCATAAAGCTTGATAGTGTTTTTTTTTTTTTAAATATAGTTTATTAATTTTTACAATTAAAACCAGTCACAATACATACACAAATAAGCAAAAGAAAGAAAAAGAAAGAAGAGAGGAGAGGGAAAGAGGGAAAGAATTTTGAGAAAAGAAAGAAAAAGAAAGGGGGAAGAAAGAAAGAAAGAAAGAGGTTACAAGGTAAAAAGTATTCTTATTTTAACAGTTTGCAAGATCTTCTTTTGTTTTCATAACCCTAACTTGTGTCATATAACCACCCCTGTTTTTAACTTATATCACTACCTCGTTATTATGGGTTGATACTTTTCTTTTATGCCTTATGATATATAATTTATCTTTGGTGAATCCAATTATACCAACAATTCCAACTATCGTAATATAGTGAAGTGTCTTTGTTTTTTAACGCCAAAGTCCATTTATCTATTTCTGCGCATTTTGAGATTTTTTTCAATAATCATTTCTTCTGATGGAATTTGATGTTGTTTCCAGTGTTGAGCAAAGGCTAATCTGGCCGCTGTTAAAATGTGTATTGTTATGTATTTGGCTTTTTTGGAAATTTGCTTACCAAAAATCCCTAGTAGGAAGGACTCTGGTTTGTATTCGATCTTGATAGTTTAAAGGTATTTTGAGACTCAACTCATGCCCAATTCTCTCTTTCTGCCCCAGTACCTTCATTTCTAGCACCGTCTTCTGCAAAATACCTTTGCCAAAAGGGAAAGAATCGTTGGAAAACGGTCACGCCCGAGCTTCTTCCCACTCAACGGCAGGCCTCCCTATTCTGTGATGCTCTCTGCAGCAACCACTGCAAAAACCCTGCCGTGCTCACACCATGGCCACACCGCACCAGCCCCTCACACACACCTGGTAGCGGCGGCAGCAGCCGCCACTCACCTGCTGGATGGTTTGCTTGCCAGTCCGCCGGGACTTGCAGCTTCCTGCCAACTTCGTTGTTGGAAACCGTCAGGGAATGGCAGGAATCTCTGTAGCTAAGTGATGGGATTGTGTGAGGGTCACATTTTATCATTGCATCGCAGAAATCCCAATTCCCCGCTACCATTGTCGTTCACCTGTGTATTAGGTGCCTTCACGAATAGCTCTAGCCCTTCCGATCCTTCCTTTCTCCAAGGCATTTTCATTTTGTGGAGGGATAGTTTCATTTTTGCTTTTTTTTTTTTTTTAACGTCCACTTCCCAACTTGAATCCTGCAGGGGGAAGGGAGTGAATGGCTTTGTCAGGGCGGTCCATCTCATCCGCTTTGCCTTCCAGGCCAGCATAAATTCCCCCACCCCAGGGAGCCTCTAGCACATTCTTTGCAGCTTTGGCTATCCTGCCTGCCCAGATGTGATCTGCTGCTGGGTTTTGCCATGTTGTCTCTAAGCTGCAGCGAATTGCCTCTTTTCACCTGGCTTTATCTCCTTTCCCAAATCACAGATACAATTTGCACTTCAAATCCAAAGCCCTTCACACTTACTGACCTAACTTTTCCCTCTGCTTCCTTTCCATAATGCCCTCATCCACAGGAAGTTTAGCAGGGAACTCAAAAGGGAGGTCCTTTTTTTTTTTTTTAATCTGAAGAACATAAAGATAGGAAATGCTGCTTGCTTTCATGGCCTGCAGGGAAGGAGCTGCGTTTGTGGAATGAAGAGGGCAGGATTTACAGAGGCTGCAAGTGCAGGCCGATTGCCCACCTGGAAAAAGAACTATTTTCCAAGGCGAGATAAGGAATAATAATAATAATGGATGGGAACTGATCAAGGAGAGATTCAACCTGGAAATAAGGAGAAACTTTCTTGCAGTTGAGAACAATCAACCAAAAGAACAGAAGCTGCCCCTGGAAGTTGTGGGAGCTTCATCCCTGGAAGGTTTCAAGAGGAGATTGGACTGCCATCTGTCAGGAATGATGTAGAGTCAAGGGTCTCCAAACTTGGCAACTTGAAGGCTTGTGGACTTCAACTCCCAGCATAGCTGGCTGGAGGATTCTGGGAGTTGAAGTCCACAAGTTGCCAAGTTTGGAGACCTCTGATGTAGAGTCTCCTGCTTTGGCGGGGGGTTGAACTAGATGACCTACAAGGTCCCTTCCAACACTGTTAATCTCTTAATCTGAGAAGGCGAAAGGGCTACAGGCACACCTGTCAACCTTCAAGGTTTCTAAGGATTGAAGTAGAAGCCAGAGGACTGGCCCTCCTAGCTCTGATCCTGAGGCGTTGAGGGGAGCGTTTGGCAAAAGAAAAGCCCTCCGCAAGGAATTGAGGGAGTTGATTTCAGCCCCTAATGGCTCGAGGAACTCCATAAACAAAGAAGGAGTCAAAGTGATTCTCCAAAGCAGTGGGTGGGAAGTAATCACAGAGAGAAGCAATCTAAAACTGTGGAGGAATTTCATGAAATGAGAACAAGTGAAACAGCTTTCCACCAGAAGAAGTAAATGCTCCACCAACACTGGAAATTTTTAAGAAGAGATTGGCTAACCATTTTGTCTGAAGTGTGGTGTAAGGGTGTCCTGCCTAAGCAGGGGGTCAGACGAGAAGACCTCCAAGGTCCCTTCCAACTCTGTTATTCTGTTCATTTCTGTTAATACATCTGTGTGATCCCCTGCGGAAATCAAGGCGAACTCCGTATATCCGTGTGATTTCCCCCTCCAGGATCCCTGCTAAATGACTGAACCGTTTGTTCCCCTTCTGCTTTTTTACTTCTTACCTCCTTCCCACCCACTCCCCAGGGACCGATTGAACATCTGTCTTAGAGCCTCATCTTTAATCTTCTCCTCAATCGCTTTTCTTCTTTCTTGGGGTGGCGGGTGGGGGGTGGGGTGGAAACGGGCCAGGAAAGGATCCTCTGCCAGGGCAAATTATAAACTGCACTTCCTCCGCGTTAAGTCCTTTAATGAGTAAGTTGCATTGCTTTTCTTCTTCTTCTCCCCTTCGTCAGTTTTAGAGGGAGAGGAAGCTGTAGCTTAAATGGTGCTGGGAAGATTCCAGAAATAGGTCTGGTACTCAGTGGGAAAGCATCATCCCAAACACAAAAGGGGTTTTATCCAGGCAGTGGAGCGTATAATCCCTGCACACTTCCTGGAAGGAGCCACTGCGCCTGTGTTGACACTTTTTCTCGCTGTCAAAACTCATCATTCGGTAGAGGCTTTTGTCCCCCTTCCGCGCCCAGAGAACGTGGGAAGGCTGCGCGCTTGCCCTTTTAGACCGTGGCCGAATTTCCCTTGTAAAAAGAAAGAAAATAACTTCTTTCTAAAAAGAATTGGAGATCAGTAAGCGAGAACCACAGGGTGTGTTTTGAGGGATGTGCGTAACCAAGTTCAGACTTTTAAAAAAGAGGTTGAGACTCTAGAAAAAGTGCAGAGAAGAGCAACCAGGATGATGAGGGGACTGGAGGCTAAAACATACGAAGAACGGTTGCAGGAACTGGGCCTGGCTAGCCTAGGGAAGAGAAGGACCAGGGGAGACAGGAGAGCAGTGCAGGAAGGGAGAGGGAGAGAAAGAAAAGGAAAGAGAAAGAGAAAGAGAAAGAGAAAGAGAAAGGGAGGGAGGAGAGAAAGAAAAAGGAATGAAGGAGAGAAAGAGGGAGAGCAAGAAAGACAGCAAGAGAGAGGGAGAGAGAGTGACTGGAGGCTAAAATCTAGGATGAACAGATGCAGGAAGTGGGCCTGGCTAGTCTAGGGAAGAGAAGGACCAGGGGAGACAGGAGAGCAGCCTTCCAATATTTGAGGGGCTGCCCCAGAGAGGAGGAAGGGGTCAAGCTATTTTCCAAAGCACCTGAAGGCCAGACAAGAAATAATAGATGGAAACTGATCAGGGAGAGATTCAACTTGGAAATAAGGAAGAATTTTCCTTCCCTCCTTCCCTCATTTCTCAATCTCAGATCCCAACGGGAAGGTTTTAAGTGAGGCCAGGACATCAGCTCGGCTTTCTCCTTCATCTCCTGCATACGGACAGGAGGTTATACAACGTTGCCTCATGGTGTAACCGGAACAATCTGGAACTGAACACACTCAAAACCCTAGAAACGGTGGTAGACTTTAGAAGAAACCCTCCCATACTACTACCTCTTACAATACTAGACAACACAGCATCACCAGTAGAGGCCTTCAAATGTCTAGGTTCTACTATATCACATGACCTAAAATGGACACCTCACATCAAAAAAGCACAATGAAGAAAGTTCCTTCTGCGCCAACTCAGAAAGCTCAAACTGCCCAAAAGGAGCTGCTGATCCAGTTCTACAGAGGAGGAATGATGGAGTCTGTCATCTGCACCTCTATAACTGTCTGGTTTGGTTCTGCAACCCAACAGGATAGACACAGACTTCAGAGGATAATTTGGACTGCAGAAAAAAACAATTACTACCAACCATGCCTTCCATCGAGGACCTGTATGAGTCAAAAAAAGTGCTGTAAAAATATTTACAGACCCCTCACATCCTGGACATAAACTGTTTCAACTCCCTCCCTCAAAATGACATTATATAGAGCACTGCACACCAGAACAACTAGACACAAGAACAGTTTTTTCCCGAAAGCCGTCACTCTGCTAAACAAATAATTCCCTCAACACTGCTCAACTATTGCAAAGTCTGCACTACTATTACTGTTAATCTTCTCATCACTCCTTATCACCCATCCCCTCCCACTTGTGACTGTGTGACTGTAACTTTGTCGCTTGTATCCTTACGATTTATATGGACTGTTTCCTGGTATGATTTGATTGCTGATTGTACCCTATGACTATCATTGTTGTACGTTATGATTCTAGATTCTTAATGAATGTATCTGTTATGTATACTGAGAGTATTGACACCAAGACAAATTCATTATGCGTCCAATCACACTTTGCCAATAAAGAATTCTATTCTATTCTATTCTATTCTATTCTATTCTATTCTATTCTATTCTGGCCTATTCTACCCTCTTCTATATTCTATTCTACTCTACTCTACTCTACTCTTATTCCATTTCATTCCATTCTTTGGCCAGCGTGGAAAGGCAATGTCCCGAAACAACACCAGCCCAGCAGCTCTGCATCAAGGCTCTGCGAAGTGTGCTGAATCCTTTGAGATGCCAGGGGGTGCATGGTGTGTGTGTGTGTGTGTGTGTGTGTGTGTAAAATGTTAGGCTCGTCCTCCTTGCCTGGTCCTTCCTTCCCAATATTTATTGGCTTCCTTGGCAAGCCGGAACTCCCGACTTTAACAATAAGAAGCCACACTTTGAAATGTTGCTGTGTGAGGGGGAATATTTTACAAGCTGGGTTTCTTTCAAAAGAAGAAGGAAGCGACAGGCACACACACCCCCACCTCCCCACCTCCTTCTAAAGCAATTAAGGGGCCCTCCTTGGCAAGTGGGAGGCCAGGAAGGGTCCTCGTGAACAGCTGGGGGAGCAAACAGGCTCGACCTGGGCTGGGTGGAGGGGAAAGAAACTGCTACAGAGTCCCAGCCGGGGGCCCTTCCCTTGCTCATTAAACATCCAGAAAGGAGCCCCCACTCCTGCAGGAACACTGAAGGTGCCACAGAGATGATGTGCTGCTGGCAGCTACTTTGCATTCCTTCTGAGATGCAGATGGCCTCTACCACCCAGCCCCTTCCCCCAAATACAGAGGTGTTGCTTAGAATGTGTGTCAGGCTGCACACAGAGAGAGAGAGAGAGAGAGGAAGAGAAAGAGACTAAATATAGCCTTTAATGTTAATTGCAGTGCAAATGCCCCTATCTTTATCCCTTCTAAATTCAGGATTAAAGCGTATTGCTTATTTCCTGAGATCTGTGGCTTCGAGCTTTGAAGAAGAGGGGCGTGGATCCCCTTTTCTCTCGCAAGATGGTAATTCTTAGCAAGGGATATATTTCTTCCCAAGGACTGCTGTAGAGGGGTTTCCCCTTGAAAATATTTAAAGTCTACCCCCGTCCTTAAAAATATATCTATAGATAGATCCTTCCGCCAAGGCTGAATCAGGCTGGCTTGCTTGGGCGCAGTGCGTTTTAATAACGGTGGTGACTTGTTATTTGGAAAAGCTGCACGACAGAAACGAGAACCCGAAATTTGCACGCGAAGACTGAAAACAAGGCCAAAGAGGATAGTAGACGGAAGGGAGAGGGTTAGCTTTCATTTGAATGAAACTTACTCTGGACTGACGTTTCTTTTACTCTTGGGCAGGGGTCTCCAACCTTGGCTCCTGGAAGCCTGGCGGACTTCAACTCCCAGAATTCCACAGCCAGCTTTGCTGGCTGTGGAACTCTGGGAGTTGAAGTCCGCCAGGCTTCCAGGAGCCAAGGTTGGAGACCCCTGCTCTTGGGTAATGATTTTAACTGTCCTGAGCCATTTGGGGGCTTGAGTTGGGCTGAAAAAAACAGGGTACCATATCCCAGATAAATCCCCCGGATGGCATGGAGATGCTACCCACGAAGGTTTATGCTAACTGCGACCAGTCTGGAATGTTTTGTGTCCCGTCTTCCCACCAGAACTTCCTTCTCCGGCCAAGACGGAACTGGGAACTTCCTTCTCTCCTTCCTGCACCCAGGCCTACATAGGGGCAGCATCAGCTCCGGTTGCCTCAGATAATGCCTCTCTGGCACTTTTGGCCTGGCCCAGAAGTCAGCAACCTGCAGCTCTGGAGCCGCATGCAGCTCTTTCATCCAGTGCTAGAATTCACATTTTTTTTGCTCCTGGTTCTTGGTGGGCGTGGCAGGGGAAGGAGGCTGTAAAATCTCCAATCAGAGATGGTATTTGCCGGTTCTCCGAACTACTCAAATGTTCCACTACCGGTTCTCCAGAACTGGTCAGAACCCGTTGAAGACCACCTCTGGTTTCATCCCTTTGCTGTGGCTCCCTGCCCCACCACAGTATTAAATATTTGGTAAATAATCAAACCCCCTAGTAACAATTTTGATAGTCTAATATGACAGAGTGGAGATCTCGTGCAGCTCTTACACTGGTTTCTTCGTCTTGGTTTTTCTCTGCAGCTTGACTCATATCTAAGCCAAGACTCACCATAAATCATCCCAAAATACCTGAAAGGAAAAGAATGCAAATTCATTGGAGGTGAGGTAAGCTGAGTGAAGAGGAAGCTTTTTGGATTGCTTCATCTTTGCCAACCACCCGAAGGATTTCTGATGGATGAGTTGAGTGTGAGAAACAGCTAGAGGCTATCCCAGTTTTTTTTTTTTTTTTTAAAGGTGCTGGCCATAATCTAGCCATGGTTTGTTGCAAAAGACAGAGGAGCTCCTTGTGGCCTTTTCAAGCTTCTTTGTTTTTAGCCTGCGAATTCCAACACGCGTTAGCTGATTAATATGGTCCCACTAGTTCGATACCCATGCTTCGCTATGAAACTATATGGTCAGGCTTAGTTTTTGGGGAGGACAATAAAGTGGGGGAGGAATTCTGCCTCTGCCTACCAGCATCCATCGGTATTTATCTGGCTAGCATCCTGTGAGTGTATGAAAGAGTTGAGGTCTGTTTGGAAACTGAAAGAGTATTTGCTGTGTAAGCTAGAAGGAGACAGCAAGGCACCTGGGCGGTGGCTTAGCTCAACTGTTCCGTACTAAAGCTGCTTGGTGCTCTGAAACTAAAACTGAAATGCCTCTCCTCTGCTTGTGTTTTGCATTTGGAACAGATTTCTTTTGAGATGGGAAGTAGAGCTCCTTAGCATCAGAGCATGTTGATAATAATAATAATATAGGAAATATTAATGGCTCTGATGGTCATTTGGAAAAATCCTTTCTTAGTGAGCCCCTAGAAGCCAAGAGGAGGAACAGACGTGCCAAATTTGCAGTTTGTAGGCTTTAAGATTCTGGAGATGTTGTGATGTTGCGTGAGTGGCATTTTGCTTTTATATAGATAGATTGATGGGTTTGGATAGTTTGTGTGCCTCTTACCTTGAGGCCTGAACCTTCATTTAATAACACCTTCATTACACCATGACATCGTGGGGTTTTTTTTTCAGCCAGGATTCTCCAAATAGGAAAATAAAGTTCTTTTTGTGAAAATTCAACCGCTTAATTCCCAGGCAGCCTTGAATAAGAGTAGGTTTGGTTTTCTTTCTCTCCCAACCCCCCATCCAACATGCTTCTCTGTCTTCAGGGGAAAAAAAAAAAAAA
This sequence comes from Hydrophis major, assembly GCA_033807585.1. Taxonomy (NCBI): domain Eukaryota; kingdom Metazoa; phylum Chordata; class Lepidosauria; order Squamata; family Elapidae; genus Hydrophis; species Hydrophis major. The sequence goes on from CM066342.1 coordinate 10,443,932, forward strand.
GACCTTGTTTGCTTTAAATAATGATTGCAAAGTTGCTATGTTAAATTATAGCAGTGTTGAGCACCGGGGAAAACCATTGTTGGGAGGAAGAAGAAAAGAAAGAAAAAGAAAGAAAGAAAGAAAGAAAGAAAGAAAGAAAGAAAGAAAGAAAGAAAGAAAGAAAGAAAGAAAGAAAGAAAGAAAGAAAGAAAGAAAGAAAGATAGATTCCATGGTGGAAAGGAGATGTCATTTCCATCCCCTGCTGTGGAGCTTTATCCTTGCCTGCCCTTCCTCCAGCCCTCTCTGCCAAGAATGCAAACCACATTCCTTCCCAAGGCGTGTCAAGTTCCAGGGCCTGATTGAGGTGGACTAGGCGGGCCAAGCGGGGCGAGAGGGTGGCGTTTTCCCGCTGCTTGGTGTTTGCAAAAGCCAGGCTCGGTTGCTAAGCAAAGTGGCACCAAAGGTTCAGTCGGGGCAGAAATGTGGGGTGGGATAGCCGGGCTGAGATGAATCAGCAGGGAATCAGGAGGCCCTGCAGGTGCCAAGGAAGGGAAGCCCAGCCTGGCAGGAGAAGGTGGCAAAGGATCAAAAGGCCTCGTGGGGTGAGAACCTGGTGTGGCCACCTCCTCCAAACGGAGGGATCCTAACTCATCTCCCTTCCTGAAATAACAGTAGCCGAAATGAAGATTCTGGTGTTGTTGTTTTTTTAACCCAGGAAACCAGGAAGATAAAAAAATAAACACGGGATTCATGAATAAGAGAAAGTCAAACAGGTAACAGAGAATCAGAGTTGGAAGGGACCTTGCAGGTCATGTAGTCCAACCCCCCGCCCAAGCAGGAGAACCTGCACCATTTCTGACAGGTAGGAGTCCAGTCTCTTCTTGAAAGCCTCCAGGGATGAAGCTCCCACAACTTCCGAAGGAAATTTCTGTTCCATTCGTTGATTGCTCTCCCTGTCAGAAAATTCCTCTTTATTTCCAGATGAAATCTCTCTCCTTGTTAAGTTTCCATCCATTATTCCTTGTCTGGCCTTCGGATGCTTTGGAAAATAGCTTGACTCCTTCCACAGATATGGGAAGACGGCTGTCATTTTGGTCTCGCCCACGGAAGGGAATGCGACTGTGTAAAGAAGCTCGCTTCGGGAGCCAACGAATAAGCGATGGGCCTAACTTTGGAGTCGTTTGTGTGTGAGAACATTTCCTTCCTCCCCAAATCGTTCAGGAAAGGGGATAATTAAGTCTGGAAAAATTTTAGGGGGGGGCCTCTAATAACACTGTCCCCCTGAGACGGATGGGGCAGGGAGCAGGCCTCCATGGGAGCATGGTGGCAGTTTTGCTGGAGTGGGGAAGTATGTGTTTTCCTGAACTGAAAGCAGTTTTCTGGTTTTCAGATTTCTCTCTTGGTTTTCCTTTCGAAGTAGAACTGGCTGCTAACTGTTTGTGTTGGCAAGGCTTCCCACCTTTGACTTCCCCAAGAAGGCATGTTTTGAGACTCTTAACTCTGGAGTGATCCCTGGATGTGTTCATTTCCTCCATTGTTTTGTTTTGCTGATAACGAAGGAAACTTCTCAACTCTGCTCTCTCTCTCTCTTGCTTGAGACTCTAGCAAAAGGGCAGAGAAAAGCAACCGGGATGATTGGGAGACTTGGAGGCTAAAACATACGATGAACGGTTACAGGAACGGAGCATGGCTGGTCTAGGGAAGAGAAGGACCAGGGGAGACAGGAGAGCAGCCTTCCAGTATTTGGAGGGAGAGAAAGAAAAAGAAAGAGATCGAGAAAGGAAGGAAGGAGAGAAAGAAAAAAGAGTGAAAGAGAAAAAGAGAACAAAAAGGGAGAGAAAGAAAGAGGGAGAGAGGAGAGAAAGGAAAAGGAAGGAGAGAAAGAAAAAAGAGGGAAAGAAAGAAAAAGAAAAAGGGAGAGGGTGAGAAAGAAAAAGGAAGGAAGGAAGGAAAGAAAGAAAGAGAGAGCAAGAGAGAGGTTAACACATACGATGAACGGTTTCAGGAACTGGGCCTGGCTAGTCTAGGGAAGAGAAGGACCAGGGGAGACAGGAGAGGAGCCTTCCAAGATTTCAGGGGCTGCCCCAGAGAGGAGGAAGGGGGTCAAGCTATTCTCCAAAGCACCTTTGAAGGCCAGACAAGGAATAATAATGGATGGAAACTGAACAAGGAGAGATTCAACCTGGAAATAAAGAGAAACTTTTAACAGTGAGAGCAATGAACGAATAGAACAGAAGTTGCCTTCGGAAGTTGTGGGAGCTTCATCATCCCTGGAGGCTTTCAAGAAGAGACTGGACTCCCACCTGTCAGAAATGGTGTCGGGTCTCCTGCTTGGGCGGGGGGTTGGACTAGATGACCTACAAGGTCCCCTCCAACTCTGATTATCTGTTATCTGCTAAGTCAGAAAGAGGCTCCGTTGTTGGGTGGCTGTCTTAGTACAAACCAGGGCTGGAGCAGCAGGAGTGAGTGTTCCCCTCTGAAAAAAGGGACGCGGAGGACTGGAGGATCTTTTGTTAACTCAACCTCCTGTTTTTTGTCGAGCTGACAAAGCCTTCGCAGTCATGGGGAATTTAGCCTTGAATGGGAAGCTGGTTCCCAGCGCAGCACTGAGCCCCGGCTGGCGTGGGCAGCCAGGCTGCATTATCAGCTGAACCTGATGAGGTTGGCATTTCCTTTTCATCAGGCCTGGAGACCGGCTGGAAAACACAGGCAGGAAGTTCAGGGGTCATGGGCCTGGAAAACACCGGCAGGCTGTTTGATCAAAGGGTGGATTGAGGGAGGGAGAGAGGGAGGGAGGGAAGGAAATGAGAAGAAATAAGGAAGACAATGAGAAGAAGGGAAAGAAGGAAGGAAGGAAGGAAGGAAGGAAGGAAGGAAGGAAGGAAGGAAGGAAGGAAGGAAGGAAGGAAGGAAGGAAGGAAGGAAGGAAGGAAGGAAGGAAGGAAATGAGAGGAAATAAGGAAGACAATGAGAAGAAGGGAAGGAAGGAAGGAAGGAAATGAGAGGAAATAAGGAAGACAGTGAGAAGAATAGAAGGGAGGGAGGGAGGGAGGAAGGAAGGAAGGAAGGAAATGAGAAAAAATAAGGAAGACAATGAGAAGAATAGAAGGGAGGGAGGGAGGAAATGAGAAGAAATAAGGAAGACAATGAGAAGAATGGAAGGGAGGGAGGGAGGAAGGAAGGAAGGAAATGAGAAGAAATAAGGAAGACAGTGAGAAGAATAGAAGGGAGGGAGGGAGGAAGGAAGGAAATGAGAAGAAATAAGGAAGACAATGAGAAGAATAGGAGGGAGGGAGGGAGGAAGGAAACGAGAGGAAATAAGGAAGACAATGAGAAGAATGGAAGGGAGGGAAGGAAGGAAGGAAGGAAATGAGAGGAAATAAGGAAGACAATGAGAAGAATAGAAGGGAGGGAGAGAGGGAGGGAGGGAGGAAGGAAGGAAATGAGAAGAAATAAGGAAAACAATGAGAAGAATAGAAGGGAGGGAGGGAGGAAGGAAGGAAGGAAGGAAATGAGAAGAAATAAGGAAGACAATGAGAAGAATAGAAGGGAGGGAGGGAGGGAGGAAGGAAATGAGAAAAAATAAGGAAGACAATGAGAAGAATAGAAGGGAGGGAGGGAGGGAGGAAGGAAATGAGAGGAAATATGGAAGGCAATGAGAAGAATAGAAGGGAGGGAGGGAAGGAAGGAAGGAAATGAGAAGAAATAAGGAAGGCAATGAGAAGAATAGGAGGGAGGGAGGAAGACACAGACTAAGACCACAGTCTGCTTAGAATTGATCGGCTGTGCTCTACATGAAAAGGAATGAGAATCTAGGTCTCCGATGCCACCAAAAGCCCAGAACCTGGGATTCTGCCTTTTGCTCGGGTGTCTTTTCCTTTTTTTGCAAGTGACAGCATGTAGGCTTCACAAGATTATATATATAATATAAATATTTTAAAAAACTTGGGGAAAAAAACACAAGATGTCATGCAATTTAAGAGACTCCCTCTGACCAAGGCAGGATTAAAATGCCACACATTTTTAAAGCTTATACTTTTATAGTTTATAGTTATCCCAGAAAATAAGTATTGAGTCATCTTTATTTTTTATATATATGTTTTTTTATTCATAAATATCTTGAATACAGTGTATTGTCAGGGCTTACCATTTACAGAAAAACAAAGTAAAAACACATAGAAATATTAACATATATTATGATAACAAATACTAATGGTGTAACAGAATAATTGCAACTAGATTTCTCTTTGTGTTAACGTATTTATAGTTTCTGTTGATTAGCGTATCTATAATTATAAAACCTCTTCATATTTAATTCATACACAGCAGTAATCTTTCTTCACCTAATTCCCACCTCTTCTCTCTAACCACTTGTAAAATCTGTTCCATGTTAAGTAATATTCTGTATTCGTCCTTTATTTTTAAATGTCCGTCTATCCATCTGCACAGTCCAATATTTTCTGAATTCTGTCCTCTTCTGATGGGGTATGAAGAGCTGCCTTTAGATGAGATGTACGGCACATAAAACTAATAAATCAATAAACTTTGTGGTACTCTGAAAGAGGAGGCAAAAAAAAAAAAATCTAATTTCAAATAAGTTGTATATAAAACACACACACACACACACACACACACACACACACACACAACACACAGAGAGAGTATTCTAGCATGTCAAAAGTTAAACATTCCTTCCAGTCTGTTTTCTGTGGTTTGATTTCTAGCAAGCATCTTGCCTCTAGAAGTTGAGGGAGCTTCATCACTGGAAGCTTTCAAGAAGAGACTTGGAGGGAGGGGTTGGACTAGGTGACCTGACAAGGTCCCTTCCAACTCTGTTAATCTGTTAGCTAAGCCAGGAGGAAAGCCAGAAGGTGGCTGGAGGGGCAAGAAAAGAGGCCGAACCCGCTTGCAGGGCAAATGGAGGCCTGGCCCAATTCTCGAGGCGAAAGATGCTGCTATGTTTTGTCCTGTTCTGCTTCTGCCAGATGAGAGAGAGGGAGAGAGACTGGGAAATTCAAACAGGTGCTAGGAACTGCACCCCACGTTGCCGATCCCTGGATCGAGGGGGATTATAGCAGCTGCTGGCAATCGACTCCTTTCCGGGTTGGAGTGACAAGCAGGTGTAATTAACAACGGAGGAGTTTTATGTCCCCTCCATGGCTGAGCCCCCAGCCTCTGCCTTGAAGTATTGTTAGGGGTGTTGGGTGGGTGGGTGGAGAAGATGTTTGCATTTGGTTGTTGGGGTCTCCTTTTATCCTGTTTGAGAGACATTGCTTCAAAGCAGACATTAACACCAATCAACATTGAAAGTGTCCTTTAAAATGAGCCTGGTCGGGCAGTCAGATGCAAATATACTATTTTTCAAGTCGCTGCCTTTTAATTTAACCGATTGGCACGCTGGTCACTAAAATGCAAGATGAACTGAACTGAATTCTTTATTGGCCAAGTGTGATTGTCTTTGGTGCAAATGCTCTCAGCGTACATAAAAAGAAAAGATATATTTATTAGGAATCATAAAGTTCAACACCTAACGATAGTCCTAGGGTACAATAAGCCATCAAATCATACGAGGAAACAGTCCATATAAATCGTAAGGATACAAGCGACAAAGTTGCAGTCTATAGAAATAGAATAGAACAGAATAGAATATAGAATAAAATAGAATTCTTTCATTGGCCAAGTGTGGTTGGACACACAAGGAATTTGTCTTGGTGCAAATGCTCTCAGTGTCCATAAAAGAAAAGAGACATTCGTCAAGAGTTAGGAATCATCAGGTATAACACCTAATAAAAGTCATAGGGTACAATAAGCCATCAAATCATACTAGGAAACAGTCCATATAAATTGTAAGGATACAAGCGACAAAGTTACAGTCATACAGTCACAAGTGGGAGGGGTGGGTGATAAGAAGTGATGAGAAGATTCATAGCGATAGTAGTGCAGACTTTGTAAATTAATCATGGAAGGCCTGGTGGAAATCTGCTCTGGAAGAAGAGCCAAAATGCATCAAGTATAAACCCAGTGAGAACATCCAGAGGAATGAAGAGTTAAATTTGGTCTGGCTCTCCCTTATCCCGACACCCTCACACCCCTCGGGTAGTTGGAAGAGGAGGCGAGTTCCAGGGAGGGAGGCAGGCCAGATGGGTGGATGGGAGAAGCTGGTTCCCCGCTAGAATACGTGCCTCCTCCTCCTCCTGGGAAACACGCCACCCATAAAGGAGGCTTGCCTTCCTCTCGGCCTTGCCACAAAACCGACTTTGGCTGCTCCTGCTCTGATAAGCGCTTGGCCTGAGAGGAAGCTGGATCCAGCTGGCAGGAAAATGTGCATCTTTACCCTTAACGGAGGTTAAAGGTAAGGAAAGCAGTTTCCAAACATCGGTTCTTAGTTTCCTTCCAGGCTTTGAAAACCTCCACGATCAGGAATGGTTAACCCTTAAAAAGCCGGGAAACCAGATCCCTAGGACATTTCAGCCTCAGCCTTTCCCTCGTGGGTATAAGCTGGCATTCCTCGCGTTGTCGCCTTCTGTCCCTCCTCGAACCCATCCATCTGTCGCCTCTTTCGTTGCTTGCCCGGACTGGGGCTATTACTGGACACAGCGTAGCTTGGCTCGCTTACAGGAGACCTCTGGGAAAAAAAAAGAAAAACATGTTAGCTTTCCAGCGCTTCCTTTGGCCCCTTTGCTCACCTGACTGCTGGGCTGAGAAAGCAAGAGGGCTCCGGGGATTTTAATTGTTTCTTGCAGGAGAAATTGGAGGGGGGTTTGGCCCGTTGCCAGTCATGCCTTCAAAAATCAGAATTCGATTTGTTGACCCTCCCCGGTCTCCCCTCCTGCCACATTCCTTCCATTCCTCCTGAGCGGAGCAACCACCCCCTAGTTGCCAAATGTAAAAATGTTTATTATTATTATTATTATTATTATTATTATTGTTATTATTATTATTATTATTATTATTATTATTATTATTTTGCTGAAGATAGATAGGAAGTTAAACAAGCCGATGATCTTCTGAGTGAGGCTAGGGAATGGCTGATCTGCAAAAACACACACAACACACAAACACACACATACATACACACACACAAAGGGTGAATTGCCACAAGAGCCTCATCCCTGGTTCCTCAAACAAAATCAAAGGACTGGGTGGATGACTAAGGAAAATTGCTCCCAGGAATGATGGGGATTAATTGTTTGGCACACCCACACACCTTCCACAGGCTACCTCAGCCTGGTAGGAAGAGAAAGCTGCCTTCGGAAGTTGAAAGTTTCCAAGAAGAGATTGGACTGCCCGCTGTCAGAAATGATGGAGCAGTGTCCTGTTTCGGGGTTGGACTAGATGACCTACAAGGTCCCTTCCCACTCCTGTTAATCTGAGATGGGGAAGACAGATGTGGGTCAGCCCCCAACGGAGCACCCTCCTTTTGCCCCATGGAGCTAGAGCTACCGGAGGGAGGCGCGAGGTGTCAGGGAAACTGAGGTGAAACAGAGCGAGATTGGGTCTTCTTTTAACACATGGCTTTGGATTTAATTTGGGGAGGGGGAAGAGTCCTTTTGCAGATCTTGTTTCATAGAATAACAGAGTTGGAAGGGACCTTGAAGGTCATCTAGTCCAAGACTCAAGCAGGAGAGTCTATTCCAAATATTAGCCTCTACCTAGGATCAAACTCACAGCCTCCTGATTGTGAGGTGAGAATTACACCTCTAGGCTTCCAACCGGAGCTGCTAAAAATCTTGGAGCATTTCTGGCCTTGCTGGACCTCACCCAAGCTGGCTTGAGGCCTTCCCCAAATATTCCAAGCTCTTCAGCCCTCCATAACTTAACCAAATCTCCTCGCCATCTAAGAATCAACCTGTTTTCCTCATTTAAAGTTTGTTTTCCCCACCGGTTTCTCTTTTCTAATCCAAGGCCTTCGAGATGGATTTCGATCCTAGGCAGAGGCTAATTTTTGGAATAGCCTCTCCTGCTCAAGCCGGGGGTTGGACTAGATGACTTCAAAAGGTCCCTTCCAACTCTTGTTATTCTACGTTCTAAGTCCGCCTGTCGGCAAGGTTCGATGTGTGTTGTGATACCCCACCCCACATTTTATTTATTAATTAGATTTATATGCTGCCTTCCCTCTAAGGAAATGGCTTTGCCCTTTGATTCGGTCACACCCATGCATCTGGTCTTAAAACAGGGAGAGTTGACAGCCAGAATGAAACAGGTAGTTTTTTGTTTTCTTTTCTAAATAAACTTTATTCAATGCTTAAACAGTTTGAAAACATAGAAAAAAGAAAAAATACACAATGATATCAACGCCGAAGACATCATTTACATTTCTTAATCTTATTCTTATACTTAATTTCCTATTACGTTACAATGATTACATATTACTTTTCCTATTCATTCACAGTTTCTTATTCCATATTTATACCACTTGTTTTATAATGTCTTTTTATTAATTCCACATTTAGTATGTATAACTTCATATCCTTTACTTAATTACAGTATTGTTTTCCCCCCTGCTATTCTCAAAACATGCATCCCAGACTGAATAGTATATCGATTTCTCTTTATCGTTTAATTTAAGGTCAGCCTGTCCATTTCTGCGCAGTCTAGTACAGTGGTCGCCAACCAGTGGGCCAGGGACCACTGGTGGTCCATGAGAAAATTTTGGTGATCTGCAGAGAAATGTCACCCCCCCCAGAGCCCCCCCAAAGCAATTAATCCAGGCTGTGCCACCCACATGGCCCGTGGGAACACAAGGCTTGTGTCGCTTGCGTTGTGAGCAACATGAGGTAATGAGGGGAGGGGGAAAAGGTCGGAGGGGGGGAATTTGCCCCACACACCCCACTTGCCTGGCCTGATCACCGGGCTGCTTCTTTCCACTTCCTTCTTCTTCTGCGTTTGGCTGCACGCAAGGAAAGCAGCCAAAGTCTTTCTTTCTCTCCCCCAAACTCTGCCAGAAATGAGTCTTTGGGACCCTGCAGGGCCTCCTGCTCCAAGAGGCTGCGCCGGTGCCTCACCAAGACTCATTTCTGGCGGAGTTTGGAGGAGAGAAGGAAAGACTTCTGCAGCGGCTGCTGCTTTCCTTGCATGAAGCCAAAAGTCTCTCTTTCTTTCTCTCTCTCTCTCTCTCTTCCTGAGAACAGAGCTGGAGATAATATCCTGCGATCCCAAATAAAGAACAATCGATCGGTAGGAAAACGGGGTGGGGAATTTTCCTGCAGACTTTTTGGGGGATTTTCCTAGGATCTCTGGTCCGTGGGATTTAAAATGATGAGTTTGGGGGTTCCCTGAGGTCCAAAAGGAAGGCAGCTAGGTGCAAGGATGCAGCATCGGTTCCGACTTGGTTCTTTCCTTTCTCCTCAACCACTGCAGACAAGGGTGTCCCTTAGGCCCAGGAGACAGCCGACTGAAAAGGAACCGGCAAACGCCAGTTGGGGCTAACGATAGGTTAATCATTAGCCTGATAGCGGGCCAGGAATTCGAGGCGCCCTTGGGTGGAGAAGGGAGGGAACTGGGAGCAGAGCCAGTTGGAACTCACCCTGGCTGGACAAGCGCTTCCTGGCAGCCCCTTTTGAGCCATAAATCCCCAGAGGAGGGGAGGGAGAGCCAATTCGGCTCTGCTTGGCAGGTGGCACTCCGCGTGTTCCCCGAAGCAAATCCTTGGCCACTTATTTACTCCTCCTCCACCAGACACAGAGTGGAACTGGAGCACCTCGGCTCAGCCCACCCAAACCCCCAAAAGGCAAGGGTGGGCAAGTCCCAGCCTCTCCCTCCCACGCACAGGTAGCTGTAGCTTTTTGACACAGGTGTTGTTTATGCTCCCCAAATATCCTTGACTGTTCCCCTCCCCCAGGACAGGAGTAGTCATGCCCTGGTAATTGTCTCTCTTTCTTTCTCTCTCTCACACACACACCTCTCTCCGTCCCTCCCTCCCTCTCTCTTTGATCTCTCTCTCAACTCTCTCTCACACACACATCTCCCTCTCCCTTCCTCTCTCCCTCCCTCTTTCATCTCTTTTTCTCACATCTCTCTCTCTCTCACACACACACACACCTCTCCCCCTTCCTCTCTCCCTCCCTCCACCCCTGTCTCATCTCTCTCTCACACACACATCTGTCTCCCTCCCTCTCATCTCTCTCTCAGCTGTCTGTTTCTCTATGTCTCTCTCTCTCACACACACACATCTCCCTCTCCCTTCCTCTCTCCCTCCCTCTTTCATCTCTTTTTCTCACATCTCTCTCTCTCACACACACACACACACACCTCTCCCCCTTCCTCCCTCCCTCCCTTCACCTCTGTCTCATCTCTCTCTCACACACACATATCTGTCTCCCTCCCTCTCCCTCTCATCTCTCTCTTAGCTGTCTGTCTGTTTCTCTGTCTCTCTCTCTCTCTCACACACACACACATATCTCCCTCTCCCTTCTTCTCTCCCTCCCTCTTTCATCTCTTTTTCTCACATCTCTCTCTCTCACACACACACACACACCTCTCCCCCTTCCTCCCTCCCTCCCTCCACCTCTCTCATCTCTCTCTCACACACACATCTGTCTCCCTCCCTCTCCCTCTCATCTCTCTCTCAGCTGTCTGTCTGTTTCTCTATGTCTCTCTCTCTCTCACACACACACACACATCTCCCCCTTCCTCCCTCCCTCCCTCCACCTCTGTCTCATCTCTCTCTCACACACACATCTGTCTCCCTCCCTCTCCCTCTCATCTCTCTCTCAGCTGTCTGTCTGTTTCTCTATGTCTCTCTCTCTCTCTCTCTCTCTCTCTCTCACACACACATCTGTCTCCCTCCCTCTCCCTCTCATCTCTCTCAGCTGTCTGTCTGTTTCTCTATGTCTCTCTCTCTCTCACACACACACATCTCCCTCTCCCTTCCTCCCTCCCTCCCTCCACCTCTGTCTCATCTCTCTCTCACACACACATCTGTCTCCCTCCCTCTCCCTCTCATCTCTCTCTCAGCTGTCTGTCTGTTTCTCTATGTCTCTCTCTCTCTCTCTCTCTCTCACACACACACACACACACACACACACACCCTTTCTCTCCCCCTCCCTCTCTCCCCCTAAAAGGGCTGCCTCTCTGCCTGGGGTGCTGATGAGGGCGAGGGACCCAGCCAAGCCAGCCTTCTCTTGCTGCGTTAAATTGAAAAAATTCATCAGTGATCAACCTCTTCGGAGGAGGCCTGTAACTAGAGACACGAAGAAATGCAGATCATCTGTGAAGCGTTTGGGGCAGTGGTGGGATTCAGTTTTGTTTTTTTTTTACGACTGGTTCTGTGGGCCTGGCTTGATGGGCATGGCAGGGGAAGGATATACTGCAAAATCCCCCTTCCCTCCTCACCCCACTCACCTACTTTCCAGCTCCGTTCTCCTGGGCAGGGCAACCCAAGGAGACCCAGCCGATCCGCTGGGACTCGATGGGAGGCAGAGAAGAGAGATGGGGGTTGGCGGGGCCAGTCAGAGGTGGGATTGGCCAGTCCTCCGAACGACTCAAAATTTCCGCTACCGGTTCTGCAGAACCGGTCAGAACCGGCTGAATTACCACCTCTGGTTTGGGGGAATGGAAGGCCTGTGACTCGCTTGAAAGGAATCTAAAGGGACGGATCCATGTCTGCAGAATATGAAGCGCCAAACCGCAATTTCCTCATCATGGAATTTAAAGCCTTGCTTCTTCCCCCAAATCACAGCAGTGTGACTTTCTTTTGCCAGCAGAAAACCTAACCTTTTCTACAGTTTTTATTTGGCCATGTTTATTGATTTATTCTTGCCACTTTTGTGGCAAAGCCCAGCGGGAAACTCCTGCGTTTGGCTGATAGGACTGTGCTGCCTCCTAGCGATTGGAGAAAAAGTATATGCGGAAAAGATTTACGGTTCGGGTTAATTCTGCAATGAGAAATTGGCCTTTTGCAGCGTGACTACTCAACACGAAGCATCTAGAGCCTGTCCTTTGAGTCGCCTTGGTCAGCTGCTGTGCATAAGAAAGTTGTGAAGCTGTGGAGTTATAGCGACACATTCTGTGCGGTCCGAAAATCCCACCTTAGCATCCCTCTCTTTTTCTGGCTTTTGGGGTTTCTCAGCATCTTCCTGAATACAAAAGGATACTTTATAGTTTTTAGAAAAAAAGGGAAAAGGAGAAATTTGAAAACTGTTAGAGGGACATAAGACTTATCAAAGAAAGGAGCAACGTAGAACTACAGAGAAATTTCCTGACAATTAGGACAATTAACCGGTGGAGCAGCTTGCCTTCAGAAAGCAGGCAAATGACCAGCTATTTGCAAGGAATATAAACCATCTAGTCAGAGTTGAAGAAGCTTCTTGGATGAGAAGTGAAACGTCTTCAAAGAAAACAAGGAAGTCCAGTGGCCTCTTGGAAAAAAAAGCACCTTTGGGACAACCATGACCTGGAGGAGTGAGAATCTCTGCAGACTTATCTTTAGAAGTTGTAGGTGCTCCATCATTGGAGGTTTTTAAGAAGGGACTGGACAGCCACCTGACCGGAATGGTCGAGGGTCTCTTTCTTTTGAGCAGGGGGTTGGACTAGAAGACCTCCAAGGTCCCCTTCCAACTCTGTTAATTCTGTGTTTGTGGCTCATTTGTTAGTGGGATACTATTAAAAATCTCCGCGAGACCAAGCGTGCTAAAGTCAGGTTACCAACTATAAAAAATAAATTACAACCTTCTCGTAGCAATTTTTAACCGTTTTATTTTAGCTCCTTTAGCAAAAACGTTTGGTATTTAATGATGAAGGAAGCAGCACCCCTTCCTTGCCTGCCTCAGAGAACAAAACGCCTCAGCCAGTTCAAGCCAGCTTCTGCATTGTCCACCCTCAGAATAATTGCATCTCCTTCGTTTGCATTCGGTCTCTGTGGCTTTGAGAGTCGTGGGAACCCCTGATACGTGTCCGCCTCTTCTGAAGAGGAAATCAAGGCCTCCCCCTTACCGAAAGCCTCTTTTGAGTCACGGTGACCCTGCTTCCATAAGCTTTGAGGTCTTCCATGGGTAGTTCCAATGCAAGATGTCTCCTTTGGTTATTAGAAGCAGCTAGGCCTGGCGGAGACGCCTGGGGATTCCTGCCTTGAGGTTTTCTCAGTGGCTTTTTAGCCATGAAATCCAGTCTTGTCTCTGGGCCCTAGGGAGTAAAACAAACAAGCAATCAGACAATTCAAAGGAGATGTCCCCAGTGAGGAGGACATCAGCTCTCAGGCCCATCTGCTTTGCTCCGCGACTGTTCCGATCTAGCCTTCCCCAACAGCAAAAAGATAGAACCCCTTTTATTTAGTTGACAGTGAATTCCTCTCCAGCAAAGTCCCTGACCAACAGCCTTTTAAGAGATTTCACCATTACAGACCTTTATCAAGCTTGGAGAGTTGCCAGGCTGATATCTTTCAGATGCCACACTGTAGCAGACGATACTTGGCAAGAATGCAGGAACAGATCTTCCCCCAAATGAAGTAATTGTCTCCTGCAAAACCCCACTCCCCTTTTGCTCCTCTTTTATACTCTAGGAGAGGGGGCCATTCACCATCCACCTGTGGCTTTACTCCTGAGTCAACCCTTGTTCCTTAGCTGTTCCCTTCTTCAGTCAGCTCTGTGCATGCGCACACTGGGAACAGGCTCCAGCTGCTCTTCTGCCTCACTGATATCTGACTCCGAAGGCAGCTGATAACTGTCAGACGGCCCTGGCCCCATCTCTGCCTCTGACACAGACCACTTGTAGCAGCCTTCCCCAGACTCCAGGACTGGCTCATGTTCCTGCCCAACCTCCTCACTGTCCGAGTCTGCCGCCAGCTCCACTGGCCATTGGTGGGCCACAACAGCTCTCAGGTCGGGGTGGGAAGGAAGAGAAGGATGGGGCTACTCTGCAGGGGGGGGGCACTAATCCCTTCCTGCTGTAAAAGGACTTCTGAAGGGCACGTGGCATTGATGAAGTCATCTCCACAACAGCCTGGAACTGGATGGCCCTCATTTCCTTTGTTTTGCTTTCACTTCCTTATGCCATTTATACCACTGGGATTTCGCAGTAGGATCACATCTAGCCGAAACCAGATCTGAGCCACTTAGCTTTTGGGGAGATCATCCAAGGATGGTTAAGCACTTCCACCCCTTGTGACACCAACTGCTAAGTTGCTTTAGAAGAGGAATCGGCAACCTGTGACTCTGGAGCCACATGTGGCTCTTTCATCCCTCTGCTGCGGCTCCCTGTCACTCAAAATACGCGCCACAACCGCCAAAGGGCAACACCCGCCGGTACGCAATTTATTAAGCTTTTCGGTAGGCCAACCATGGATAAATTAAAAAAAAAAAAAGTTTCCGAAGAAAAACCGAATGTTTAATTCAACTACATGTGCTAGTTTTGTGGCCGCTCAAGAAATACTCAGGCATGGGAAGGGTTTTGTGGCTGCCGGCGTTTTCTTTTATGTGGGAAACGGGTCCAAATGGCTCTTGTAAGTGTTTAAGATTGCCTACACCTGATCTAGAACGATCACCCTCATCAATCAGAGGGAGCCGTGTCCTGGCCAGCACCTGTTGCAATCTGGAGTCCTCCATGACCAAAGGCTACCTTACATCATGAACATCTCTCATTTTACTGGAGAGGAAAACAACTCACTCGCTGCCTGCCTTGAGGACCAGGTCTCTGCTTTCATCTCTGTGATTCTGGGCCATGGAGAGGTAGAAGCTCCATTCTGGGAGTCGCAAGGATTTCGCTCTGAACAGCTCAGCTTTGACGTGACCAGTCCAGGCGTAGTCCATTACCAAGAAGCGGCCATCTCTGGAAGGATGAGATAGAGGGAGACTATACTGACCCAGCTCCCCAAACAGGACAAACCCTCTGTAGTTAAATAAATGTTCCCTTCTGTCCCAAGGACCAGCCTATTAACTTCCACTGCTCTCCTCTCCTCTGCTTTCTGCATATCCACGCATCAGGCACTGGACTCAGCTGTTCCTCCTCTTCCTCATCAGCCACCTACAGACCTGGAGGCTGTGGACTCTCCATCTGAGGGCTGGTGGAAGGCCCAGGCTCCGCCTCTCTCTCTCTCTCTCTTCTCTCTCTGCCAGCTCCATTCCGTCTTAACCTCCGTGGCTCTTCCAAATCTCTTCCAACTAATGGATAGATTTCCCTGGAGTCCAGATTACTAGGCCGGGTGAGGGTCTTTTGAGGTGGAGGGGCACTTACTCCTTGAGGTGAGAGAGCAGCAGCAAGTCATTGAACAGGTGCAGATGGATGGACTTCATGCTGATCTGGGGCCGGTAGCCGAGTCCGGCCTCTTGGATTAGGACCTGCCAGAGCTCTCCTTCGTGAACTAGCCAGCGCCCCTGGCTGAAGTGAGGAAGAGACTGGAGAAAGTAAGGATGGTGTCAGCCACCACGCCGGTCCCCCACTGTATCCCATGCCCCAATCACCATTCGTCTCAGCTTGAGACTTCCTCTCAACCAGGTGCAGAGATAACATGACCTTGACTTAGGAAAAGAGTGCTATTATGTCTAACCACATACACTCCAAGAAATTCCCCCTTCCCATTTTCCCAGGCTCAAGAATGTGGCAGCGTGGAAGCTTCCAGTGCTAATATGACTTCCAAAGCTGACAGATGGCTCAGCTTCCTTCAGGAAAATACGAAAGCAGCCCAGGAAGGCATCTCTTGGGGCACTTGGGCTTCTAGCTCTTAGTAGGGCTTGTGGCAGAGAATCTGATACAGGCTACCTTAGGCAGGTGGAGCCTGATGGAAGGGATTGTGAGAATTAGAAGGAAGGAAGGAAGGAAGGAAGGAAGATAGCAATAGCACCTATGCTTATATACCTCTTCACAGAGCTTTACAGCCCTCTCTAAGTGGTTTACAGAGTCAGCCTATTGCCCCCAACAATCTGGGTCCTCATTTTACCAACCTCGGAAGAATGGAAGGCTGAGTCCACCTTGAGCCTGGTGAGATTTGAACTGTCAAATTGTAGGCAGCTGGCAGTCAGTAGAAGCAGTTTGCAGTACTGCACTCTAACCACTACGTAACCATGGCTCATTATGCCAGGTTGCAGGATTTATATCCATAATTAGAATTATTATTGCAATCCATGATCACTTGGCATGAAAGCTCAACTCACTTTGACCTTGGAGAAGTCCATCCTTTTTTCCAGCATCACCAGCTCCTCTTTCTGTTTCATGGCTTGGACGTTCTTGTTGCATTGGGACACGATCTGAAAAAGGCAGCTGAGAGGTTTGGTCTCCCATGGAGAGAGCCACAGGTGGCCAGAGCGGAGGAGCCCGACAATCCGGCAGGACCAACAGAAGGAAGGAGCCAGGAAATACCAACACGGAAGGGTCACCCTGGGAACACTTACCTCCCCCACGGCCTCATGGGCCAAGCCCACTGATTTGGCCAGCTCACAATCGGGTCCGGCCCATTTCAGGATGTTCTGACATGGAGGGAGAGAAAGCCACAGTCAAACGAGCCCCCTGGTTCCCTTTCCTCACTTCTCCTAGGCAGGGAAGGACCCTGGAGCTGAGCATCCGTTCACAGAGGGAGCCAGATAAGACCTGGGTGCAAGGTTGGGCTTCACAAATTTTAGCAACGGCTTCTCTGCCCGGCTGCCGTGTGTGGGCGTGGCCATGGTGGGCGTGGCCTATTGCAGTCTCCTGCACCATGGCAGGAGGGGTATTTTTGCCCTCTGGATCGATCCTGTGATCAGTTACAGAGGCCTTCAGGAAAGCCTTGCTGGCTGCAGAAGAAAGGGGCCGGCAAGGCAGGTGTCGGGGTGTGTGAGGCCTGGCTACAACCGTCCAAAGGTAAGTAGTAGGACAGCTCCACCATCCACCATCCCCACCCTAGCTTAATTTTTACCCATGCAATCTGGAGTGGGCAGGATCTTATTTAGGGCTTATTTTTTTTGGGGGGGGGGGTAGGGCTTATATTGGGTGCATGTGTAAAAATCAAGCTAGGGCTTACTTTCAGGGTAGGTGATGTTTTTGGGGAAACGGGTAGTAAGTGAAATAAGCATCCCTCCTCTTCCCCTCACCCACCTGTAGTAGGATTTTGAGCCGAGTGATCCTCTGGAAAGGCAACACCAGGAAAGCTTTCAAGGGCTGCCTCTTGCAGATAGGTTGCTCCTCCAGTGTGCGCAGGACCTGTAGGAAGTGGCTGTTGCCCTTCCTGGCTTGGTGGAGGGAAGAAAGAAACGTTTTCAGAAGGTCCTCGGGGCACCGATGCTTGCCCCCAATTGACCAGAGCTGAGGAAGGCTAGGCTTCAGGTGGACATAGAGTGGGAGGTAAAAAGGACTCCCTTGAACCCATCCCGTCCAACTTCCCGTGTGAATCTATGGAACAAGTCAAGGGGATGCTTTGCCTAGAGCAGCGGGCCACCGATGGACCGGTCCCTGGCTGCAGCCAGCGAACCCCGACTCTTCCGTCCGTGGGGCGGCCACGCTGCCTCCCCTCCGCTCCTCACATCAGCTGTTGCATGAGCTGCTCCTGATACATCTGGTTGGTGACGTAGGGGACGTAAGCCCGGTGGAAAGCAGGGCAGTTTTTCAGGACCACTTCACCAAGACCTGACAAGAAGACGTCCTGATCCAGGTGATCCTCCAGCTGCAGCAGAAACCTGCAAGGGGCAGAGAGAAGGAGGAGGAAGAGGAGCGTGTTGGATGCCCCGCAGGTGATTGTCCTGGGAGGCTTCCGAAGACCTTGGCGGGCTAATGAAGAAGAGCCAAAAAGGGAGGGGAACAGGGGTCCAACCTACCTCTCACTGGTGTCCTTGACTTGTGAAAGATTGGAAAACAGCTGCTGCACTTGGGCCCCTGTGACAGCTCCGCGCAAGGCGGGAGACAGCTGGAAGTGGAAGACGGCCACCCGGAGACTGCGCAAGTAGGAGGCCTCGGAAGAGAGCACCTCGAAAATGGCCTGCCATGGAGACAAAGGCAGATGGGTTGCTGGGAGCGGAACCGAATCTTGGCAAACCCAGGGATCAATCCTACGGTGCCTGTCAGATCAAGGCTGCGGGGAGAGCACAACTTCTCCCAAAACAAAACTGCTGCCCTCTTTTGCAGTAAATTCTGCGAAGACAGCCCAGGTCAACGTCATTGGCGGGATTGTAAGAGCTCTTGAAAGGGACACGGTGGCCTCGTGGGCTAAGACACTGAGCTTGTCGATCAAAAAGGTTGGCAGTTCGGCAGATTCTGCAAAGCACAGCAATTATCTCCCTCCCATAGGGTTGCTCTAAAGCAAGGGTCTTCCAACTTGGCAAGTTTAAGACTTGTGGACTTCAACTCCCAGAATTCCTGAGCTACCATGGACTGGAGGAGGAATTCTGGGAGTTGAAGTCCACAAGTCTTAAAGCTGTCAAGTTTTAGCAAACTGTGGACAAAAGGCGTTATTAATTTAAGAAGTCTCCTTCCTTGCTTTCTTCTCTCCGCCAGGGCTTGAATCTGCTCCGTTGTCCAAATGGTCCAGATTTTGCCTCCTGCCTACAACCCTCACAGAACCCTCTGCTGCTGCCTCCCCCGCGATATGCGTTTCCTGGGTACCTCCTGTAGGTGGCGCTGCTGTGATGGGAGGCCCTCCAGCAGCCCTCTGCTTTTCACCTCCGGGATCTCTTGCCACAAGGAGAAGCTGTAATCGTGCTGGGAGGAGAGTGAGGCCGCCCCTAGCATGGTGGAGGAGAGCAGGGTGGTGGTGGAGAGGCCGGCACCCACTGGGAGGGCCCGGGGCTGCTGCCCTGGCGCCTTCAGCCGGTTCATCCCAGGGTTTTGATAGAGGGGCTCTGTGTGGAAAAGTGGGACGAGGGGAGATGCTCAGTCCAGCACCCCCAAACTAGTGGCTGTTCCCTTCATCTGGCAGCTCTGTGCATGCGCACACTAAGAACAGGCTCCAGCTGTTCTTCTGCCTCGCTGATGTCTGACTCCGAAGGCAGCTGATAACTGTCGGATGGCCCTGGCCCCATCTCTGCCTCCGACGGAGATCCCTCGTCAGAGCCTTCCCCAGACTCCAGGACTGGCCCAACCTCCCTTCCTCCCCAACCTCCTCACTGTCAGGCCACAACACCTTCCCCCCCCCCCCCCGCCCAAGAAAACTCCGGGGCAAAGACTCATTTCCATACTGTATTTTGATTTGCTCTGCTGATGGTCCACTTCCTTCGTCCCTTTTCCAGAGCTTCTCCAGAGTGTTCTAGAAGCAAGAGAGAGAGAGAGAGAGAAATTGGGGAGAAGTTGGCTGTCCGTTTTGCCTCTTCTGTGCTATCTTTTGGTAGTTTTGCAAAGTGCCCTCGAATTCTCTTTGGTTAAAAGATGAAAAGCCGCTCCTTAGCGCTGTTGTTGTTTTGCAGCAATCTCAAGAGATGTAGCGACGAATTGCATAGGGAGAACAGTACTGCTGAAAAGCCTTTTTTAAAAGTAAATGTTATGAAAGATTTACAATTTTAAAAGCAAATCATATTTACATTTTTTGCAATACTTTGTGACATCAGCTTTTCCATATTCATTTACATACAGTATGTATGTGTGTATACACACACACACAACATACATACATACATATGTACATCAATTACATTTACATTGTCTTTTATTCTTCCTTCTCCTACAATTCTATCGTAAGTTTGTTCATTTCTGCACGATCCATAATATTTTTTTTAATTGTTATTATCTGTGGGACTACTCTCTGTTTTCCACTTTTGAGCATAGGTCATTCTAGCTGCTGTCAATATATGTATTATTATGTATTCAATTTCTTTCCCATAATCACTTTTAATTATCCCTAATAGGAACATTTCAGGTTGAAGTTCTGTTTCCCCGCCCCAGTTATTTCTTGCCGCCAAATCCTTTTCATCCAAAACAAAATGAAAAGCTTTTTTTTTTTTTTTTTTGGTATAGAAAGTTTGCTTCAGAGTCTTTGCTGGTGACAGGAACACGGCTAATGGGTAATGCAGCAAATCAGTGAGGCGACAAATCCGAAGTCAGCGCAACAAGAGGAAAGCGAGGAACATTGGACAGTAGTGCTTGGGGGGTGGTTACTGCCTAACCTAAGCAAAACACCTTCGGGATGGTTCTTGGTTCTTCTCCCTCCCCCCCATCCCTGCCCAGGTGAGCACTGGAGGATACCTGATGCCCGGGTGTAGCCATGGCTGTGCCTTGGCCTCGGGCCGTCTCTCCCGGGGAGTGTGAGGGGCCAGTTCCTGGGATGCCATTGCTTCCTTGTGGGTCCTTGGGCCTCCAAGCGGCGTGGCACAGGAGGACAACTGCCTTTATGGTTCCTCCGTGCCCCACCGCTAGATGCTGTCAGTCCAGAAGGAGACACGGAGAAAAGGGAGCAAAACGCACACGCAGAAACACACACAGGCGGCTCCTCGGCTCCTACTGGGAAAAAGGAAGCTGGTTTGTGCGCCTTCGGAAGGCTTGGTTGTCAAAACACACAACTCTCCCCGGAGGGTTTCTCCTTCTGCCACCGACTGCAAAAGCCGCCCTTGTTCGTTTTATTTCGGTGGATGGAGGAAAGAAGGGCTTAGATCAAATCTTAATTTTTTTTTGTTTTTTAAAATAAGGACCATAAAGTACAAAATAAGTAAATAAAAGAACTCAACAAGGGAAGGGGAAGGGAGGAAAGAGAAGGGAGGAAAGGTAAGGAAAAGCAAAACAAGAGCAGCGTTGGCTTCACGCTCCCGTTGCAATAGAATAAAGCATTAAGCATCAAATCACAGCCTTTTGTTTTCCCATAATAATACGAGCAAGTCATTTCTATAACCCCCAAATCGAGGCAGCAGACACAACCTGCCAATGATTCCCGCCCCCCCCCTTTTTTTTTTACCTCTTTTTCCTATCTGGTTCAGTCCCTTTGGTGAAACTCCCTCCACTGGATCCTCAACCCTGTAATGACCTATCCCCGAAGGCCTTGGGGGAAAGGAGATTGAAGGAGGAAGGCTGCCGTTAGACATCTCAGTAGCTCTGCTATACCAATGAAATACCCCTCTGCTCCCTCTCTTCCCCCCCCCCACTGCAAATATGCCCCTGGGCCCAGGGGTGTGGCTGCTGGGGGGTTTGCAGGGGTTCGGGAGGGCCTGTAAGTGCAGGGCATCCGCGGAGGCTTGAGGAGGCTGGAAATGAGAAGAGGACGCTTATAGTGAATATATATATATATATATACACACCTTTTATTGTCCTCTTTTAAGAATAATCATCTTAACCCACTTGGCAAGTTTAAGACTTGTGGGACTTCAACTCCCAGAATTCCTGAGCTAAACATGACTGGAGGAGGAATTCTGGGAGTTGAAGTCCACAAGTCTTCAAGCTGTCAAGTTTGAAGACCCTTGCCCTTAGACCATTTCAATGGATCAATCAATCAGAATAGAACTGGAAGGGACCTCAGAGGTCTTCTAGTCCAACCCACTAGTCAAGCAGGAGACCCTAGACTATTTCAATCAATCAATCAGAATAGAGCTGGAAGGGACCTTGGAAGTCATCTGTTCCAACCCCCTGCTCAAGCAGGAGGCCCTAGACCAAGGGTCTTCAAACTTGGCAAGTTTAAGACTTGTGGACTTCAACTCCCAGAATTTCTGAGCTAACATGACTGGAGGAGGAATTCTGGGAGTTGAAGTCCACAAGTCTTAAAGCTGTCAGGTTTGAAAATCCCTGGACTAGAACTTAGGCCAGTGGTGGCTAACCTTTTTGGGCTCCTGTGCTAAAAGTTGTGCGTTCATTCACGCTTGCATGCCAGCACCCAGAAGGCAATGCGCACAGCACCCCCACAACCCCTGCGCATGTGTGTGCAATCCCGCTGCTGCTGCCCCCTTAGCTGCACTGTGTGCCTCCCAGCTGATTTTCGGCCTGTTTGAGGCCTTTTCCTCTCGGAGGCTCAAGGGAAGCCTCTGCAGCCTTGGGAAGCTGAAAAACGGGCCCGTTTCATCAGTTCTGGTATTTCCAGAAGGCCCGTTTTTCGGCCTCCTGAGGCTTCAGAGGCTTCCCTCCAGCCTCTGGGAGGCCGAAAATCAGCTGGGAGGTGCGCACATGCGTGTGCAGGTAAATTTGGCCATAGGTTCGCCATCACAGACTTAGGCACTTCTTCCATATATAACCGAAGACAGCAAACTAGCCACCAGAGGGCACCCTTTGCTTCCCCAGCACTATGAATGGTCTTAACAGTTTCCTTTCAGCCTGCTATGCCCAAAAGAGCCACCGGAGGGCGCCCTATCAGAGAGTTTTACAGAGCGAGAGTGACGTCGAGGCTGGGCGGGAGAAGCGACGGCTGGGAGGGGCGGGGCCAGGCGAGACTTTCCCCCCCCGGAGGCGTGTGACGTTGCTGGCCACGCCCACCCGGTCACGTGTCCCCCCAGCCACGTGCGCCTTTGCGCAGGGCGGGCCCGGACTTGGGCGCAGCTGCTGCGGGCGCCTCGTGCTCCCTTCCCGGACGGGCCCGAGGACGGCGGGGCTCGGGGGGGGGGCGCCCGGCGGGTTTGGCGGCCCCGGTTCCGGTAAGGGAGGCCTCCTTCGTCCCGTGTGTCTTTTCCCCCCCCCCCCCCCGAAACCCGCGTTGAGCCAACCGGAGCCGCTCCGGAGTGGCGCCCATTGGGAAGCTCCGGCCTCTGCCGGGGCCGCTTAGAGGAGGGAGGGGCCCGCTTGGGCTGCCCCTCCAGGTGGGCTAAAGGGGGGAGAAGGGTCCTCTCGGGCTGCCCCCCCATGGCTTCCTGGGGAGGGGAGGGGAGGCGGGAGGGGCCGCTTAGAGGAGGGAGGGGCCCGCTTGGGCTGCCCCTCCAGGTGGGCTAAAGGGGGGTCCTCTAGGGCTGCCCCCCCATGGCTTCCTGGGGGGGCGGGAGGGGCCACAGAGGAGGGAAGGGCCCGCTTGGGTTGCCCCTCCAGGTGGGCTAAAGGGGGGAGAGAAGGGGGGTCCTCTAGGGCTGCCCCCCCCATGGCTTCCTGGGGAGGGGAGGGGGGCGGGATGGGCCGCTTAGAGGAGGGAGGGGCCCGCTTGGGCTACCCCTCCAGGTGGGCTAAAGGGGGGAGAGAAGGGGGGGTCCTTTAGGACTGCCCCCCCCATGGCTTCCTGGGGGGGCGGGAGGGGCCGCTTAGAGGAGGGAGGGGCCCGCTTGGGTTGCCCCTCCAGGTGGGCTAAAGGGGGGAGAGAAGGGGGGTCCTCTAGGGCTGCCCCCCCCCGTGGCTTCCTGGGGAGGGGAGGGGGGCGGGATGGGCCGCTTAGAGGAGGGAGGGGCCCGCTTGGGCTACCCCTCCAGGTGGGCTAAAGGGGGGAGAGAAGGGGGGTCCTTTAGGGCTGCCCCCCCATGGCTTCCTGGGGAGGGGAGGGGGGGGCGGGAGGGGCCGGCAGCGTGGACAATTCCCAGCCTCCTTGTTGAGTTGAAAGCCATGAAAAGCTCCAGCCTTTCCTGCGAGCTTCCTGCTTTCTCTGCATGGAATTCCCACTTCTTTGGGCAAGGCTGGTACTTTTATTGATTTATTGTATTTTATTTGGTTTGTCAATTGCTTACAAGATAATAGGTATAAGTATAAACATAGTTATGACTACATGGGTACATATGAGAAAAATATGTATGTGTGTGTGTATACACCCACACGCACATATGAAACAATAGGAGGCATGTTGGTGTACTTATGCATGCCCCCTACAGACCCCTCAGGGAAGGGGTGAGGTCAACAGTAGACAATCTAAGGTTAAAAGTTTTGGGATTGGGGGATGAGACCACAGAGTCAGGTAGAGTATTCCAGACATTGACCCACTCTGTGGCTGAAGTCGTATTTTCTGCCATCTAGTTTGGTGTGGTTAACCTTGAGTTTGTGTCTATTGTTTGCTCTTGTGTTGTTGTAGTTGAAGCTGAAGTATTTATTGACTGGTAGGACATTGCAATGTATGATTTTATATACTACTATACTTAGATTGGACCGAAGGCAGCATAGTTCTAGATTGTCTATGCCTAAAATTTCATGTCTGGTGGCATAAGGTATTGTGTTGCAAATACAGGAGTGGAGGACTCTTCTTGTGAAATATCTCGACTGTATTCATATCCGATATGTAATGTGGATTCCAGACTGATGTATTCGAGAATTGGTCTAGCAAAAGTTTTCTATGCTCTAGTTAGAAGTGCAATATTACTGGAGAAAAAGCTACGTAGGATTAGGTTAACAACTCTCAATGCTCTTTTGGCTGTGTGGTTACAGTGGGCTCTGGCACTTAGATCATGAGAGATGAGTCCTCCAAGGTCCTTGACATAGTCATCAAGAAGGTCTTGACTATTCAGCTTGCATTTTATTTTCTGATTTTTTTTTACCAATACCTAAGACAGAGCATTTGTTTGCTGAGATTTGAAGTTGCCTCTTGTTTGCCCATTCTGACATAGTCGAGGTCTGCATAGGATGGGTGCATATGTATGTTTCTCCTTCATTCTGCTGCTCCTCAGCCATTCCCAAGGCCCTTTGGCTTCTCCCCTGCTCCTTCTCTCCCTCTTTCCCCCTCTCTGGGATGGGCAGGTGGATAAACCCCCATAGTTCTAGGTCACCCCACTTAGATTTCTAGACCGTCATGAGAAGATCTGCAGGTCCAGCTCTTTGGGGCAGATGGGAAGGTGGAAAACTTGGTTTGACAGAGTGGGTCTCCCACAGAAAAATGCAGAGGCAGACCAGAGGGTTTGGGGGGAGGGTCCCAACCCCCAAAAGACTCCACCTTCCATGTGCTCAAGAAGTAACACCCTAGCCCATTTTAAGAGGGAAGAGCATGCTTCTAAATTCACCTCCATAGATTGCAACCGCTCATCCAGAAACATTTGGAGAGGAGCCCAATTCCCCCCTTATTTCTAGGATGTGAGTTTTGGAGGCCTCTCCCTTTGCAGAGTTGTCCCCTCCCCAATAAAATGGGAGGAAATAAAGATTTTCTTCTCCTTGATCCTCCATCCCCATTTGAAACACCCAGGTGCTTGGGTTTATTTATTGCTTTACTTATTATTAAACTTGTATCCTGCCCACCTTCCCATTTCCATCTCACCCCCTCCTGCACCCTGCAGACAATCCATTAATTAGCACAGATGATTAATTAGCACCCAGCTGCCTTTTTGTGCCCCTTCCTCTCTCCGTTGAGGTTGGATTGACACCCCTGT
Source organism: Hydrophis major (assembly GCA_033807585.1). Taxonomy (NCBI): domain Eukaryota; kingdom Metazoa; phylum Chordata; class Lepidosauria; order Squamata; family Elapidae; genus Hydrophis; species Hydrophis major. Next base: position 10,468,976 of record CM066342.1, read on the forward strand.
TTTTCTTCCTTCTCCAGGAGGCGAGAGGGCCGTGCCCCAACGGAGTCACCGCCATCGGAAACCGCTGCCTCGGGCAGAGTTGCAACAGCTAGCAAGAGGAGAAGAGGACGTGATGGAAGACTTGGATTTTTCGGATGGAGACTGATGGATGGACAGATTCTTTGGGGGGGTGTAACTGGACAGCTGTTGCCACTTGTGGGGGGCCGAGGAAGGGGCTGCATTGTTCCAGCTGGTCCTAAAGCCGAGTTGATGCACTGGACGGAAATGCCAGAAAATTTTGGCATCCAGCAGGGGAGCCGAAAAAGATGATGGCTGCAAAAAACCCTGCTTCTTTAGAATAATAATGTGGGTTCTTAAAACCATCTCAAAATAAAACCTACTTTAAAAATTAAAGAAAAACAACAGGCCAGCCCTCAATGCTGCCCCTTCCTCTTCTGGAGGCCAATCCCACCCACCCAGCGCTGGAGACGCAGAGATGGAAGACCAACGTGCCACCACATTTTGTGGCTTGGCTCTTTTCCTTATTTAAAACTCTTGGGACCAAACAACAGCAGGAAGAGTTGGACTGGCAGCACAATGCATGCTTTGAATCCCCCACTGCCCCCAATTCCTCTTATTTTTATCTCTGTATGGGAAGGGATTGTGTGTGTCTGTTCTTGGCTTGTAAAAACAGCCTCTTGTGCATTTCTTTCGGAGGCCTGGATCTCTCTGCACCGAAACCGCAGCGGGCAAAACGGCCAGATCCCAATGGAGATACGTTCTTCCCTGCGGCTTTTACTGCATTGTGACCCACGCACGCCTTTCTTCGCCGCCTGTGTGGTGCCCACCAGGAACTGAGACCCCCCAACACACACACACTTGTTGCTTGAGGTCACTGGACAGATCAGGTCTAGAATAAGGAGTTAGCAAGTCTTATTGTTGGTTGTGAGTGGATCCCCAAGACAGCTAGGATCTCTCTGTAATTTGCAAGTTAGGTGAAGGGAGTCAAGTCTTCAGCTTGGCTAAAGAACCATGTTTGATGGTTTGTGGAGATATGCAGTAAATGGTAAATTGAAGTAAATTTAATTTAAGTGGTAAGTTTTAAGCTGTGGCTGGTAGGGTCAAGGAATCATGGCTGTTGTGAGCCTTTAGGACCACGAGTGTTTATCTGGTAGGATCCTGTAGAGCAAGTTCAGATGTTTGGACAGAGTTGAGGTGTCAGAGGAACTTAGATCAGCGTTTTTCAAACTTGAAGGTGTGCGGACTGCAAATCCCAGAATTCCCCAGCCAATCGGTTTGGGGAATCCTGGGTGTTGAAATCCACACATCTTGCTAAGGGTGGGAAACCCTGATCTAAGAGGGTCATCTATACCTCCCCCCAAGTAGGTCTGGACTTGCTTTCAGAAAGCCAATTGGCTTTTAGAAGGGTGTGGGCTTCAACTCTCAGAATTATGGGAATTGGAGTCCTCCAGAGTGGAAGGCACTAAATGTCTCTCACTCAACTCCCAGAATTCTGCAGGAGGAGTTAAGAGTTTTGGGAGCTGTAGTCCAGCCATTGAAAGGTGCAACTTTCAAAGGGAGGGATTTTAGCTCCCAGAATCCTTAGCAATGGTGGCTAGAGAAGCTTAAGATGTCCCCTTTCTCCCCAAGACACCAGATGGCTGCAATTCGGTTCCCAGCGTTCTCCATCCCGTGGATTGGAGACTTCTGGAAACTGAAGTTCACCATTCTTTGGAGACCAGAGAGCTCCATGGTGACCCCCAAGTTTTCTCAGTTCTGTGTTCAGAAATCTGGGACTTGGGACAAGTGCCAGGCCCTGCAAGTGTTGGGTCTCCAATTCTTCTGGATTGTGTGTTGAGTTCTTCACACACAGGGCAGAATCCTATCTCCGTAGGATGCCCTAGAGCAGAGATCCCCAACCTTGGCCACTTTAAGACTTGTGGACTTCGACTCCCAGAATTCCTCAGCCAGCAAAGCTTGGCTCAGAATTCCTGAGCCAACATGAATTGTGGGAGTTGAAGTCCACAAGTCTTAAAACTGTCAAGTTTGAAGAGATCTGATATAGAGGATAGATGATTGATAGGTGATAGAGATAGATCAAGGATCTTCAATCTTGGCAAGTTTAAGACTTGTGGACTTCAACCCCCAGAATTCCTGAGCTAACACAACTGGAGGAGGATTTCTGGGAGTTGAAGTCCACAAGTCTTAAAGCTGTCAAGTTTGAAGACCCCATTTTAGGGTCTCCAGTGGTGGTTGGCCTTGGCAAACTTAGGTGGGTGGACTTCAGCTCTAGTTAGAAGTCTGCACAACTTAAAACTTGTAAAAGTTGAAACCTATTTATGTGTAAGGTCTTCCTTGTGCTTCGTTGGGTGTCATGCATGCTCCCTCCCCCAATCTTCTCAGCACCTAGGCAGGTGAGCCAGAAAATCCAGGTGTGTCTTGAGTCAAGTCTGCAGTTCCTCCCCTTGTTCTAAGCAGGTGTGCACAATTTATTCCAAATCTTGGAGTTAATTTCAAACAATACACATTTGTGCATGCCTACTTCGAGCAATGGGTGCACAGAGAAGATCTCTGTGCATGGTGGGTCACCCTCAGGAGGGGGAGAAAGGCCAGGAGCCAGCCATGGCATCAGGGAGGCTGGCAGGGAGGCCCTAGGAAGGCCTGGGGCATCCCCAGAGCCTCTCTTGCCAGCTTCCCTTGTGCCACGGTTGAAGCGGAGGGCTGGTGGGGACTGGGGGAGGCGGAGAGATGGGCCTGCGGTGCAGGTGGGCTGGGCAGAGAGCAGCTGCCCAATGTCCTTGGCTCTCAGGGTGGCACTTTGGCCACTCCAAGGGACATTGGGCAACTGTTCTCTGGCCCATCACACCCACCCCATGGGCCTCCCTCAGCCCCCATCAATGCCTTTGGCTTCAATCCTGGCCCAAAAGGGGCCTGGGGGGACAAGGGGGGTCTTGGGAGGAGGGGGGGCACATAGCCCTTCCTCTTCCTAGGACCCCCCCCTCCCCCTGGGCCCCTTTAAGCCAGGACTGAAGCCAAAGGCAGGGGAAGGGGGGAGGATGGGAGGTGGGGGGGTATAGGGGGAGGGGGCAGGTGGGGGGAGCTGGGATCAGAGGGGGGGTGTATTGCTTGTTTTTTTGAACTTTAATAAAGTTTGTCCCTTCCTGCATCCTGGGTGTGTTTCTTTCCCCACCTACCCCCTCTCCCTCCCAACCCTCCCCTCCCCCTCCCTCCTCTGGCCCCTCCCATCTATGGCCCCAAGGGAGGGAACCAGGGAGGGGCAGACCCTGGGTACCCCCCCCCAGGTCTGCTGGGCTGAGAGGCCCCTCCCCATCTTCCCAGGGCTTTCCTCTTCTCCTTCCCCCCCAGGAGGGCTGCTGGAGGAGGTCGGGGCAAGGCAGGCCCTGGAAGGAGGTCGGAGTCAGGCTGGGGAGGGGCTCCTTGCCCTCCTCCTCTCCTCTTCCCAGCCCCCTTGGTGCCATGCTGGCAGAGACTCGGCAGGGAAAGGGAGGCCCAGAGGGGGGGGGATTTTCCAGGGAGGCCTTTGCCCCTGGCCTGCCAATGTCCCCTCCCTCCAGCCCAGGACCTCCCGTTCCCCCCATTGCCTGGCACCAGGGGAGCTGGGAAGGGAAGAGGAGGGGCAGAGGGAGGAGCCCCTCCCCAGCCAGCCTCCAACATCCTCCCAAGTGCCTCCCTCTCCCCACCTCCACCTAGCCCCCAGCAGCCCTCCTGGGGCAGAGGGGGAGGAGGAAGAGGATGACAGCCCTGGGAAGATGGCGGGGGCCACCCCAACCCTGCAGACCTGGAAGGGGGGCACCCAGGGCCTGCCCCTCCCTCCCTCGGTCCCCCCCTTGAGGCCAAAGATGGGGGGGCAAGAGGAGGGAGGGAAATGCAGGTGCTGGGAAGATGGGGGCTGCAGGCAGGCCAGCTCTGGGGGGGCTCTTGCCAACCCACTCTGGCTAAGACCTGCCTGCCCCCCCCCATCTTCCCAGCACCTGTGCCCTCCACTTACCTGTTCTCACCTGTCCTCGTTGTCCTCCTTGCCATCTGGTGGTTCCCACAACTGCTGGCCCTTTTATTTCATACTTACCCCTTTGCTGGCTGATGAGGCCAGGATTTCATCTAATAAGCTGGGCTGTTTACCCACCCATACTTTAATATTAGTCTCCCCACCCACCCAAAAAAGGAATTGTAAGTTCTGAAGGACGCACCCCGATACCTTACCTGTTTTACAAACGGAGTGAATTCTCTTTGGTTTTTTATTGTTATTTGAACTGCTTTGCTGGAAAGCCTTGGGATGCTTTTAACAAGAAGCTAAGGTACCAACTGAGCTATCTTGGATTAATGCACCAGGGGAGGGAAAAAACACAGACACAGCAGGGGTGTCTTCAAAATTTGGCCCTTGCATTCTTTCCCCCACCCCAAACTGGGCAAACACACAAACACACACAGACACATTGGTCAAAAGCTGGCAAGGGCTCCATGTTGGTTGCCTGGGTGTGGATACCAGGGAAAATGTGCAATTCCGTATCCTCACCCAGGTTACCCTGCCTGAAAAAAAAACAAAAACACTGGACCCTTTGGGCACAAAAGCCAATTAAAACGGAGCATACCTGTGTATTGTATACACACACATACATACAGAGAGGAGAATATCGCTCAGGGTTGAACTCTCCAAACTTGGGTTTTCTCACAGGTGTTTCATCACCCGGGTTGGTAACATCATCAATGCCCTGATCACCCCATCCTCACTGCACTGATGATGTTACCTAATTGGGTCATGAGACGTCTGCAAGAAAACCAAACTCAGAGAGCACCAAGGATCCCCCCCCCCCATACAGAGAGACTTCCAGAAGGGAAGCAATGGGTTACCCCCATTCCCCCAAGCACAATATCCTTCCTGCTTCCTTTCTGCCTCCTTCCCAACAATTCCCAGGCAGCCAAACCCGTGGCTGATGGGCCTCCCTGCAGCCTCTAAGCTGCAATAGCACTTTAAGACTTCTGTGTCGCTTCACAGGGCTTTTACAGCCATCTCTAAGCAATTTACACAGTCAGCAATGCATTGCACCCCCCAAACAATCCGGGTCCTCGTTTTACCGACCTTGGAAGGACAGGAGTCCCGAGTCACCAAATGCCCAGAAAGACCAGGGTGGAAACAAACGAGCAAGCGAGCAAACCAACCAACAATGCCCATCGAAAGGAGACACACAGGAAGTCAAAGGAGGGGGAAAAAGGGAAGAAGATAGCCCCACACAGGACAGGCTGTGCTCTACCCTCCAAATAAAAATAATAAAAATTAAAAAAAGAACATGGCATTTGGATACTGGATCACTTTGCCTGTCTCAAAAGCTGCTAGCGATGCACAGACCTCCCCCCACAAGAAAAGAACACTGTACCAGTTCCAGCCAGGGAGGTGTTCCCCCCCCCACCCTGCAAAAAAGGAAGAGGGAGGGGGGGTCCTTGCCCCTCCATGGCCGGTTTGCAGAGCCGTTTCTCCTTCTGCAAGTGTGTCTTCCTTCCAAGGTTTCTTTGGAGCCTCCCTAATAAATAAATTTTAAAAAGCCATCCCGCCGAGCCTTTATTTCCTCCCCGCAATACGAATATTTTAGCAGATTTCCACGCAGCCTCTTGGTGGGGGGAAACTTCCTTCTTCAGTGAGATGTCCGATGGTGGAGAATCCAGGCATTACAAAGGGGGCTTGGGGGCATCACCAGAGTCTCCAAGAGAGAGAGGTCCCGTTTTCCTGCTTGGGGGAGACCCGGCTGGGGAGAAACTTCCCTCCGTAGGGGGATGAGGCCACGCTTGCAGTGGAGTATTGAGTGGAGCTCCACGGGAGGAAGGTTGCCGTCAGCAGGTTACACTGGGGAAGCCGCCGGGAAACTGGGCATACACAACACCCGGCCCACCTCTTGGCTACCTGGAGGAAAAATCGGCAAGGAAAGCAAATGAAGCACCTGGGGGGATTCGGGCACAGGGCCGAGAGCTGGGGATTTGGGAAACCGACACCCGAACTAAGAGGAGGGTGCAAACATTTCAAAAATATATTCTGAAATGCAACCTTTCTTCCAGAGCACAGAGGAGTTAACAGCCCTGGCACTAAGGAGGAGCCCACGTGGTACGTGCCACGGGCTTTAAAGCCTTATGCGTGGCCCCTGCAGGACGGGAAGCTTGATGGGAAGAGGAAGGAGCAAACCTTAAGGGACTCAACCTCCAAGTGGAGAATGAGAGAAGGTATCGATAGGATGTCGATAGAGTTGAAGAAGCTTCTTGGATAGAAAGTGAAATGTCTTCAAAGAAACCCCAGGAAAGTCCACTTGGAAAAGCAACTTTGGGATATTGACAAGAATATTTGTAGCTCAGAGGTCCTTGGGGCTCTCCAAGCTGGGTGGTTTCCTTGTAGACGTTTCAAAACCAAACTTAGTAACATCATCAGTGTTGGAAGGAAATGAGGTTTATAAAGAGGAGGAGGAAGGGAGGGGGAGGAGGAGGACAGGAGGAAGACTGTGGAGTTCTTGGTGCCTTCTTGGGTCTTATACCTGAACAGGTGAAGGGGCCCTGGGAACTGCCACCCTTCAATGCTTGTAGGTGAAGGGGGGGCTTCCAGGTCACATCGCACTGCCTGCACCTCAAATGGTGCATTTTTCTGGCCCTCTCTAAATGGTTGCAAACCACGCAGAGCAATAAACATTATTTATCAATGCAAAAAAAAAAAAAAAAACACCCTTGCTCTCCGGCTCATCCAATCCCCATCATACACATTTGTTTTATTGTGTTAAAACAATAAGGGCAGCATTATTACTTTGCCCCCAAGCCTGGGTTCTTTACCAGGGATCTCATAAAAAGGTTCTTTGGGCAATGGTGCCCTGCGGAACGATTTGTGCTGGAAATAACCCCAATTCAGAGAAAGGAGGGAGAACCAGTGAAATCCTGTGAGAGATCTACAGGATCTAAAACAGGCCAAGAAGGGAATCTCTGTCTGGTTTTGTTGACGGGTGGAGAGGGAAACGAAGAAGTGAGGGGGAAAGCAGGAAGAAATTTGGAAGCCAGAGCAGCTAAAAAGAGAAATAAAGAGGTCGAAAACAACCAGGAAGCCCTTTTTTTGGCATGCAGAGATTGGCTCAAGGCACCTGCACAGGTGGGTTTTAACAGCACACCAGGAGAAATTGGGATTGTAGGGTGCTGGGCTTTGAAGATTTGGGGGATGGCACCCTCAGAAATTCAGTCTTAAGACACAAAAGGAGGGGTTTCCAGTTTCGCGTGGCTTCGGGGCAGCAGGAATTCACGACAGCTCGCGATTCCTGCTGTGCTAGCCGCCGAGGTACCCCCGATCCAGATGGGTCAGGGGGATATGGCTGCCCTGTAGGGACAGCTGAAGAGAGAGGGGAGTCGGACAGGGGGTTGGGGGTGTCGCAGATCCCCTCCTCCTCCGGAAAAACCCCTTTTTCCCAAGGCGGTGGAGCGGCGGTCAGCAATGGCCGCCACGAAGAAGCCAGCAACCGGGTAAGATTGCGCTGGAGGAAGCAAGAAGAGTGAAAGTGCTGTCTGAGCCGGGTCAAGTAACATCTTTCAAATTTGTTGGAACTGAGCTGTTTGAATTGCTGGAGGATATATTGTATCCCTAAGAAGATCGAAAGCGGCGGAGAAGCTGTTAAAGGGAACTTTTTTTTTTCTTTCTTCACTCTCCCACCCCATGGAAACAGCAGATATGTTTGGTTATATTGGACATTGAAAGTGAATTGTTTTGAGAGTTGAAGCTAAGGGACAAAAGGGTTTTTGGACATTGAAAAACTTAAGAAATTGGAAAACCCTTGTTGGAGGTATGGATTTCTGAATATTTAAAATTGATATTGCAAGTGGGAAGGGAGAGGAAAAAAAATTGGAGCAGAAGCTGAAAAAGGAGGAGATTGCCTAGAATCCCAAAGAAAGGTATATGGTAATTGGACCTCTTTGATTAAACATTAACCCCAGAAAGAGAAAGAGAAGAAGGAAGAAAAGTATTAATTTTTGGAATTTTTTTTTTTGAATTATTCTTGATTAAAAATATTTGTGGTTGTTTTGGGAAAAGTTTCTTTTTTCATGATGGCATCGCTTGTGGATGAACTAAAGACTGTATATCAAAAATATAAAAAAGAAGATACTTTGGGCAGTTTGTTTCAATTCTTAGAAATGGCGTTATGTACTTATGAAAAGCTGACTACGCAGCAGAAGGACTGGGACAAAGAAGAAGAAGAAGCCATCTTTGATGAACAATGGGTTCTTTCCGGGGAGGAGGAGAAAAAGGATAAGAAAAAGGGGATTTTAAGAATTATAAAAACAACCAAAGAAGAGAAAAATGAGCGGAAAGGTGGAGGCAAGGTTAGAAAGCAAAGGAAAGGGAGTAAGAAAAGGGAGGAGGAAAGACAAAGGGGTAAAAAGGGCAAGGAGAAGAATAAGCAAGAGAGAAAGGGGGGGAGGAGAAGCCTCAATGAGGGGAAGCAAGATCTAAAGAAAAAAAGTTTATTTAGAGACAATGGGTGAATTTAATTTAGGATAAAAGAGGGATTCTGGAGGGTACATAAGATTGTGTTTTTTATATGTGTATTTAGAGTATAAAATTTATTGTGTAATTTTAGAATCTTTTAAACAGAACCCCAAGAAAAATAGTTATATGAAGTACTTTTAAGTTAGGGTAATGAGTTAAAGGTGTCACTCCAGTTAGTGTATAGGAGAAGTATAGTAAAAGAAAAAAGATGAATGGATAGTTGGAAATAGAACAGACAAAGAATGTAATTGAAAATGGAAATAAGATATGGAAGGATATATAAAGGTTTTGTTATTTTTTTTTTTTTGTATATTGATAAAAGGCAATAACATTTTAATCAATAAGAAATAATTTGGATGAAAAGGAGAAGCTGGAATAAGATATGAAGTTAAATAGATAAAGTAAATATTGATATTATAATTTGGAATCATTATATTCTATTGGTTTGTTCTTTAATTATTATTATTTTTTTAGGAAAGAATTTATAAGCTGTTATGCCTTGATTGTTTATGCACTGTTTTTGTAAAATTGATAAAATTGGTTTATATATATAAAAAAGAAAATGATAATAAGATATGGAAGGACATATAAAGTGAATATGATGTTTGAATTTGTGTCTGTGTGAAGAGTTTCAACCCGGGATCAGGCAGCCTTCAGAAAAGATGTTTTAGTTTTGTTTATGTTTTGTGTTTTGTATGTTTATGAAAGGCAATAAAATTTTAATAAGCAAAAAATATAATTTGGATAAAAGGAGAAGTTTGGATAAGATATGAAGTTAAATAGATAATGTAAATATTGATATTACAATTTGGAGTTATTTTATATGTTCTATTGGCTTTCTTCTTTAATTATTATTATTTTTTTAGAAAAGATTTTTCAAGTTGTTATGCCTGGATTGTGTATTGTTTTTTTTTTGTAAAATTAATAAAATTTGTTTTTTTTTAAAAAAAAAAAAAAAGATTTGGGGGATGGCACCCTCAGAAATTCAGTCTTAAGACACAAAAGGAGGCCCTTCCAAGGCTTAAAGACAAATGGTTTATCACCTGGGCAGAAAACCCAGATTGGATCCATGCATTCCACAAAGCCAGGATGGGCTGAAACCATGAACTAGTTTTCAGTCAGCCTGCTAAGGCCACAGTGGAGTCAATTTATGACAGGTGTGGCCAAGCACTGAGCTACTTGGGCTGTGGGTTTACAAGACCCTTAACCCAGGTTAACTAACTAGAATAGAATAGAATAGAATAGAATAGAATAGAATAGAATAGAATAGAATAGAATAAAATGGAGTGGGATAGAAGTAGGAGTAGAATAGGAGTATAGAGTAGAGTAGGAGTAGAGTAAATTAGAATTACAATTAGAATTAGAGTAGAGTAGGAATAGAATAGAACACACAATACCAAGAAGAATAGAATAAAGGATAGGATGGAATAAGGGCACTTAATGCACTTGCCATGAAAAACGTCCATTTCTTGCCTCCATCCTTCCGGGTCTAATCTTTCTTCGAGGACCCAAGGACGTCAATCATGGTTTCCCCCGTTTCTCTGAAGTGTTTTTATTTCCCTCCACCAGGACCCTTTTTTTTTTTAAAGGCTGCCCTGTGCATGCAAGCTGCTCACTTACCTCTATTTGGCCCCGAAGCCCTGGAAGAATATTAATTCAGTAGCGGATTCTGGCCCAGTTCATTGCAGCTTTGCACCCCGCCCCAAAAAATAAAATGGCAATTTCGACTTGATAGTCGCACCTGCAAAAGAAAAAAGAAAAGAAACTCATGCCCAGGGGCGGCAGAAGCGGCTCTGGCTCAAGCAAAAGAAGTATCGCTTGGCAAATGTGGAGCCTCGCCTCTAAAAATGCTTTTTTCCCCCCTTTTTTGGCCTTAAAAGTGGATTATGAACGAAGCCAGTCAATTTCCCAGCTGCTGCCTTTCCCCCTAATAGGACTTTTTTCGACGCTCCAGGCTGCTGGAGATAAAGGCCCCTTGGAAGGAGGTGTCTATCCGATTGCCTGCCCCACTCCAATACATCACCTGAACCGTTTTCAAACCTGATATTTTTCTCTCGTGTGATGATGATTTCCCTTCCCCTCCTCCCCGGCCCGGCAATTGAATATTTTCCCTGCCCCAACCTGTTGTCCCAATCAGGCAGTCATCAGGCCGCCTCAATTCGGTTCTATTGGAAAAGAAAGGGCGATTGCAAGGGGGCCTAAAGGGGGGAGACGTCGCGCCTTGATTGTAAACCGCCTTTTAAATCTCGTGGCCATTTTACGTCATGGCAGGTGGAGGAAAGAACTCAATAATAATAATAGCCCGCCATCTCGTGGCCATTTTACGTCATGGCAGGTGGAGGAAAGAACTCAATAATAGCCCGCCATCTCGTGGCCATTTTGCGTCATGGCAGGTGGAGGAAAGAACTCAATAATAGCCCGCCATCTCGTGGCCATTTTGCGCATGGCAGGTGGAGGAAAGAACTTAATAATAGCCCGCCATCTCGTGGCCATTTTGCGCATGGCAGGTGGAGGAAAGAACTCAATAATAATAATAGCCCGCCATCTCGTGGCCATTTTGCGTCATGGCAGGTGGTGGAAAGAACTTAAGAATAATAGCCCGCCGTCTCGTGGCCATTTTGCGTCATGGCAGGTGGAGGAAAGAACTCAATAATTATAGCCCGCCGTCTCGTGGCCATTTTGCGCATGGCAGGTGGAGGAAAGAACTTAATAATAATCATCTCGTGGCCATTTTGCGCATGGCAGGTGGAGGAAAGAGCTCAATAATAGCCCGCCATCTCGTGGCCATTTTGCGCATGGCAGGTGGAGGAAAGAACTTTATAATAATCATCTCGTGGCCATTTTGCGCATGGCAGGTGGAGGAAAGAACTCAATAATAATTGCCCGCCGTCTCGTGGCCATTTTGCGTCATAGCAGGTGGAGGAAAGAACTCAATAATAATAATTGCCCGCCATCACGTGGCCATTTTGCGCATGGCAGGTGGAGGAAAGAACTTAATAATAATAGCCCGCCATCTCGTAGCCATTTTGCGTCATGGCAAGTGGAGGAAAGAACTTAATAATAATAGCTCACCATCTCGTGGCCATTTTACGTCATGGCAGGTGGAGGAAAGAACTTAATAATAATTGCTCACCATCTCGTGGCCATTTTACGTCATGGCAGGTGGAGGAAAGAACTAAAAATAATAACTCACCATCTCGTGGCCATTTTACGTCAGGGCAGGTGGAGGAAAGAACTTAATAATAATCATCTCGTGGCCATTTTGCGCATGGCAGGTGGAGGAAAGAGCTCAATAATAATAGCCCGCCATCTCGTGGCCATTTTGCGCATGGCAGGTGGAGGAAAGAACTCACAAATAGCCCGCCATCTCGTGGCCATTTTGCGCATGGCAGGTGGAGGAAAGAACTCAATAATAGCCCGCCATCTCGTGGCCATTTTGCGCATGGCAGGTGGAGGAAAGAACTCAATAATAATTCCCCGCTATCTCGTGGCCATTTTGCGCATGGCTGGTGGAGGAAAGAACTTAATTATAGTAGCTCACCATCTCGTGGCCATTTTGCGCATGGCAGGTGGAGTGCAGAAATTGACAGGAAAAACAGCCTGCCACCTTGTGGCTTTTCGTGTGGCAGGTGCAAAGAAGGAATCGCAAAAGTTAATATAAATAAAAATAATCAGGTTACAGATCTGGCAAAATGCGACATGGGATCTTACTCTGAGTCCCCCATTACTCTAGAGGGGAAAACGGGGTGAAAATAGACCTCAAATTACATAAAAACCGCGCTTTTAAAAGTCTATGGGAAATTGCATTATCAGTAATAGATCGCCATCTCGTGGCCATTTTCCGTTATGGCAGGTGAAGGACAGAAATTGCACAGCAAAAACAGCCTGCCACCTGGTGGAGGTTTTTCGTTATGGCAGGTGTAAGGGAAGCAACCCCAAAAGTTAATATAAATAAAAATAATCAGATTACAGGTCTGGGGAAATCCGACGTGGGATCTTACTCTGCGTCCCTCATCACTCTAGAAGGGAAAACGGGTTTCTGCCACCAGTTCTCCAGAACCGGTCAGAACATGCTGAATGGCACCCCTGAACTGCAGTGTTCACTCTCTCATGAATCATGGCGGTCAGGTTCCATTAAACAAAACAGGAACCTTTAATCTCCTTTAGCTCTTAGTGACCAGGGACAGAATCTTGAGAATTTTGGTTCACTTCTATCAGGGAGAGAGTCCCAATGTTGTTTATTGACTTAAATAAATAGGGTTGACAATAGCAATAGCACTGAGACATATATACCGCTTTACAATGCTTTCTCAGCACTCTTTAAGCAGTTTACAGAGTCAGCCTCTTGCCCCCAATAATCTGGGTCCTCATTTTACCCACCCCGGAAGGATGGAAGGCTGAGTCGACCTTGAGCCAGTTGGTCAGAATTGAACTGCTGGCAGTGGGCAGAGTCAGCCTGCAATACTGCGTTCTAACTACAAGGAAGGAAGGAAGGAAGGAAGGTAGGAAGGAAGGAAGGAAGGAAGGAAGATAGCAATAGCCCTTACTTATATATAGCTCCACAGTGCTTTATAGCTCTCTCTAAGCAGTTTACAGAGTCAGCCTCTTGCCCCCAACAACCTGGGTCCTCATTTTACCCACCTCAGAAGGATGGAATGCTGAGTTCAAACCTTAAGCCTGGTGAGATTTGAATGACCAAATTGCAGGCAGCCAACAGTCAGCAGAAGCAGCCTGCAGTACTGTACTCTGACCACTGTGCCACTGTTGCTCATATTGTGGTACTTATAGGATTAGAAAATACGGAATGCTTTTGGTGTGGAACCTCTTCGATGTCCCCCTCCCTCCATCCCACTCTGGGAGCAAGAGCTCTGCAGTCCCATACCCTCTGAACCCTCTCCTCCCCGTCTTCTGTCCACCACAGGTGGGGTCCACCCCCAACCCCCAGTTACTGCTTTGGGGTTGGGTCTTGGGAGGGAAGGGGAAATCACAGCTGGAGACTGATGAATCTGTGTGGTTGCTTCAATTAAACAGTGACCCAGTAGCAAGGTTTAAAGTTCTCGGCACGTGCCCAGGAGCACTGTTGTTTGTATTTGACCCAACAGGCATTTTCTGTGTCCTTAGAATTGACTCAGCCAAGTCTCTTTTTTTCACTTAAAGAAAGTGAGCCGGAAGTGGTTTTTTTTTTCTTCTTTTCCTTTAGCCTGAATCCTGTCCTTCAATTGGCCTTCTGTCCTATTCTCTCTTCCCCCGATATAAATTAGCCAGGAATATCAAAGATGCCAGCACTTTCGTTATAGAATGGCACCAGCAAAGCACTCATGGAGATAAGAAATCCAGGTCATTCCAAACTTTATTAAATCCCCTGATGATACAAGCTGTACAGTAGCAACTCTGAATAGTCATGACAGTCAAGAAAGACCCAAGATTAAAAGTGAACTGGGATGATCGTGGCTAAAAGAATGTTGGGTTTCGCTCCCCAAGCCATCAGCAATAGCTGTGGGACAAGGGGAGGTAAGGAAACAGTCCATGGCCTCCCCACTCCCCCCATGCCCATCATCTTCGACAGGGGTTTCTGCTGGTTGGATTGAAGTTTCATTTGGGGGGGACTCAAATGTTTGACTGTTTCCCTGCTCCTCCCTCCAGGTGAGCCCAGGTATTGATGGAAATGGGGTGAGATGCAGATACAGGTTGAAACCACGGCCGAGAAGAAGCCGCTGGCAACAGGAGCCAAGGCTGTGGGGAATTGGAGAGGAGGCTGAGTGGGTTTGCCCCAGAAGTGGTTTACGAAGAAGCTGAGAGAGAGAGGGAGGGAGGGAGTGGAGAGTAGTAGAAGAGAGAGGGAGAGAAATGGAGAAAGAAATGGACACAGAGAGAGATGGAAAGAGAAATGGAGAGGGGGGGAGTGAGTGGGAGAGGGAGAGGGAGAGAGAGAGGGCTGGAGACAGAATCTCAGGGTAACAGAGAAAAATGGAGAGAGAGAGAAATGGAGAAAGAAATGGAGAGAGAGAGAGAGAAATGAAGAAAGAGAAGGAGGGAGAGAATCTCAGGGTAACAGAAAAATGGAGAGGGGGGAGAGAGGGAGAGAGAAACAAGGGAGGGAGGGAGATGGGGAGGGAGAAAGAGCGGGAGGGAGGGACTGGAGAAGGAGGGAGAGAGATGGAGAGAAAGAGATTAAGAGAGAGAGGGAGGGAGAGAGGGAAGTAGGGAATGGAGAAGAGGGAGGGAGAGAGAGAAATGGGGAAAGAGAATCTCAGGGTAACAGCAAAATGAGAGAGAGAAATGGAGAGAGAGGGAGAGAGAAACAAGGGAGAAAGAGTGGGAGGGAGAAAGAGTGGGAGGGAAAGACTGGAGAAGGAGGAGGAGAGAGATGGAGAGAAAGAGATTAAGAGAGGGAGGGAGGGAGTGGGAGAGGGAGGGAGAAAAAGAGAAGGAGGTAGGGACTGGAGAAGGAGTGAGGGAGAGAGAGAGATGGAGAGACAGGTGGAGAGAGAATCTCGGGGTAACACAGAAACGAAGTCCAATCTTCTGCCGCAGGAAAGGGCCTCCCTCCCGTCCCCGCTGGCATTGTTCATGCTTGTCAAGTGGAGACACTTCCTGATCCAAAATCAACGGGGACGACCAGGTACCCATGCTTCAAGCTCACCCGTGTTGCTAATTCACACTGCCGGATAAAAGGCTGCTTGCTGCACAGAAAGAAGTAGAAATAGAACAGAAGAGCACATTGAGAGCGGGGGAGCGAAAGCTCAAGATCTCAATGCCACTCAGGCAAAACGCTGCAAGAGAGGCGGGCAGCGAGGAACTGAAAGGGCAGCCTTAATGAAAGCAGTCGTTTTAGTTGAGGATTGACAGGGGGAGGCGGTTTATTTAACCCAATCAGCCATGAAAGGTGCTCCATCACTGAAGGTTTTGAAGAAGAGATTGGACAGCCATTTGTCTGAAATGGATTTAGGGCCCGGGGGTGGGACTAGAAGACCTCCAAGGTCCCTTCCAACTCTGTTATTCTGTTAATGTTTTTGAAAGTGATCGGGGCCAGGTCAGATCAGCTGCCGAAGAAAGCTCTTCTCTACGGTCTCTGAACTTGTCCTCTTTTCCGCTATCTAAGCAGCCTAAGGACTGCATTCTCAGCCAAAAGAGCCTCAGGGGAGATAAATCCAGTTTTTGCCACCCCGCTACTGGGTGGTGGTTCCATATTCAATACCTCCCGTGGAAAGAAACCCCACCTGCCCTGCGATTTTGAATCCGAGTCGCCCTTGCAGCCGAGACGTTCTCACCGCAGGGCTGCCCTCTGCTGATCTCGCCGTACAGAAGCACAGATGGCACAAGCATCACAAGAACGGACGGCACCACGACAACAAGAGAGCGATCACACCACACCACCACAGTACAGTAGCTAGTGGTGAAGAGAGAGGCACAGATTCGGAGAGATTTTTTGGGGGGGGGTTACGCGCTAAAGGTCTGCCTGAGTTTCTCGGCTGGAAATCCGAACTTCCAGAAATCCGAACATGCCAGAGGGCGACAGACAGCCCTTCGTATCAACTTCACCACACAAGGTGGCTGCACCGTGAAAGCCCAGGTGGCACTGGTTCTGGGGAAGCATCCATCCCCCTTCTGAACTCTTCTCTTGGCACTGGAGCAACACACACAGACACACACGGATACACATGTGCTTTTTGTGCTGCACTCGTGGACTGACCTGGGGTAGAAGAGGAGTCGTCACTCACCGTCGTCAACAACGCCTCCTGATTGTCAGCCAGCGCCTGTTTGGCTAGGTAACGCTCCCTTTTGATCTTGACTTCCAGGGACTCAGGGATGTCTGGCACCAGCCAATCAATTAGGCGCAAGCAGAAGAAGACGACATGCTGGAAAGAGAAGGGAGGGAGGGAAGAGGGCCCAGGGGAGCCCCCATCCCAGAATTATAGCAATAGCATTTAGACTTCACAGCGCTCTCAAAGCAGTCTACAGAGTCGGCATATTGCCTCCAACAATCTGGCTCCTCATTTTACGGATCTCAGAAGGATGGAGTCAGTCTTGAGAGGGTGAGATTTGAACTGCCAAATTGCAGGCAGCCGGCAGTCAACAGAAGTAGCCTGCAGTACTGCATTCTAACCACTGCGCCACCATGGCTCACTATCAGCCCTTATGGCCACCAAGCCAGGTAAGCCAATACCACATTCTCTCTCTTTGGGAAATGATATTTTGACAGAAAGAAAACGGCTGCCTTAAAATTCTGATATAAGGCCTTTTCTATGCCTAAATCAGCTTTAGAAATCTGAGCAACTGACTTCTTTCACGACCAGCAGATAATCTATGTAATCCAGGTCTGACATCCGAATGTGACCTCGCCTTGAAAAATGCAGCTGAGGTCCAGCAAATTTCACCTCTATTTGGATTAAAACTTAGATGGTTCTAAGAGATTATTCAACCGAATAAATCCTGGTAAATAAATGGATAATTTTCAGGTGCCAAAGGAGGGATTTTGAAAGAAACTAAGCTGGGTTGAACCTTCTTTGCTGAACCATAATTATACAACTGAGAAATGACGTGACATTTGAAATAGTCATGAAAATTCACAGTCAACCAAGGAAGCTCCAAATGTGGAAGTGGCAGCTCCAATCGCGGCGGCGGCATGGGCAGAAGGAAAATCCACAGCGGCGGGCGCTGAAGGTCTTGGGTCTGCCGCAAAGATGCTTGGCAGGAGCTCTGCCATGATCGCCCGTTAGGAGCAGCTGGTGGCGAGGAATTGCTGCCCGCGGGGCGCTCCTAACAGCAAGCTCCCCCCGCCCTTCCCCCCATTTTGCATGTTTTAAAATAGGCCTAAATTGGGGGGGGGGCTTAATTTGATTTTATGCCTAGAAAACATGCTGGGTCTTCCTCGGGGGGGGGGGTTCGTATTGTTGGAGAAACACGGTAGTAATGAAATCTACTTTAAATGGATTGCTGTATTCGATTCTTGCATCTTATGTTGAAATGGGCAGAGAGTTTGAAGCAAAGGATACGCTGATACCTTGGAAAATAAGGTACTATAATTGGAATGAATTGTGAAACATCACTAAAGGAATAACTTTTTGGAATTCCGGGTTTCTTTTGACTTGAGTCAGGCCTTGCTTGCTTCCAATAGGCCACAGGTGCTGATTCCAAAAAACACGTGTTCCCCCCAAAATAAGACCCGGTCTTATTTTCTTTTGGGCACCAAAATAAGAACTTTTTATTTTTTGAATCTCTTATTTCTTTTGAGTGCCACCGCAGTGAGACAGGGTGGTGGTGGAGCTGCCCCATGCACCCAACACCAGCTTACCTCATGGCCCCCACCGTCATGCCATCCACCCCCCCACACCCTCGACAGCTGCCTTGCCTTGTGGCAGTGGCCCACTTCTTCCGGCACCACTTCAGGAGGCCGAGCAACGCAGGGGCCCAGGCCTTCCGCATGCTGGCAACAGCCTCATGGCCGTGGGACCAGCGCCTCACTCGTGGTGTGCGCCGGTGCCAGAGAAGAAGTGGGCAAAGCAAGGCAGTTGTTGAGGTGTGGATGGTGTGGCTGTGGGGGTTCTGAGGTAAGCCGGAGAGCATGTGAGGCAGTTCTACCCCTCCCCTCGTGTCAGTGGCACCATGAGCATCCAGACAGAGTGAGCAAATCACGCGGCTGCGTAGGTGCTTGGGTAGGGCATAATTTGGGGGCAGTGGGAGGGCTTATATTGGGTGCACATGCAGAAAACATGCTAGGGCTTATTTTCGGGATAGGTCTGTTGGTTTGTTTTTTTCTGGGGAACCGGGTACTACTAGTATTCTCTACTCAAACTCTGTTCATAAAAATGCCTGGGACTCACCTCAAAGGCAATGATGAAGCCCAGGCGAATGGCCAGAAGTTTCCAATAAAAGAGGGTGTACTTCCCATGAGCATCGCGGAAGGCTTTGTACCTGTGAATGGGCCATGGCAAATCAGCATGACGGGGAAAGCGGGGAGGCCTCACCGTGATTACTGGCGACGGAGGCCCTCTGCTCACCTGCACATGGTATGGTTGCTGTGCACATAAGCGGGTGGGGAGTAAGCTAGGGTGAAGTTCACGTAGCCATGGAGATGGCTGTCATACTCGTATTGGTAGAGAAGCCGTGGCAGGAAGTCCGAGGTGAAGGCAATGAGAAAGGCCTGGGGACAAACGGGGAAGAGTGGCCATCATCAGGATGGGGAGGCTTTCCTGCTCATTAACTTGTAGCCCCAGAGACGGCGCAGACCTCCACATGCCCCCAGGAAAGGGATCTTGGAAACCACCAGTCCGTGGGGAAAAGCTTGAGGATCTCTGCCGCTTCCTCCAGACTCACATTGACAATGACGGAGATTTGGGCCAAGACCTCAAGGAGGAAGAACCAAACACTGATGTCCTGGGCACGCTCAGCCACCGGCCGGCGGTACTCGCAGACAAATTTCTGGGCATCCAGACGGATTTCGACCCAGTTATTGAGCAGGGCGAAGAGAGGGGCCAGTGGGAAAGCAGCCACGAAAATGGTGATGAAGCCAAACTGAAGCACTACGAAAAAAAGAAAGAAAAAAAGGCCATGTTCAGTGTACCTGTTTTACAGAATTCCTAAGCAATCTTTGGAATGACCGAGCAAGGCTTTGGGTCTCTTAAGATTGACAAGATGTTCCTTTGGGTGACTCTTCTATTCTTACCTCTGTGGGTAAAAAAAAAAAAATCAAAGGCTGTTTGGATGACCCAACTTTCAGGGTAAAGGAGAACTGGAAGAATTCAGTTATCCTAAACATGTTAAAGTGCAACGAAAGTGGGAGCATCCAATATAATTGGGGCTTGCTTTGCTGAAAAGGTATTGTCCAATTTGTAAAACATTCCTATGCCTGTTTCCAAGTTGCCATGAGAAAGACCTGAAGGAGAATAAAAATAAAATCAGAAGCATATTCCAAGTTCTCACAAAGGTTGTCACTTAGGCAACTGTGTATCTTGCCCACGAAAATCCTTTATTGGAGAACGTGATTGATGACACCCAGCCTGTGAACGTATTTTGTTGGAGAATCTGATTTGTGACACATCCAGGAGGGTGGGGGGAAATAGGGTCATAGGTGATTGTAAATTACGTGTCTCAGAGTCGGTTTCATACAGGTCATGCAGGCAGGATGCTCCTAATAAATCTTTTGAAGTTTTTTAAAGCTTGGCTTGAGGCTTATATGATTTAATTAGGGCGATCGCCGGAATCCTGACAGGTATCTTTTGGAAGTTGGGAGGCTGGACCACTTAATCAGTGTAGCTCTCGATCTTTGGAGAGCCCCTTGTAGAAAGGCTCTCCAATTCTCAGTGGAGGGGCTGAATCTTAGACCCCAAACTCCTTTTGCTCCTCTGTGTTCCAAAAGAGCTGAAATCTCTTCTCCCTTCCTGCTCACCCATCTCCAGGTACTCCTCGAAGAGGCCTTCACATTCAATCAGTTCGTAGTCTTCCTCCCATCGTTTGGGCTCCTGGCAAATCTGCCCCCCTCGTACCTTGGCCAGTTTCCTTTTCTGGTGCCAAGCCTTCAGCTTGCTGCAGGAAAAAGAAACGGGATGCTCCAGTCTGGCTGTCCCCCTCGGGTCAGGAAATGCCCCTCAATTACTGGCACCCCTTTCACCAAACCGACCCGTTTTTCTCTGCCGTTTCCCAAGAAAGGAACTCACGGAACAAAGAATTCCTGGATGTTGCTGACAATCTGTTTCCCAACCATGATGATGAACAGCTGCTGGGCCAATTCGATGAGACACCCGCCAGGACCGCACTGCAGGGAGAGAGGAAGGGGGACAGGGGCACACCTGCCACATTTGTATGTCAGCTACATCGAGGGCAACGATCAAGGTGGCCTAGAAAACTCCAGGTACTTGGTTTACAAGTTGACACTCTGGGCCATGATAAACAATAAGACACGAACCTTGAAAAGATTTGTTTAAGACTGGCTGCTCACTGTCCTGTTATAGTTGTAAATGCTCCGACACTGGAAGCTTTTAAAAAGAGATTGGATAGCCATTTGTCTGAAGTGGTGTAGGGTTTCCTACCTGGGCAGGAGGTTGGATTGGAAGACCTCCAAGGTCCCTTCCAACTCTTTTATTCTATTCTATTCTATTCTCTATTCTGTTCTATTCTGTTCTATTCTGTTCTATTCTATTCTATTCTATTTTATTCGACTCCACTCCACTCCATTCCATTCCATTCCATAATTCTATTCTATTCTATTCTATTCTATTCTATTCTATTCTATTCTATTCTATTCTATTCTATTCTATTCTATTCTATTCTATTCCATTCCATTCCATTCCATTCCATTCTACTGTATTCTGCATGGCCTTGGTTAAATGGGCATAGCAAAGTTCTCTCTGCAGTATCGCATTAACTGACCGAACCAAATTGCTCAGCAAAAGAAATGCAGAGATGCATGGCATGGAAGAATGCGGCCTCTGCCCAATCCTTTTGAGAAGAGGCTGCCAGTGCCCAGAAATGCCAGCATGCACAAGGACTCGCTCCTGCACTGTACTTACATCTTCATTCCTCATGCCTAGGAGCTGTCCGTATTGACCAGGGTAGCCCACAAACCTGCTGGGAAAAATGGAAAGTATTGGAAAGAACGGAAAGTCATCGGAGGATGGGCAGGCCCAATGGGTTTGGGTTATGAAGCCAAGTCTGGGCCAGCACAGAATTTGGACAGGGAGAGATTCAGATTTGGCAAGCTGAAAAGACAGCGTGGGTTTCCGCTCAAGAGGAAGTCACAGCTCAACTTGGAGGCCCCTCAAATTTGGTTAGGCGTCTCCCTAGATTTGTGAAAAGGGCCAGATTGTGCAAGGAGCCCTCCTTCCATTCCTGCTTCTGAGTGAAAACCTTTTCACCGCGTCCCCTACCTGCCTTTGAAGAAAGCCACGTAGAAGGGAGACGAATAGAAGTTCACAAACTGGAAAATGAAAACTTTGAAGGTGAAGGCATCCTCGTGCTGTGTTTGAGTCCGGTGCATTTCTGCAAAGGAAAGCAAGAGAGGTGGATAAGGACGGTCTGGTCAGTGGATGCAAACGGAATTGGCTGTAGTTCTGATAGGTTCCTTTTCCAGCAATCCGATAATCCGTGGTGAAAGTTGCAATTCTGTGATGACCCAAAGGGGCATGGCACAAAGGCAACATAGTCAAATAAGCAATAAGAGTCTCTTTATTATCTCCAACTTTGCCCCCAATGTCCAGGTTACCTTCGGCTGGAGAAAAACTCTCCCAGGAACAACCTTTAACTGTAGAAAATTCAGTCCAAAACAAGGCACACACAAACTGTAACTAAAAAAAACCAAACAAATCAAGCTGAAGTAATTAACTTGACTGGGCAGGAGAAGGAATTTCAAACTTGAAAGCACGGTACAACTCACAAATAAGCCATGACGATACAAGATAAATTAACATTTGCTCCCAACAGCTGTGTGCAGCTTCCTCTTTTATACACTGTGTTCACAGCTGCAGCTAATGAAGGGAATCAGGGCCCTTTCCTCCCCCGTAAGCCACACAACTCACATTGCTCTCTTCTCCGTTCCTCCCTGCGTGCCCTAGGATGAAGAGTGGGTGGGCCTGGGTCTTTCTCTGAACTTCCTCTCCCTTGCTCTACCTCTTCCCTGCTCTGCCCAGCCCTTGTCCAGTTTCTTCTACAGCCAATGGAGCCACACTCCCACTCCCTGTCAGTTGTTCGGTTTCCCCCTCCGAGTCAGATTCTGGCAGGGGCCCAACAAATTCTGTGAAATGTTGGTTCCCCCCCAAAAATTTTTTTTACCAAATGACGTGAAATAAGGTTTTTAAGTTTCCTAAAAGCGAAAACATCCTGAGCTAACTGACTACCTGGGAAGTGTTTGATTTTTACCAACTGCAACATACTCTCAATTGATCTCTGGTTAGATGGGCTTCCACAGAACTTCCACTTACCCCATCTGGTAAGTTTTTCGGCCAAGGAGGTGTAGACCTGGCTCATGAGAAGGATAAGCACCAAGTTCACCATGGAGCTGCTGATATTCGCAATGTTACCTGCCTGCAGGAACAGAAGGAAAAAGGCCCCATTTCACCCCGATTTCTTTTCCCTCAACACCTCTCCTCTGAGAGGGGAGCTGGTTTTGCTCTGAATTTTCCTGATCTTTCAGGGCACCACAGTGAGACATTCCAGAGGCCAATAAAGATGCATCAATCAAATAGATGACCTTAAGGCACACAGAGCCTGGGGGCTTTCAAGATAATATTTACACAGAAAGTAATTTCAGATTACCATAACTCACCAGGCTCCAGCCTTCTATCCTTCTGAGGTCAGTAAAATGAGGAGCCAGATTGTTGGGGGAAAGAGGCTGCCTCCGTAAACCGCTTAGAGAGGGCTGGAAAGCACTGTGCAGCAGTATACAAGTGCTATTCCTATTAAGAGCCGTGGGGGGCACAGTGGTTAGAATGCAGCATTGCAGGTTAATTCTGCCGACTGCCACAGTTCGATCCTGACCAGTTCAAGGTCAACTCAGCCTTCTATCCTTCCGAGGTTGGTAAAATAAGGACCCAGATTGTTGGAGGCAAGAGGCTGACTCTGTAAACTGCTCAGAGAGGGCTGTAAGGCACCGGTACCAGGCCGCGGATGAATTTGTGATGCCGGTACCGGGCCGTGGATAATTTTGTGCCGCGGCACAAAAAAAGTTGGGGGCCACTGCCCTACACCACCAGGCTTGAGATTTTTTAACATGGAGAACCTAGAACTACGCCCCCTAATGGTCTGACCTAAGCTTAGTACACAAAACTGTCTGCTACAGCATCCTACCTGTCAATGGCTACTTCAGCTTCAACCACAATAACACATGGGCAAACAATAGATACAAACTCCACGTAAACCGCTCCAAACTCGTTTCCAGAAAATACAACTTCAGCAACAGAGTGGTCAATGCCTAGAACTCTCTCCCTGACTCTGTTGTTACATCCTCAAAGCCCGCCTCCAAACTTTAACCTTAAACTGCCTACTGTGGACCTTACTCCATTCCTAAGAGGTCTGTAAGGGGGCATGCATAAGTGCACCAGCGTGCCTACCGTCCCTGTCCTTCTGCTCTCATTTATTCATACCCATCTATTATGTATATACTTATACCTGTTTATACTTATGTTTATATGTTATGTTCATACTTACACTTGTTTTCTCATACATGCTTGATAAACTAACTAAATACATACATACATACATAGGGCAGCCCTCACCTGCGTCATCAGAACTCTGTTCCCGGTGTGGTATATTGCAGTGCTAACAATCCCACGGTACATGATCACCGACACCAAAAAAATCATCACCACACAGAGCTATGGAGGAAGAGGAGGAAGCAAGATACAAGAGGTGCATCAGGAATTTGGATCACAGTCCCTCCTTTTTTCCCACACCCTGATGGCCGTAGCCCCTCACCATGATGACAATAGCCATGGATCCGGTCAGGATTCGTGATAGCCGGTCGTGCTTGGGGAAATGGGGCTCCTTCAGTCCCGTGATGGGGTTTTGTTCCAGGCAAGGGGCCATGGCAGCAAACTCTGGACGAGGACGTTCCTAGAAGCAGGCACATGCGAGAGAAAGTGAGTGGGAGAGAAAAGGAGAGGAAAAAAAAAATCAGGGTGGGATTGAACTCAAGGGGAGGTTTATTTTGTAATTTCATTTTTTGTTTTCTATTTGTGCCTTCTACCCGGGGCTGACTCCTGGCCTTGGAAAGTCGCCTGCGGTTTTCTTGGCAAGATTTCGGAGGTGGCCTTGTCCTTGCCTGCTTCCTAGGACTGGTGTGACTGGCCCAAAATGTGCCTAGGATAAGACTTGAACTCCTGGTCTTGTAACATGGTGCCGTAAGCACTACAAGTTACTCCCAGTTACATGAGGACGATGACTTCCTCCTGGTCTTATTATGAACCGATTTGTGATCCCTACATCATACTACCCTTGCACCAGAGTTATCAGTGACAGAATCTGATGCTGTTCAGCAAGGCAATTCAGCTGGGCAGAATTACAGCTTTGTTGGGTTGAGTCAACCTCTTACTGCTCTGGGAATGCCTGCTGTCCATCTGAAGATAAAAAGTGAAATTTAATTGGGATGTTCTTAATATTAATTGCGGGCTCGTGTATGTTCAGTGTGATGGTTCCAGGTGGTTTCCAATGGGACCTGCTGAGGAAGGAATGATGGCTGGCTTGCTTGGCCTCCATGGTGGGCAGTGTTGTGGCTCGCCAGTGGCCAGCAGAGCTGGCGGCAGACTCTAACAATGAGGAGATTGGGGAGTCCTGGAGTCTGGGGAAGGCTCTGCCGAGGGCTCTGCATCAGAGGCAGAGATGGGGCCAGGGCCATCCGACAGTTATCAGCTGCCTTCGGAGTTGGACATAAGTGGGGAAGAAGAGCAGCTGGAGCCTGTTCCCAGTTTGCGCATGCACAGAGCTGCCAGAAGAGAACAGTTAAGGTACAAGGGTCGACTTGGGAGTAAAGGCACAGGCGGGCAATGAATGGCCCCTCCCATAGGGAATAAAAGAGGGGCAAAAGGGGAGTGGGGTTTGCAAGAGATAATTAGTTCCATTCATTAGGCTGAAGATTTGTTCCTGACTTCTTGCCAAGTATTGTCTGCTACAGAGTGGCGTTTAGAAGGTATCAGCCTGGCAGCTCTCTCAAGCCTGATAAAGATCTGCAGTTGTGAAATCTCTTGAAAGACTGTTGGCCGAGACTTTGCTGGAGAGGAATTCTCTTTAAACTAAATAAAAGAGGTTTTATCGCGATGAGGATTTGGAGTCCTTGCCTCCTCCTCTTGGAAGTCCATGCAGTCCCAGTGGTGAGCCAGAGTGGCGTTTCTACGTTTCCAGTACTCCAGAAACGTCACAGCCCAGAAGGACATGAAGATGCTGAAGAAAACCGTCCCTGGATGGTCAAAGAGGTAACCAATCTGAAGAGATGGAGAAAAAGAATTGGGAAAAAAAAATCTGAATAATTCTGGGTTGGGGACTTCGGATACTGGATACTGGGACTTCGGATACTGGAAGGGGTTTGCCCTCTTGT